>LR990048.1:5000-605000 GCA_905147135.1 Blastobasis lacticolella
AACCTAACCTAACCTAACCTAACCTAACCTAACCTAACCTAACCTAACCTAACCTAACCTAACCTAACCTAACCTAACCTAACCTAACCTAACCTAACCTAACCTAACCTAACCTAACCTAACCTAACCTAACCTAACCTAACCTAACCTAACCTAACCTAACCTAACCTAACCTAACCTAACCTAACCTAACCTAACCTAACCTAACCTAACCTAACCTAACCTAACCTAACCTAACCTAACCTAACCTAACCTAACCTAACCTAACCTAACCTAACCTAACCTAACCTAACCTAACCTAACCTAACCTAACCTAACCTAACCTAACCTAACCTAACCTAACCTAACCTAACCTAACCTAACCTAACCTAACCTAACCTAACCTAACCTAACCTAACCTAACCTAACCTAACCTAACCTAACCTAACCTAACCTAACCTAACCTAACCTAACCTAACCTAACCTAACCTAACCTAACCTAACCTAACCTAACCTAACCTAACCTAACCTAACCTAACCTAACCTAACCTAACCTAACCTAACCTAACCTAACCTAACCTAACCTAACCTAACCTAACCTAACCTAACCTAACCTAACCTAACCTAACCTAACCTAACCTAACCTAACCTAACCTAACCTAACCTAACCTAACCTAACCTAACCTAACCTAACCTAACCTAACCTAACCTAACCTAACCTAACCTAACCTAACCTAACCTAACCTAACCTAACCTAACCTAACCTAACCTAACCTAACCTAACCTAACCTAACCTAACCTAACCTAACCTAACCTAACCTAACCTAACCTAACCTAACCTAACCTAACCTAACCTAACCTAACCTAACCTAACCTAACCTAACCTAACCTAACCTAACCTAACCTAACCTAACCTAACCTAACCTAACCTAACCTAACCTAACCTAACCTAACCTAACCTAACCTAACCTAACCTAACCTAACCTAACCTAACCTAACCTAACCTAACCTAACCTAACCTAACCTAACCTAACCTAACCTAACCTAACCTAACCTAACCTAACCTAACCTAACCTAACCTAACCTAACCTAACCTAACCTAACCTAACCTAACCTAACCTAACCTAACCTAACCTAACCTAACCTAACCTAACCTAACCTAACCTAACCTAACCTAACCTAACCTAACCTAACCTAACCTAACCTAACCTAACCTAACCTAACCTAACCTAACCTAACCTAACCTAACCTAACCTAACCTAACCTAACCTAACCTAACCTAACCTAACCTAACCTAACCTAACCTAACCTAACCTAACCTAACCTAACCTAACCTAACCTAACCTAACCTAACCTAACCTAACCTAACCTAACCTAACCTAACCTAACCTAACCTAACCTAACCTAACCTAACCTAACCTAACCTAACCTAACCTAACCTAACCTAACCTAACCTAACCTAACCTAACCTAACCTAACCTAACCTAACCTAACCTAACCTAACCTAACCTAACCTAACCTAACCTAACCTAACCTAACCTAACCTAACCTAACCTAACCTAACCTAACCTAACCTAACCTAACCTAACCTAACCTAACCTAACCTAACCTAACCTAACCTAACCTAACCTAACCTAACCTAACCTAACCTAACCTAACCTAACCTAACCTAACCTAACCTAACCTAACCTAACCTAACCTATCCTAACCTAACCTAACCTAACCTAACCTAACCTAACCTAACCTAACCTAACCTAACCTAACCTAACCTAACCTAACCTAACCTAACCTAACCTAACCTAACCTAACCTAACCTAACCTAACCTAACCTAACCTAACCTAACCTAACCTAACCTAACCTAACCTAACCTAACCTAACCTAACCTAACCTAACCTAACCTAACCTAACCTAACCTAACCTAACCTAACCTAACCTAACCTAACCTAACCTAACCTAACCTAACCTAACCTAACCTAACCTAACCTAACCTAACCTAACCTAACCTAACCTAACCTAACCTAACCTAACCTAACCTAACCTAACCTAACCTAACCTAACCTAACCTAACCTAACCTAACCTAACCTGACCTAACCTAACCTAACCTAACCTAACCTAACCTAACCTAACCTAACCTAACCTAACCTAACCTAACCTAACCTAACCTAACCTAACCTAACCTAACCTAACCTAACCTAACCTAACCTAACCTAACCTAACCTAACCTAACCTAACCTAACCTAACCTAACCTAACCTAACCTAACCTAACCTAACCTAACCTAACCTAACCTAACCTAACCTAACCTAACCTAACCTAACCTAACCTAACCTAACCTAACCTAACCTAACCTAACCTAACCTAACCTAACCTAACCTAACCTAACCTAACCTAACCTAACCTAACCTAACCTAACCTAACCTAACCTAACCTAACCTAACCTAACCTAACCTAACCTAACCTAACCTAACCTAACCTAACCTAACCTAACCTAACCTAACCTAACCTAACCTAACCTAACCTAACCTAACCTAACCTAACCTAACCTAACCTAACCTAACCTAACCTAACCTAACCTAACCTAACCTAACCGAACCTAACCTAACCTAACCGAACCGAACCGAACCGAACCGAACCGAACCGAACCGAACCGAACCGAACCGAACCGAACCGAACCGAACCGAACCGAACCGAACCGAACCGAACCCAACCCAACCCAACTTGCCGAGAACACATATTTTTCGTTGCGCTCCGCACTAAAAAATTCGCCAGAGTGGCATCTTTTGACGTAGTGTGTTGGAAGAATTATCATTGTGTGCAGAAAAGAGCGCCGCGTGTGTTGGTGTATTGTTTTAAGAATTTGGATTGCAGTGTTAAAAGTTAATAAAGTCAAAGTGAAAGTGAGGTTATGTTTTAGTGAATTTTTCAACTTGAAAGCTAAATATCTCACGAAAGCGATCTACGACCATACCAAATTTGTTGCTCGGTGAAGGATTGAGTCCGCAATCTTTTGATTGCATTTTTGGATTTTTACGATCTACCCTCGTCGAGATTTTCACAGAAAACCCTTATCTACATGCGGTTTTTGAAAAACGTTGTTCCTGAAGGAGACTAGCGGTAACCACCAAACTCGGCAGCATTGAAGAACACGTCGCTGGAAGACCATTGCAGCTCTTAGAAAAATTTTCAGGAAGATATAAGCTAAGTTATAGATATAAATTTGTCAAAATTTTGTACCAAAATATTTCAGAAAGTAGATGAGTAATGTATGAGACTCCCCAAGTGGAGCGGACCTCAGCACTGAAGACCCCGTGTTCCTAGGAGCCATAGGGGCAAAGTTATCCACTGTTAAAACCCAGTGTTGACAGTTGGCCGCCATTTTGTGCAATCTTTCATCTGCCCTAGCGTCGGAACTGGGGGTCATAGGAAGTTGGGGCTTTCGACTCCTTGGCCAGAATTATTACCTTTATCGAACCCGACCACTTTCAGTGCAATCGGAGCTACGGAATTTTTGACTCCTGAAAGCGCTTTCAGGAGAATCTACGAAAAGTGCAGATCTTCGCGGTTCAAGTCTGGACTCTCTCCGGCCATCCAGACCGGAGTTATTGGCTCTCAAAGACCCATTTTGACAGTTGACCCGCCATCTTGAAAATTTTCCATCTTAAATAACTCCGCAACGCAGAGTCGTGGAGGGTCGGGGTTTGGACTGTTGATAGGGGCAGGACGCTCTTTACACGTCCACACCATTTTCAGGCGATTTGGGGCGTTAAAAATTTTGCACCCTGAAGGGTGGCTTTTCAGGCAGTGCTCGACGGGGCCAGTCGGTTGAGCCTAAGCACGGGACTCTGGGACCACTGATTGCCGAGATATCATCGAGTGTAAGTTTCTTCAAGCTCGGTGCCACTTACTTCAATCTGGGATATCTCGACAACCCCTAGGGCCAACCACCCCTTGTTCGGATTCATTAGAGAGGGCTTGGCGAGAGCTACGTTTTTGGATACAAGTGTAGACTCTATGTAGAGCCAGTTTAGAATTCAGCTCTACTTTTATTAATTAACCAAACCTAACCAAATTTTTGCTTGGTATAGGTGTCACTGACCTTCTTTGAACGCGTTTGTGTAAACTGCGTGGCCATTGCTATATGTAGAGTCAATTAAATTAAGTGAAACTTTTGTTCCACTTAAAACGTAGGTTACAATTCTTAGATTTAAATATTTTATTACATAGCTTAGATTAAGACATTCGACGCCTCCCCCCTTTAGGGTATAGGGCTATTAAACCTTAAATAGACTGCTAAAAATTGACCTCAAAATGTACAGCACACCACCGTCCAGAGTCACACAACGGACTTCTGGAGCAGGCTCTAGCAAAAACGCCAGTCCGCCCGCGGACAAAAAGGCAAAGACTGGATCGTCAATAGACTCAACCTCCCAAAAGAATCCGTTACTGATTGCAACACAGAATCTGCAAGAAGCTAAGAAACAGTTAGAGCAATCCAGTAACTTAAAAGGAACGATAAAGGACAAAGTTACCGTGTGCGTAAATGCATTGTTTGATCTCGTTACTCGACTTTACGCTGAAAAACAAGACCTCGAAAAAAGATTGACTGACAAATCCCTATCGGAGTCCGAAGCCTTACGTGAAGAACTCAAGACCAAATTTCATGAGGGAGAATCTATAAGTGCTACACAGATTGACATAGAGAGCATAAAAAGTCAACTAGAGGCGCTCGCCAAAAATCAGGAAATTATTATAGAAGAGGTAAAGGCAAGAGATCTGCGCTCCTACGCAAGTATAGCAGCCATGCCAATAAAAAGGCAAGTCCCACAAAGACCGGCTCTACATTCAATAGTAGTGTCCTCAAAAGATACGGACGACACAGGGGATGAGGTGCTAGATAGGATAAGGGAGGCAGTAAAAGCAAAGGAAGGCGAGATAGAGATAGAAAAAGTACGAAAAGGAAGGGACAGGAAGGTAATTATGGGGTGCAAGACAAAAGAAGAGAGAAGGAAAGTGAAAGAAAGAATAGAACGGGGAAGTGATCGGCTCATCGTAGAGGAAGTAAAGAACAAAGACCCCATGCTTATTCTAAAGGGTTGCCTAAGCGTCCACTCGGACGAAGACATACTTGGAGCTCTGCGAAAGCAAAACAAGGATGTTTTTTGTGACCTCGGTGATGAGGACGACAGAATAACCATCAAATATAGAAGGAAAGCCAGAAACCCTCGAACCAACCACATTGTGATAAGCGTATCCCCGATCATATGGAACAGGGCACTGGATAAGCGATACATGCGAGTAGATCTGCAGCCTCTGCCGGTGGAGGATCAATCGCCACTAGTACAGTGCACTCGATGCCTAGGGTATGGGCATGGCCGACGATTCTGCAAGGAATCAATTGACTTATGTAGTGATTGCGGCGAACCACATCTCAGGGCTGATTGCCCCCATCAACTGGCAGGTGAACCACCAAAATGCAGGAACTGTATGAAGGCCAAATCGGACCAAGTGGGCCACAATGCATTCAGCAGAGAGTGTGGTACGCGAAAGCTGTGGGACGACTTGGCCCGGGCCTCAATAGCTTACTGCTAAGGTGGCCCCGGCTGGAAAAGTCCAACACCAAATACTTCAGGCAAATCTCCAAAGGAAGAAACTGGCAACCGAGGAGTTCATGCTAGAGGCCACTAACCGTCAAATCACGGCGGCCATCATCCAGGAGCCGTACGTAGGCGTGGCGAGGAAAATGGGCGCCGTTCGAGGTGTAAGAATCTTCCAATGCGCTGAGTCGGGGAATGGAACTGTAAAGGCAGCAATAGCTGTCTTTGATCCGAGCCTAAACGTGGTACAGTTCCCAGAACTCACCACAAATAATATCGTAGTGGTGGGGCTCCAAACCAGTGCATGGAGGGTGACATTGGTCTCTTTCTATTTTGAGCCTGATGCACCTATGGGGCCATATCCGAACCACCTCAAATCGGTAGTGCAAAGGGTAGGGGCCAGTAAAATTATAATAGGTGGAGATACAAATGCATGGAGTATTTGGTGGGGGAGCAACAAAACAGATAAAAGAGGAGAAGATGTGTTGGGAACCCTCGATCAGCTTGGTCTGCAGATACTAAATAAAGGGGAAACTCCAACCTTTGATGTAATCAGAGGAAACCAACGCTACACCAGCTGTGTTGACGTGACGGCCTGCACGGAGGATATGCTCGCACTAGTCGAAGGATGGCGAGTATTAGAAGATCTGACGGGATCGGACCACAACGGTATTGAATTCTACATTAAACTCCAAAAGTCAGCAGGAATTAAGATAAATAGAACAACACGAGTTTACAACACAAGAAAGGCAAATTGGGAGCTATTTCAGGAGGAGCTGACCCAAATGAAAACAGCCAATAACTTAAATATCGATACCATAAGAAAAATAGATAACATAAAAGAACTAGACCAAATTGTCGAAAAAACAACGGATATCATAAATAAAGCTTGCATTAAAAGTATTCCTAAAAAGTCAGATAAAGAAAAACACACCTTACCGTGGTGGTCCGAACACCTAGCTAAATTGAAGAAAGAGGTCGCAACAAAGAGGAGGAGAGTCCGATGTGCAGCACCGATACGAAGACCAAAGGTTGTCGAGGAGTACCTTAAACAAAAAGAAAAGTATGAGTCGGAAGCAGCTATAGCGCAAATAGAGAGCTGGAAAGGCTTCTGTGAAAAACAGGATAGAGAGGGAGTCTGGGAGGGGATATATAGGGTAATAAACAGGACAAGAAAGAGGGAAGAGAATATACCGCTTGTAAAGGACGGGAAAACACTGGGGGCAGCTGAGTCGGCGAAGTTCCTTGCAGAGGTATTCTACCCGGACGACCGTGAGGATGAAGACACAGTGGAGCACAAAGGGATAAGGGAAAAGGCGAATAACGCGAATGACGAGGCACAAGATGACTCCTGGGACCCGCCATTCACAATAGAGGAGATGAACAGAGCCATGACTTCCTTTAACCCTAAAAAAGCTCCGGGTCCTGACGGCCTGACGGCGGACATATGCGCCCAATTCATCGGGAACGACCCAAAGCTTATGCTGGCAATCCTAAATAAATGCCTCGAACTAGAATACTTTCCTTGAAGCTGGAAAGAGGCTGCGGTTGTTGTGCTCCGCAAGCCGGGTAAAACGACGTATACTCACCCTAAGTCGTACAGGCCAATAGGACTGTTACCTATTCTGGGGAAGCTCTACGAAAAAATGGTGGTGGCCCGACCAAGTTCTACCTGCTACCTAAAATTAGTGCTCGGCAGTACGGTTTCATGCCCCAGAGAGGTACCGAAGACTCCCTCTACACCCTGGTACAGCACATTAGGTCCAAGATGGACGAGAGGAAACTCGTGGTGCTAGTATCGCTGGATATAGAGGGAGCCTTTGACAACGCATGGTGGCCAACGATAAAAGTACGGTTGGCAGAGGAGGGATGCCCGGTGAACTTGAGGAGGATCATAGCCAGCTACCTAAGCGAGAGAGTGGTGGGGGTCAGGTACCTGGATGCGGAGCACAAGAAGAGCACAGTAAAAGGATGTGTGCAGGGTTCTATAGGGGGACCCATTCTATGGAATCTCTTGTTAGATCCCCTGCTTAAAGGACTGGAAGAACGTTGCTTTGATTGTCAGGCCTTCGCCGATGATATTATCCTAATGTTCGACGGAGATGTAGCGGCGGACATCCAAAGCCGAGCAAATTCCGCACTCGAATATGTTCAGGCGTGGGGGGTCATGAATAAATTAAAATTCGCACCGCATAAAACTACTGGCATGCTATTGACTCGGAAAATGAAGCACGACACTCCACGTCTGAGCATGGGCGGGGTCGCAGTTGGCATGGCCGAAGAAATGAAAATACTAGGGCTGACAATTGATAAAAAATTGACATTCAACACCCATGTCACCAACGTCTGCGCAAAGGCGGTTTGTATATACAAACAGCTGTCCAGAGCGGCCCGAGTTAGCTGGGGCCTGCAACCCGAAATAATAAGGACTATATACACCGCCGCCGTCGAACCCATCGTCCTATATGCCGCAAATGCCTGGGCACCGGCCGCACATAAACTAGGAGTACAGAAGCGCCTAAACGCAGTCCAGCGAAGCTTCGCTCAAAAGCTGTGTAGAGCGTACCGCACAGTCTCTCTCAACTCGGCCCTAGTGTTGGCTGGGATACTCCCTCTCGACCTCCGAGTTCGTGAGGTGGCCTCACTCTATGAAGCTAAAAAGGGAGCGACTCATCCAGCACTGGGAGATCGGGAGATAGAGAGAATGCGCTCTGCAATAGAAGCACCACATCCCGCAGAGCAAGCTGCGATAGAGCTGGGGCATCTTGAAGACGAGGTGCAATACCAGAGGCACAGTTATCATACAGTGCGTATTTTCACGGACGGCAGCAAGATTGAGGGCCGGGTCGGAGCGGCGTTCTCCTTATGGGAGGGCGATGCCGAAACTAAGGCCCGTAAGCTTGTACTGCCGTCATATTGCACAGTGTACCAGGCCGAACTCCTGGCCCTCTGCAAAGCCGTGGCAGAAACCACCCGGTGTAAACAAACCGACTTCGCTATTTACAGTGACTCCATGGCGGCTCTCCTTACGGTCGCAAACCCCAGCGCCCTCCATCCCCTAGCAGTGGAGACCAGAGACTTATTCCGTATTAGCCACAGTCAAGACAAAAAGATAACAATATACTGGATAAAAGCCCATGCGGGATTGGAGGGCAACGAGAGAGCGGATGCGCTAGCTAAGGAGGCCGCCCTAAGAAGTAAGAGGAAGCCGGACTATGATAGGTGCCCGGTATCATTCGTCAAACGTCAAATCCGACTGGAAACGCTTGACGAATGGGACCGACGATATAAATCCGGAGAAACAGCGGCTGTCACAAAAATGTTTTTCCCTAGCGCAGCGCGCAAATTAACTCAGGCCTTTACGGGGCACGGCGGATTCTCTGAGTACTTGGCAAGATTCAAGTGCAAGGAGAATCCATCGTGCTGCTGTGACCCAACAATCGCAGAGACTATCCCCCATTTGCTTATACATTGTCCGCAATTTATAAAAATGAGATATGAGCTCGAGAATAAAATAGACACTAAAGTATCGGAACAGAATATAAGTTTGATAATAAGAAACAAAAATAGACAACATTTCTTAGAATACGTAACAAACATAGTAGAAATTGTAAATGAGAGAAACAAAACTAAGTAGACGCATTGTATGAAGAATATTTATATTGAGATATACATATTTGTCATATAAAATATTAATATAGATATATGTACAATACGTAAGGTATATAGTTCTCACAACGTCCACTAGATGGCGCTGTACAATATTTCTACATCGCGGTAACGAATGTGCGGCAAGAATTGATGAGGTTGTTTGTGTTAAATTTTTTATTATACCTTTTTGATACCACCTAGAACCAGGTTTTATTTCTAGTAATCCTAAGAATCTAGACCATTAGGAGGTTTTTACATGGTCCTTCGATTAGCCGGTACTAGTGGCGAATTTTTTTTAATTAGCGACTTGCTAGGGTAGTCGCTTGGGGATCAGGGGTTCAGGCCGAACTGGCTGAACTTCAGACGGGGCTTGGAGCAAGCGGGATCCGTCAGGAACAGGAGTTAGCTGCAGGGCTATACTTCAGACATCTACTGAGGAGTGCTGTCAGGTTTTCGTCGCCGTAAGTGCATCAGCAAGGTTGGTGCAAGGAGGGAGCTGGTCCTCATCATCGCTACTTCGGAGCCTGGAGGAAGGAATCGGGTCTTCGGTGACGTCGGCAGCGAGAAACGCAGTGGTGACGTAGTGTGGGTGATAAACCGTGAGTGACATTTCAAGTTAATTTCAACCTTAAGTGCATGAAGAGTTTAACATAGAAGAAAAATTTAAAATCGGAACTTAGAAAAATTTCATTGGTTTGGACTTATAATTTTAAAGTGAATTTTAGACTTAGTTAAATAAATTGTAGTTTAGACTTAGAATAATTTGAACAAAATTGAAAATACGGGGAATCCATGCCCAATTTTTTAATGATTTGTAACAAGTTTAAACACTTAGAAATATTTTAAATTTTCAACTACTTGTTTCAAATTATCCTAAGTGTCTGTGCTTTACAGTAATCTGTTGTACTTGTGTTTTAAGGCTTAACTATACACATAGTGTACAAAACTTATAAAAATGTGTTCGGAATATGATACCGATCGTATTAATCGATTGTTAAACTTTCAAATGGATTTATTTACTCGCATGAAAAAGGCTAGAGTTAATTACGCAAAAAGTCCAAAAGATCGTATCACAAAAGAGTATCTAGACGGCAGGCTTGAAAGTCTAGATCAACTTTGGTTCGAATTTTTGGCGGGTCATAAGGAACTAATGCGTAATGTGAACACTAAGGTAATGTTAGCTACTGAGTATATAGGAAAAGAGGTATATGATGAAGCAGAAGAAATATATGCACAATACAAATGTGAATTAAAAACTAAGATAACGTTGTTTTGTGTCGGTAGTGCAACTAATGCACCATCAATGGACACGCAAATGCGTAGCTCGAATGTAGACAAGTGTCAAGTGCAGCTTCCAAAGATAAATATTCCTATATTTTCGGGCTTATATTCAGAGTGGTGCACATTTCGCGATTTGTTTAAATCTCTTATACATACTAACGATTCACTTGATAATGTCCAAAAATTGCACTATTTGAAGGGATATTTGTCTGGGGAGGCTGAACAACTTTTGCGACATATTCCTATATCCGCTGTTAACTATGATAGATGTTGGAAATTGTTGGCAGAACGTTACAATAACAAAAAGTATTTGTGTCATAACACTTTAAAAAGATTATTTAGTCAGAGGAATATTGTTAATGAGTCGGCTAACAGTCTGAAAGAGTTAATAGACACAACGAATGATTGCTTATCGAGTTTACAAAACCTAGGTATACAGGTAGAAAGCTGGGACGTTGTAATTATTCATATTTTAACCCTGAAGTTGGATAAGGAATCTAGACGTCAATGGGAGTTTTCCGTAACAAACAATAACTCCTCCGATGAATTACCAACTTATAAACAATTTAAGGAATTTATTACAAATCGCTATCGGGCAATTGAATTTCTAGATCCTCGGTCCGTTATTAGAAACCAGGGACACCAGCAATGGCCAAAAGGTCAGGGTTCTACTGTAAACAAGATACAGACCCATCATGTAACAAATGTTAAATGTACGTTTTGCTCGGAGCAGCACACACTTGGTTCTTGCAAAGACTTTGGAAAAAGATCTGTAGAGTCTCGGCGTGATTTCGTTATGACGAACAACATTTGTTTTAACTGTCTAGGAGTCAATCACTCTGCCAAGGCTTGCACTGTTAAATTAAGGTGTAGAGTATGCAAAAGAAAGCACCATTCGCTTTTGCATCCTGATATAAAGTCAGATTCTAAGGATAAAGACGCGCACAATTTAGATGGAACTAATACTAAGAATAATAAATTGGATACGTCCGCGTCTGTGGTATCATGTTATTCGTCTGGAGAAGTATATAAGTCTGGTCAAGTTTTGTTAGCGACGGCTGTGGTAAGCGCTACATCTGGGAGAGGCAATAGGCATCTACTGCGTGCTTTGCTAGATCAGGGATCGCAGTCGTCATTTGTAACGGAAGATACGGTGCAGTCTCTAGGTTTGAAGAAAATACCTGTAAATGGTCAGATTTCAGGTTTGGGCGGAAACAAAACGGTTAATTCTAAAGCAATTGTGTTTATTAAAGTTCATTCTAGAATCGATCCAAATTTCGTTATTAATGTAAACGCTCATGTCTTAAGATCCATCACTTCTCTTTTGCCATCTAATAAAATGCAATTATTAGATTGGGCGGAGCTGAAGGATTTAGAATTAGCGGATCCTGAATACCATACACCAAGTCGAATTGACTTGCTTTTAGGTGCCGAGGTGTATGGAACAATTCTTAGAGACGGAGTCAAATGGAGTCCATTTGGTTCACCGATTGCTCAGTCTACCAAATTAGGCTGGGTTTTATCTGGTGCGGTTATTAAAACAACCAGTGGCTCTGAGAGTATAAGGGTACTGCATTGCCGTACTGATGATAACGATTTATTAAGGAAATTTTGGGAGATCGAATCAGATATTAAACTACCAAGGGAACAATTATATACGGCCGATGAAAAACGCTGTGAGGATTTTTATAATAAAACGACATGTAGAGATAGTGATGGGAGGTATGTGGTATGTTTGCCATGTAAAGCAGATAATCCACAAGTATCTAATTCCTATGCTATCGCTGAAAGAAGACTGAAGTCACTAGAAAACAGACTGAAAAAAGATGAAGATTTAAAAACAAAATATAAGGAAGTTTTAGCCGAATATTTACAGCTAAACCACATGGAGTTGGTGCCGGAAAATGAGATAAATAGCATAAAAGCTATTTACCTACCACACCATGCTGTCGTACGTAATGATAAGGATACGACAAAGGTTCGTGTAGTCTATGATGCTTCGCAAAAAGGGAGCAATGGAATGTCTCTCAACGATAATTTACTTGTCGGTCCTACTCTACAATCAGATTTACGACACCTAATAATTCGTTGGCGAAGCCATCCTATCTGTCTTACCGCAGATTTGATTAAGATGTATAGGCAAGTTCGAGTTAGTCCTAAAGATGTTGACTTACAAAGAATTCTTTGGAGAGAGGATCCTAGGTCGGAAATTAAGCATTATAGATTGCTGACTGTCACGTTTGGAACATCATGCGCTCCTTATTTAGCTGTAAAATCCTTACACAGAGTAGCTCAGGATGAAGGTCAAACCTTTCCGTTGGCGGCTGGTAGAGTTATTAAGGACTTCTATATGGATGACTTATTAACAGGTTGTCAGTCTAAAGGTGAAGCTATTTCATTATATAGAGAGATGAATGAATTATTAAAGAAAGCTGGGTTTGAAACGCAGAAATGGACAAGCAATTGTAATGAGGTGGTAAATGAAATAAAATGTATAGAGAGCAAAGGAATAAATAGTCAGGTGCAAGAAACCGAAAATCTAAAGATAAAAACGGACGAAATAGTTAAAATAGTAGGCCTTATTTGGAACCGAAACGATGATTCTTTCCGATACGTTGTGAATATTCCTGAATTGCCACGGCCAGTTACTAAGAGGACAATCATATCCAATATTTGCAGACTCTACGATCCTTTGGGATGAGTAGCACCATGTATAATTGTGTCTAAGATAATTATACAAAAGCTCTGGCTAGCAGGTCTTGGTTGGGACGAGGCAGTTCCGGACAATTTATTGGAAGAGTGGGTTAGTTATCGAGAGGAGCTTAAAAGGCTATGCGAAGTAAGGATTCCACGATGGATGTCTACAACAATGACAGATCGTCATGTGGAACTCCACGGCTTTAGCGACGCGTCAAAAGCAGCGTATGCAGCGGTAGTTTACGCTCGTGTTATCGACACTGAGGGGAGGATACATGTAGCTTTAATCTCTGCCAAAACTAAGGTAGCCCCAGTAAAACAAGTGTCGATCCCACGATTGGAACTTTGTGGAGCTGTGTTGTTGGTACGGCTAATGATGGAAATGTCTACTACTTTGAACGTGGGAAAACCAAACTTACATGCATGGTGCGACTCTACAGTGGTCTTGGCTTGGCTAAACAGTCACCCCAGTCGGTGGAAAGTGTTTGTAGCCAATAGGGTGTCAGAAATCCTAACTAGTTTAGATTCCCACCACTGGTGTCACATTTCTTCGGGTGAGAATGCTGCCGACAGCGCCTCGCGTGGGCAACAACCATCTGAATTTGTCAAAAGTGATATGTGGTTTAGTGGCCCAGAGTTTCTGCACGAACCAACAATCAAATACGAGAAGACGGAAATTGCTGCCACGGAGCTAGAGGTGGCCAAGGTCCATCATGTAACTGTGAACGAAGTATTTTGGGATAAATATTCTTCTTTAACTAGATTGACGCGTGTGGTTGCTTATTGTCGTAGGTTTGTACACAATTCCAGGCGGCAAATGGCAGATCGATTTAAAGGATATCTATCTAGTAAAGAACTGCTAGATGCATTGAATTTGTGTATCAAACAATGCCAAATGGAGCATTTCTCTGAAGAAATACATTTTATTAAGAAAGAAGAAAATCTTCCCAAAGGCAGCAGCATTCGACCGCTGAACCCTATCGTCGACAATGATGATATTTTGAGAGTTGGTGGGCGCTTGGAGCATTCTACGCTGAGTTTCAGTAGAAAACATCCAATTATAATTCCCAAGAAATCACATCTTACTGAATTGATTATAACTGATGCACACAAGCAAACGTTACATGGAGGTCCCCAATTAATGTTAAGCTATTTACAGGCTAAGTACTGGATTTTAAGTGCTAAACAATTAGTTAAGACACATTTCCGAAGATGTGTCATTTGTATTAAAAACTCACCACCTAAAGCTTCACAGCTTATGGGCCAATTGCCTACCTCCAGAGTGACGCCAAATAGAGCATTCAAATGCAGTGGTGTTGATTACGCGGGTCCCATTCAGATAAGAACGTCTAAAGGACGCGGTAATAAATCCCATAAGGGATATATCTGTTTATTTGTCTGCATGGTGACGCGTGCTATCCACCTAGAAGCTGTCACAGATCTCACTTCGGAAGAATTTATGCATGCCTTCAAAAGATTTGTTTCGAGACGAGGTTACTGTTCCGACTTATGGAGTGATAACGGAACGAACTTTGTAGGTGCAGCGTCGGAACTAAAACGGTTATTTGCTGATGAGCAAAATTCAATGGTGAATGAAGTAGCTGAAGCATTATCTACCAACGGCTGCCAGTGGCATTTCATTCCTGCTCAGTCGCCTAATTTCGGTGGTTTATGGGAGGCTGGAGTGAAATCTGTGAAGTATCACCTAAAACGTATTATAGGCCAGTCTACCCTGACGTTTGAGGAGATATCCACTGTTTTAGCGCAGATTGAGGCTTGTCTCAATTCGAGACCACAAATGGTACTCAACAGCAATGATGACGGGTTCACGGTTCTTACCCCGGGGCATTTTCTTGTTGGCGAACCTCTGGTTACACCACCTGATCGCAACTACGAGACATCCAACGTAGGTTCTTTGAGAAGGTGGCAGTATACACAGAGAATGCTGCAGGATTTTTGGCGCTTGTGGTCCCGGGAGTATTTAACAAAATATTACAATAGATACCGATGATCAGGTCAGACCCCTCAACCCAAATTGGACGACATAGTTGTGGTAAAAGAGGACTCGTTGCCACCTTGCAGATGGTTGTATGGTAGAGTGATTGCCACTCATCCTGGAGCAGACAGTATAGTTCGCGTTGTTACTTTAAAAACAAAAAATGGTACAATGAAAAGACCAGTATCCAAGTTGTGTTTGCTTCCAGTAACAGATACTAGTTTAGTTAATAATTAAGTTATTTGTTTATTAATTAAACTCTGATTTATTTTACAATGAAATGCATGTATTTTAAATGGATGAATCAATTTCATTATACATATATATTCTGTCGTGTTATACTTAATTTTAATTTTAATGTTTTAAGTTCTAATGAAATAAGATTGTTTTAACAAATTTAAGCTGTAAATTTGTTCGAAATCAACTTATTGTATTTGTAATTTTTATATTGTATTAACTACAATAGATAATGCAAGTCAAACTCTGTCATTTGTTACCTAATTTGGGCCTAGAGCATTCATGGTGGGCGATGTTTATGATTAAGGCCAAATATTTAGGGCTTTATTTGTCCTTGGTGGGCGATTATGTACAATACGTAAGGTATATAGTTCTCACAACGTCCACTAGATGGCGCTGTACAATATTTCTACATCGCGGTAACGAATGTGCGGCAAGAATTGATGAGGTTGTTTGTGTTAAATTTTTTATTATACCTTTTTGATACCACCTAGAACCAGGTTTTATTTCTAATAATCCTAAGAATCTAGACCATTAGGAGGTTTTTACAATATATAATAAGGTAGACATAGAAAACAAATAAACTAACATTAAGTAGTCATAGAAAAATGCCTAAATATTATATTGTAGTAAGAATATAGTTATTTAGACATAACATATAGATATAAGAAAAAAAAAAAAAGAAAAAAAAAATTGGAACAAAAAACACCGATGAAAAAAAATAAAATAAAAAAATAAATAAAAAATAAATGAAAATAAATAAATAAATAAACAGTTAATAGATATATATATATACCTAACTATACCTAAGCTAGATTTACTTTATTAGACACGTATTGGATCAGAGAAGTACTTTTGATATATGTTAAAACACATATCCGTGCACAAACACTTCCTGTCCATTCTTAGTTGGTGTAATGTACCATATAAGTTTACTCATATGACTGTATATAAATTCATTAGGAAGTTATGTACTAAAAGTATCTTAAGCCCCTTCAGGGCAGTAACATAACAATAGATATAAAACTAGCTAAAAGATGTATAAAGACTCAGGCTATGCCCGAGGTTCTGTAGGTAGGTTTTAGCCGGTAAGAGTCCGGCACTACCTGGGCCTCCCTTCCCAGGTGTCCATGAGGATTTCCCCTGCCTAAAAAAAAAAAAAAAAAAAAAAAAAAAAAAACCTAACCTAACCTAACCTAACCTAACCTCAGGTCCTAACGAAACCGGACGTCCTGATCCCATTGCACTTGGGCCTGGCCAAGGGTGACGGATAGCGGTATATCTAATAGGGATAGCCGCTCCATCGACCCCCCCCCCCCTCCCCCCTGCCTTGCGCAGGGAGGACGTCCCGCGTCTCTCTCAAGCCACGTCGGACCACCGCAAGGTTAAACGTGCCCCTGACCTTATTTCGTTGAAGTTAAAATATTTTAATTTTTCTATAAATTAATCAGTTATAAAAATTAGGAGTGCATAAATCAGGAAGAGGTGCATTGCTACCGGACCGCCACGGATCGACAAGTCGATGGTACGTCAAGCTACTACTACATAAATAATACGCAGCTTATTGCAATACTTGCTTGTGTGTATGAATGCACTAATATTGCACTCACCGCTTGTTGCTTACCGCTGCGCGCGAACTGCTTTGAGCTTATGCAATCCTAGTACCTGGCCTGTCGTGTGCGAGAACAAAATACAGAACCTACATAGAAGATCTAAGCTTTTTTATAAAACCTATTTTTGCTTATTACTGCGCATGGTCAACCTGAAGATCATGCTTTCCTAGTACCGGCAGCGCAGAGCAAAGTCGAGGGAGGACCAACCGACGCTGGAGGATCAACCAACGCCGTCTATGACGCCGTGCATCTTTGCTTGTGTGCATTTTTTGCACGTACTCACGTACCTGCACTCCACTCAAATATAGCTATTAATGTTGCTTACCGATGTGCATTAACTGCTTTAAACTTATGCCATCCTAGTACATGGCCTGTTATGTATGACTGAAAAGTAGAAAATACGGAGGATTCTTTAGACCTGCGCTACTACTGCGCACGGACTACCTGATTGCCTGAGGGTCTTGGTCTCCTAGTACCGGCAGCGCTGGGAACGCTGCTTAACGTGGCTCCGCCCGTCCGTCTTTGTTTGTGAGCATATATTTGCATGCATCTACCTACACTACACACAACTATCTACTGTTGCCTACCGCGGCGCACGGACTGCTTTGAGTTCATACTGTCCTGGTGCCCCGCCTGCTATCATTTGGTTTTTATTGTTGTTCAATGACGCTACTCTCTTACTGTGCCTACTACTACGTATGAACTGACTCCGTTGTAACAAGTATTAGGGTGTAAAACGGAGAAAGACCAAATTCGAAATATAGTAGTGTATGGTGGGTCCTTGCGGTCTGGGGATACGCAAACATGGATCTGAGCTTATGATACCCTAGCAACGGGCCCGCTACGAACAAATCAGAGTGTTCCTTGGACACAAAAGTACTTTTCTGATTGTGAATGTACATTACTTACTGCAACAATGGATGGCAAGTTGAATAAATCGTCTTCGGAATCCGAAATAAACAACATAATGCAAACTGATACTACGCCGAAGTCCTTTACAATCAGTCGCAGTAAAAGAAAGAGATCTGATGACTTCGATATTGCTGGTGAACTCGATAAATTTAAGGAAGAAATGAAGTCTATGTTTTCCTCAATGATTACTACCCAACAGCTAGAATTTAAAAGCCATGCAGCTACTCTAAAAGAAATTCAACAAACGAACCTCAATATAGAGACTTCTATAACTTTCTTATCAGCCCAAAACGACGAGTTCAAGAAAAGAATCGAACTCCTCGAGGAAGGATGGCGGGATGACAGGAAATACATATCTTTACTTGAGGATAAGATTGAAAACTTGCAGATGGATTCTAGAAAAACCAACATAGAACTAAAAAACGTACCAAGCCAGCCAAAGGAGGACAAAAATGAATTAATAGACATGGTACTTAGTATGTCGAAAACCTCCACACTTTTGAAAAATGAGATACTGAAATCCTGTAAACATTTTAACACAACTCAAAAAACGAAATTATCTGCAAAACACCTTGGATTACAGCATTTGGAAGACAACCCCGTGTTCATTACAGAGCAACTGACTGCAAAAGCGGCTCGTCTCCATTTTCTAGCGAGAGATCTCGTAAAAGCTAAACAGTATAAATTCTGCTGGACAGCTTACGGGAGAGTCTACCTGCGGAAAGACGAAAACTCACCGATAATCCTCATAAAATGTGAAGCTCAAATACAGGATCTCACCACGACCAAATGACTAGCTCTAAAAATTGTTTATTATCAATATTGTTATTATAAACAAAAGATTAATTTATCATGTAGTAAAATTATTGTGCTGTTACGGTTTTATCATAAATATGTACCAAACACACACAAACATTACAACGCACCTACTCATACACACTATCTTACACATAATATTAAATTCACACACTCACTTCTCACATAGTCACACTACTCACTATAATATTATGCATAAAGTAAAGTACACTCGATATAACACAATAAAATTGTATTTCATTCATAATAACACAAATACACACCATTTCACAAAACATAGTTCTCATCATCTGACCCATTGGATATCCAGCGGTTTAAGGCTACTCCAAGCATCAATGTGGACAACTTTAACCTATGACAAAAACATACCATTACATCCTGTAACTATTAGTATACATAAATAATGTCCAACATCCTAAAAACTATAGATGATATAGACACTACGACGCTTACGAACTCAATAGAGTGCAATGTTCAAGACCTATCTAATGGACTTAATTTGAATGCGACAGATCTCACCGTGATAGCACAAAACATTAGAAGTATATATCGCAACCTCGATGATTTTGAAGTGATGCTTACCGGTCTCAGTTTCTGTGTTTATGTAATTGTATTAATGGAATGTCGTCTGGACAAAAATAAACAACTTCCTCAAATCAATAATTATACAGCAGCTGCAACTTCATTCAGCCAAAATCAAAACGATGGAGTTGTTGTGTATGTAAAAGATGACCTCGGGGCTCATTCTAGAGAAATTAAACTAAAACACCGTTTCTAACAATCTTGTCCTGGGAATCTATCGATCACCCTCACAAAGTAATGCTAGTGATTTTATTGACTCATTAAATTCCCACTTGGAATCGATTAAGACCTCAAATAGCATAATTATCACAGGGGATATAAACATTAATCTTATTCCTAAATCTAGTGCAGCGCCAAATGAATTAAATAATAGAGTTAATTATCTTAACATGCTCTCTATGCATGGACTACTTCCGGGTCATACTCTGCCAACTAGACAACAAAGCTGTTTGGACCACTTCATCCTAAAAATCAGTAAAACTAAGTTTAGGGCTTCCATAGCAGTACTGAACACCACCATTACGGATAATTCTACGATTTTCCTTAGCTTAAATAAATCAAAACCCCCTAATCTAAGCCCGAAATCAATAACAATTACCGATTACGATAAAGTCTTTGAAAATGTGTCTAATGCAAACTTAGAAGCCCTTTAAAACTGTCAAGACCCAGAAGAAATGTCAGAGCAGCTAATAAGTAAGCTGAATGATGCATTAAATGGAGCTAGATCTGTAAAAACTATGTCTAATAAGAACCGTGCCATAAAAGCATGGGTAACTCCAGGTATACTGCGGTGTATCTTGCGGTGCGGTGCGGTGGCTTCGGTGCAGAAGGGTTCGCACCTTTGCCCTTAGTGGGCTTAAGTGCGAAAGTGCGGGGACGAGGGGCGCGCGGGCAACCCCTGTAATTAGCAGTGTGGCCAGATTGGACACAATTGCAGCAGAAGGGAGGGGTGGTGGAGTCACGCGTACGCGCGCACTCCTTGGCAGTGTGGCCTTCGCCACACTTGACGCAACGCGGCGGGGCCGAGCAGTTGGCCGACGCGTGGCCATAGAATTGGCAGCGATGGCACTGCCCTGGGGAACCGCGTTTATGCACGTTTACGTAACCTGCCGTGCCGCGTAGGGGGTAGCGGTCCGACTATGTCGATGTGGCAAGGGAAGAATTTGATGCAGAAAGATGAAAAAGTATGGCTCTGTCCAATCGACAGATCTCTCGCAAAGACTTTAGAGCCTTTGTTCCGCTCGATCGCCGCCTCAATATTGGTAGTATTGAAGCGGCGTATGTCGCGAGTCAGAGACTTGGAGATCTGTCGATTAAGTCGCCTAAATTGAGAGAAATCATCAGGGGATTGCAGAGTCATTCCGCGTCTTTCTTCGATGAGTTTGAGGGTATCGTCAGAGATTTTGTTTGTTCTGTTTATACGGCAGGCCTTATAAAACTTTGCCCCAACCGTATAGACAGTTTCCACGAACCTGTTATTATAGTCGTCCACGTCGACGCACTCTCCTAGGCTCTCGAAGCGATTTTGTAATTCGAGTTGAAAGCTCTCGGGGTTTTGGATTTGGATGGGTATAGGCCGGAGCGTGGACCTCATCAATCTCGATCTTTCCAGCTGGGGATTAATATTCAATGTGCCTCTTACCAAGCGGTGATCACTGCCAATTTTAACGCTATTGATCACCGAGGCATCATTGAATATATGCCGTTTCGTAGATAGGATGAAGTCAATCTCATTTTTTGTGACACCATCGGGACTAACCCACGTCCATCTGCGATGATCCGGCTTCCTGAAAAATGAGTTCATCATAAAGAGTCCCTCCTTCTCCATAAAGCCGGCCAGCATCTGGCCACGGGCGTTCCGACTTCCAACTCCAAATTGCCCCACTCTCAACTCGTCTCCGCCTCATTTGCCCAGTTTCGCGTTGAAATCCCCCATGACAACGGTAAAGTGTGTCTTGGAGGTATGCATGGCTGTAGAAATATCCTCATACATAGCCTCCACTTCATCGTCGGAGTGAGTCGAAGTCGGTGCGTAGACCTGTATGACCTTCAACGAATACCGCTTGGTAATTCTGAGTATAAGGTACGCTACCCTAGACGACACACTCTCGATTTTGACGATGTTGTTCACGAGGGATTTGTGGACGAGGAACCCGACACCACCTAGGGACAGTTGGTCGCCCTCCCGGAAGTAAAGCAGATTTCCGGACTTTAGGATTATCGAGTCCTCCCCCTTTCTTCGGACTTCAGATAACCCTATAATATCCCAATTTAATCTGCTTACCACTTCCTCCAGTTCCACGAGCTTTTCGTCGGTCCGCAGTGTCTGGACATTGTATGTAGCCAGGGCCAGTGGTCGTGCTTTGTGGTAGCCTGGGTAGCCTGGTCGCATCCGGTGATTCTTCGCACCCCCTGCCCCGCCGTTACCGTGACCGCTACCATAGTCCGGAATAGCGGGGCCGCCGGGTACTGGGGGCCGTGGCCTGTGTGTGCTTGTTGGGGGGGGGGGGGGGGGGGGCTCTGGTGCCCTCTAGGAAATGGTGGACGTTGTCAATCCCGGTGATTCACTGGAACAGAAGGCGGGAATCAGTATCTAGATCTCTCTTGAAATTGACTAGATGATTATGATGAGTCATCTAGGTACTTACAGCAAGAATACTTCGACCAGTTCTGATGGGGCGGTCTACCACCCTCCAGGGCAGGACATTCAGCATCCAGTGGACGTCGTGGATGTGGAAATCCCAGAGGACAACCAGCAGAGGGTCCAAGAACGGGAAGTCCATCATTGTGTCTCCTGTGACCATTTGACGAGGAATGAACGGCAGATCCACTAGTTCTTGGGGCCTCAACTGCGGTGCGTTGAGGTATAGTCTGACTCCGTGAACAATCAGGTCATCTTCTTTCAGTCGGTCGGCGTCTGATGTTGAGATGAACGGTTCTCTGAAGCTCAGGTCGTCCAGGATGACCGTTGTCATGAGGAACTGGTAGAATCCACAATACGAAAACCATATATCCAGAATTCAGAGAATACAGAAACGTTTCATGTTCTTCTTAACGGTCCACCAGGGGAAATTGTCACAGCTTACCTCGTACAAGAAGCGATTGTCCCACTATAAAATGTTCACACTCCGGGATCGTCGAAGGATGACAGACCAAATATTTCTTTTTAAAATTGTAAGGGGGTTAATCGACTGCCCATACTTGTTGAACATGGTATCTTTCTCTGTGCCTAGACGCAATGCCGGATTAATTAATTTTAGACCGTTCGCACTTAAAAGTATCGGAACGAATGTAGGTAGTAATGAAATAGTTTATAGACTGTGCAGGGAACATAACAAACTATGTAACTTCGAAAATTGTGCTGACATACTACACTGTTCTTTATTACAATATAAAAAGTATTTGTATTATATACTAAATACGTCTTCTTGCCATTTACACTAACAATCATTATTTAGTTGTTGAATTTTAGTGGTGGTAGATATGTAGATTTATTTTTTAATTAAGACCGATCGATTCTACTGTGAACGTAAGTTTGCCTGTTATTGGATTTACATTTAAGTGTTTACTATTTTTCATGTAATATTTAATGTACCAAAAAGTGTAAATCTGTTGGCAAATAAATAAATAAATAAAAAATAAAATAAATTATACTTTACACCAGTTACTGACTCCACATTTTTAAATTTCCATATTTTAGCATTGATAAGACCACGTGAAAAGTTGTGACATCATTCTCTAAAAACCATAAGCGATTTTTTGATGCGGAAAATCTATTTCTTACAACATTTCTTACGCAGGTTGTCCCAGAGCCTTCGGAAATACAAAATATCTGATCCAGAGGCCTAAAGAACCTGCCGGGAGGTTTGCCATATACGTAGAAAACGAACCATATGCATTTTTGTAGTTCAATGGCTTGAACTCGTTTCCCTTGAACCGGTTGCGTATTTACAAACAAAATCAAATATCCATATCCACCACCACATCCGCCATATCCACATTTTATATTTTCTACCACTGTCAGTTGATTCGGACTAAGCGTGGTCCTATTATAGAAGGCGTCATGTTCAGCGGGACGCGGGCTCGCAACGCGAAGTGAAACGCGCGCGAAACTATACGAAAACGTAACGGACAAAAGTGAGCGAGCTGGCAACGAGCGACGCGGGGGTGCGCTACGATGCCTAAACGGAAACTGTATTTTATGGCTCACTTTATGGCCTTTTAAGAAAACTCACTGTTGCCCAAAGGGCGATAGAAAGGGCTAATTGTCATTGCGCGATCGAATCAGGAATGAGCAGATCCGCAAGCGAGTAATTACGAAAGATTGCCAAGCGGGCAGGGCACATAGCTTGCAGAACAGGATGGGGCAGAAAAGTTCTCGAATGGCGATCATGTACCGGAAGACGCAGCGTGAGTAGGTCTCCCTAGACTAGGTGTACCGACAATCTGGTAAAGATCGCAGGTGTAGCTGAATGCGGAAGGCGCAATACCCTTTGTGGAGATCACTGGGGGATGCCTATGCCCAGCAGTGGGCATCTTACGGCTAATATGATGATAATGATTTAAAATGTAAAGGAGACAGTCTAAAATTTTCCTAACCACCAGCCGGCATAATGAGAGTTGTAATGAATAAACCTTATGAAACGTAATATCTTCGCGTAATTATTTAAATTCTTTAGCTAGCCAATTTTTTTATATTGATGATTAAAATATTACTAATTTACAATGAAACGAAGGTATTCTTGGCATGAAATTATGAACACACCCGGAAGAAGGTGTGGTTGCACAAACTTATTTGACCCGGTGGCCAAAACTGGAACCAAGTGTCGCCATTTTGAAATGTCATGTCAATGCCATTAACAGCGACGCTGTCACCGGGTCAGATTAAGTTTGTGGCACTGCGTAGACAGACAGGTAAAAAATCTTAGGTTTTGACATTGACAATGACAGGCATGTCATTGTATTTGTCATTGTCACTGCCACTAATGACGAATGAAACTCCTTACTCCGTTAGGAGGACTTGCCCTGTGGTTGTGATTTCTACGGCGATGACAGGCTGTAAAACCAAGTTTCGTTTATGACTCTTTTCTGAGTTAACACTAACCGATGGTCTTACGGTGAGGGAAAACATCGTGATGAAACCAATAGGCTAATCACGTAACGCTGTAGCCAACAATTCTCTGATTTCAATGATTGAAATCAGAGTATTGTTTGCAACAAAGTTACGTAATTAGCCTACTATACTTCAGTCGTAATTAGGCGACTGCATACATAATTCAATCTGGTCAGGTTCTCCTGTTAACAGGGTCACGGAGGTCAGATGGCACTCGCTCCCCTGTAATTACCTGATCTACCAAATCCTGGATCACGGTTAAGGCAAACCTCGGGCCCTTACGCGCCAGAGTACATCCGGGACATTAATGCCAAGGTGACTGTGTTGTATATACCATGATTCTAAGGAAATCTTCATTTTGGGCACATCCGTCGGCCATTTTATGTAACATTAAACGGTATGTCCCGGGGCACGCCGCAATACCAGTGTTTTCTCAATGCATTACACGCATTATTGAACACAATGCCCTCTCCTCTTAAAAGGAGCAGTTTCTTTCCTCATTGATTTCTCTTCGTTATGACAAAAAAACTTCTTACTCTGGGCGTGAAAGGAGTTTCTTCTTTCATCATTTACTCTACGGCTTGTTCCAGTGTTGCATGAGTTTCGCATGAGTGTTGCAGTTTTGCTAAAAATATTTATTTTTCAATAAGTAATTGTGAAGAATTGGCTAGACTTACATGTCTTTTTTCAACTGATACGAGTTCCGTATTTTACATTCTTCCGTTTTTCATTCTCTTTGTACCGGCTGGATCTTAGTGAACACTTTCTATGAACCGCTAGACCGCATCCTTTACGTACTCGTGTCTTATATTTGTGGTATTTAATCAAACGGATCGTGTCAACGCACCCACCGAAGGCTCGTGCCTGAGTATTCTGCTCTGCGTAAAATGAGAGATGCATTCTGTCTGTCTGATATAATGTTTTAGTTTCCATATAATTTGATTTTAATTAGTACCACTTATGATATAAAATTCTTTCCGTTTTATTGTTCAGTAAAAAGTCTAATCTCGTAAAATACCTAATATTCGGATCTGACTGACATAATGCTACCTCCTCACTCTGAGGGCCTCGCGAGGCGACCTCGCGTGTGGTGTCACGAGGCGAGGCGGCCCTTTTCCCTCTCGCGAGGCAGAGTACTTTGTATTGTGCTGTGTTCGGGAATACTCGGAAGGGAATTGCGAGGCAAGGCGACCGATTACACTCTTGCCTCGCGCATTGGCGTATCTAGGGCTATTTTCCAGGGGGGGCTGGCCCCTGAGCTGGCCGATGAAGCCGAGTCGATCGCCAATGTACAGGCAGTGAGCACAATTAAAGCCACCCAAAATCCAGTTTTCAAGTTAGGCGTTAGTTTTCAGTTGTCACATGACATAGTCGAGTTCTGTATATTTTTGAATTGTTGGCAGTATTAGCAATGCCCTGAAAAAGCACGGAGTAAAGGAAACCATTGCTGGGTGGATCGACTCCATGCTGAGATTCAGGGCCATGCGACTCACTATGAATAACACAACAAGAGCGGTGGTTGCTAGAGGATGTCCTCAAGGTGGGGTCCTATCCCCGCTCTTATGGAACATAGTGGTCAACGGGCTTATTAGCAGCTTAAACGACCACAACTTTTTTACATTTTTAAACAGCGGTCCCTTTGAAAATATCTTATCTCCTGAGGTCTAATTAAGAATCGTTGAAGATTGGTGTCATGAACAGGAACTCACCGTGAACCCAACTAAAACAGAAATGGTTATGTTCATGCACAAGAGGAATCTGGGGGAACTCAGATTACCCAAACTGTTCGACACGACCCTGTCCCTAACTAACGGAGTCAAATACCTCGGGGTTACATTTGACAGCAAATTGTTATAAAACAAACATTTGGATCACAAGCTGGCCAAAGCTGTAACAGTCTTCTAGGCAAGACCTGGGGTATCTCCCCTAAAATCGTGTACCAACCAAGTGGCTGTACACTGCGGTAGTAAGTCCATTTGTAAGATATGGGGCAATCGCCTGGTGGACTAGAACCAAGCTGGCCACGTCAATTAACAAGTTACAGCGATTCCAGAGGATGGCCTCTTTCGCCCTTACTGGCTGCATGCGCTCAGCACCATCAGCAGCCCTTGAGGTACTACTGGGACTGACACCGCTTGACCTGCATATATTTATTTTATTTTATTTTATTTTATTTTTATTTGGATGTCTCACAGCGTGCAACAAGAAAATATATAATAGCATAACATCGAATAGCCAATTAGGAGACACCACAATTAAATTTCACAGGTTACACAGAAAAAAAAAGTTTTATACAAGTTTACAACTTAACGCAAATCGGTAAAAGAGGCTAACAATATATGCATAACAATGTAAAACAAATCAAAGAAAACAATACAATACTTAAGTTAATATACTTAATATTTAGAGAAAAAGCTCTTGGCCATGATATCCTTAACTAGGGGTACGCTACTACAAAATAAGTCAAAGCGCTCATCAAGAGGTAAATCATTAAATGCTCTTGCTGACCTCAGCAAGTAGCTATTCTTGCGATAATTTGTGCGCGCGAATGGAATATGTAGCAACTCTTTGAACCGCGAATGATGGTATGGTATACTTATGGATATACTAGTCAGAAGCCGTGGACAATCAATTTTGGATTGAGCAATCTTCATCAGGAACGAGACATCGGCGACATGTCTACGGATGGAGAGAGGCAAAAGATGGAATCTGGCACAGCGTCTATCATAGTCAACTTTGGGGATTTTAAATTTGAAACAAAGGAATCTAGTGAACTTCCTTTGAAGTTTCTCAACAACAATATACAACAGGAGGCAATGATGGCTACACTCAGACTCAAGGTATCAAACCTTTGGGGCCACAAACTTGGTTCTCATCATACTTTGTGGGAAACAATAGTGTCAAACAACCCATTGTTTGAGGCCAAGTGTGACAGAATAGAATAGAATAGAAATCTTTAATTGTGACTTTCACTGACAATAATTTCTTATTAAGTACAGTTTGTCCATTTCGGACGTACAATATTCTAGATGATAGTATGGTACCTATTATAAATAAGCTAAGAAAACAGACAAGTAGCTGCCATTTTAACACTTTTAAAAGTAGGTAAAAGTTTTTAACATAGGTAATAATAATAATCTAAATCTAAAACAAAGCCTAAACATATTTAGAAATTAACAATATAGGTATCATTTCTATAACTATAGAATTCAGATAGACTGTAGAATGACTTTTGTAGCAGCCAATCTTTAAGTGTTGATTTAAATTTGATACCATCCTACTTTTTTATTTCATAAGGTAAATGATTAAATATTTTAATACCACTCACGTATGTGCTTTTAAGGAATAAATTATTATTAGTTTGGGGTATAACTATATTATGTTCATAGTTCGGTCTGAGTAATCTGCTGGTATTTCTAAGGAATGTGTTGTGGTTTGACTTTACAAATGACTTATTTCTAGAATATAAATCCACGCTCACACGCATAATCGTCTTGGCTCACACGCCCTCAACCTTTGAATTTGACTGTTGTCAAGTTAATAATGGAACATTTCAGAAATTTAGAGCTCGCTACACTCGATTGTTCGCAAACTTGATTCTATTATACAATCTCCTAAAAAATTTCGAGATAGCTCACGTGGTTCTGGAGTGTGAGGAGCTAAAGGACCACAGAGCTAAAGCCTCAATAGGAACAGGGTCCCTTCGAGCAGTCTGTGAACGTCCAAGAGACTAAAAGACTTCTGGAAGGAGCTGGGCTGGCTACAACAGCCGGCTCTCAGTTACGTATACCTAAAGGACCGAATTTGAGTCCAAGTACGGAAAATGGGAGCCCCAAACCTAAACCTAAACCGAAAAAAACTCAATTCGCCGCTAGATGGCGTTGTTTTGTAATTTTGTAATATTTCTTTTTAATTTTTTTTATATTATTATCATGTAGAAATCCATTTCACGCTCATTTGGATACATTTACTAATGGCCAATTGTACAAACTTACATTAAAAACGAAGTTAACACCCTAATTCCAGATTTCGAATAATATTCAAATATCACCAGCCAAAATATTCGAATACTTAAATTTTCGAATATTTGCATGTCCTAGTCTCATACCTTCGTTGATCACTCCAACTTTTATAATCTAAAATGTTAGTAAGCTTTTCAGGTCTAGCCAAGATGCGAATCGCTGAATAGTGATTCCATTGCGATTGATTGATCAGAATTTATCAGCTACGTTGTAATGTCACAATAATATGACCATATTATTATAAAATATAATTATTCATGAAATGTAATAGGTATCTAGTGAAACTTGAAATAAATGATATATATTATTTATTTATTATTAGTGTCATTTTAACAAGAGACGAAGAGTACCTACTTTTATACTATAATTTAAGTATCACATCATGGTCCAACGCAACAAATGGTACATATATACTGACTGACCGAGGCAGCCTTGCGAACCTGCGAATGCTCGGTTAGTCAGGAGTTAACATGGCGAGCAATTTTTAGGATGGTTATTAAAAATAAAACAAATTTGTTAACTTTTACTTAGTACAAAATATTATTATTATTGTGCATTTCTATTTTTTGGATCTCGGGATGTTATAGTGCTCCAAATTTTTCATAATAAAAAGTTTAATTAGAAATTGTATTTTGTGAATAGTTTCGCAGGTAGTGCCCGCGGTGGTCGGCTCGCGCGCTGAGGCGGCGCGCGCAGCGGCCCGTCAGCGCGCCGCCGGCGCCGCACGCCATGCGCAGGTCTTCGCGTACCATCGCACCACCCGCCGAATCTTCCACCACCGTATCCGTCTCCCATTTTTCTGTAACCGCAGGCAACAAATATTAATAGTTTCACCGCTGGACATGAGCTGTCGCGGTTGGACCGTTTCGCAAATTAACTAATCGCAGGTCCTCATAGAGAACTTGCCTTTAAGAGATTCAACAGTCGTGTGTGAGATGCTCGTGAACGAATGGTAGGAGTTGAGGTCGTTCTATTACATTTTTAATACCACTAACTAAGGTGCTAAACAAGCTTACGGCCTGTCTGATAGTAAGCAGTTCCCGCAGCCTACGATCTTTTGCGTTTGTATTATGTAGATAGATACCAGGGGTATTAAATATATTTCTTTTTTGTACTTTGTACAGTTAGATGATGTCCAGTCGTGATAACAATTTATTGTAAACGCATGCTGTCTTTACCTACCATTGGTTGTACGTATCATTGGTTTTATACTTAAAACTAGATAAATGCTGTTACTTATGCAGCGATTGATACAGCGCGTTCAAAACGCTTGCTGCCGCTTTTGCTTCGATATACCACCTTTTAGCCGTATCTCCATATTTAAATGAAAATTATAAGTATGACGTCTAGACGGAATTTACATCTCGCATGTGCTCTGTTTGACGTGGTAAAATACAGGCGGCCTCAATACTTATTTGATAAGCTGAATTTTCCATCTCTTCAGGTATGGAAGTAGATCAGCACGTATTCCCCTGATGGTTCACAGGCATGGAACTGCAGCTTTTAGGGGCAGCTTCCGATATCAACGAAGTTCCTCAGGGGTCTTTGCTGGGGCCGTTGTTATTTGTGATCTTTGTGAACGATATTGATCTGTGCTTCCGCCATGCACGTCTACTGTATTTTGCAGACGATATGAAATTGTTCGCCCATGTTAATTCCTTGCAGGACGCTGAGGCTTTGCAGTCGGACCTTTGCAGACTTGAACAGTACCGTTTATCCAATAGTCAGGAACTGAATCCTTCTAAATGCAGCATCGTTTCCTACACTCGTAAACGTCATTCGTTGCACTATGACTACTCGCTGAAGAATGAACTGATTGGTAGGGATGTAGCAGTGCGAGATCTAGGAGTTATCCACGATGTCAAACGTCTGTTTGATGGTCATGTGGACAGTATCGTTGCTAGAGCCTCTAGGGCCCTGGGTTTCATCATGCGGGCCTCTAAGAATTTAACTTGTATTAAAACTTTTAAGGTATTGTACTGCACATATGTTAGAAGCCACTTAGAGTATGCGTCTCAGGTGTGGAACCCATGCTATGCCACATATATCAACCGAATTGAAAATATACAGAAAATATTTATACGATATTTATGTTTTCGTACCAAGGATCGCTTTAGCTCTGACGATTACATTCGTCTTTGCAGGAAGCACCACCTTTTACCTTTGTATAAGAGGCGTGAGACTGCAGATGTAGTGTTTCTTTTGAAAATTACATCTGGCGTGATTGATAGCCCCCGTCTTCTGCAGGAAATTTCACTTAGATCCCCCAATAGGGCCCTGCGTGCTAGTTCTATTCTATCAGTAACTAATGCTTCCACAAACTACAGACGAAACACATTCCTATGGCGCGCTTGTAACTTTTTCAATGGGTTGTGCAAGGAGAGCGACATTGATTTATTTAATACCAAATTTGAAACAGTGAGGCGGTGGTTGAATCGGTCTTTTTTTGACGGTACTCTGATTTGTTTCCACCTGCATTTTTTTTTTCTGCTTCATGTCTAGTTTAAAGCGGTGGAATATATTATATCTTATTCACAGAATAGTTTGTATGAAATGGGTTGCTGTAGGCGGTGCACAGTGTTGTGAATAATGTAAACACTCTCAATTATTTTCTTTTATTTCTTGGGTACGCATAATTTAATATTATAATCTGTCATCATATTATTGCGTGGCAGTTTTGCTTTTCTTTTTATTTTTATTTTGTTGTTACTAGCGAGGACCTGTAATTGGCTTGTTGGTTCTAATGTAATATCTATGATGTTTTATATGGCTGTTGGTACTCCAATAAATAAATAAATAAATAAATAACATACCACCTCTGAGAATGTTACGTACAAAATATACCTTTAAAAACATTATAAATGCCATCTTTTGGAAACTTAGAAGGAAGGTATTCTAGAACACTTCGTGCGCTAGAGTAGCATGTCAGGTATATACAGGCAGTGTGACCAGAGGGAGCATGCCTACCTGAACCACCTACTTACAATCTATCTGTTTTTATTTAATGTTTATTCTTTAATTATACATATATGCAGTAAATTATATTTATAATATATCTATACCTACTTAGATAAATTATTTGTTTAGAACCTCTATCTACATATACTCCTACCTTGATGAGCTCGCTTAACTTTCCCATTAACGTAATCCTAATTCAATAAATACTTTTTCATTTACATTAATTTTCATTTTCGCCAATGCACACATTTCAGATTATTATGTTATTATTATCATGTCTATCACTTTATACAATTCACATTAAGTATATTATATTATTTTACACTACATATCTGTTTCAGAGTTTCCGTGAACCTACTCAGATTCTGGCAAAATACTTGCTCGTTAACGTTTTGCTCTTCCAGGCAACACTATGCTGAGTGAAGACCTTTTTGTGCTACAGCACACACATACGACTTACCTATAGGTTTTTTATAATGTTTAAGTTATTTCGTGACAATTTAAGTTGTACTTAGTCTATGTATTTTTGTTATATGTTCCTTACTAGCATAAGTTGTTTGTATGTGCATGAAGCATAAAATAAAGCTCTATTCTATTCTAATCTATTCTACTTTACATACTATAAGATTTTCATGTAGTGTTTAAACTGTTGGTGAACCTAATAAATAAATAAATAAATCACCACCCATGTTGTAGAGCCTTTACGAGCCTTGTTATGCCGGGCTCCATAGGGCCGGTCCACGGAAGTGTCAATGGACAGGCCAAGACACTAGTACCTACACTTACCACAGAAAGTGGGCCAGGGCAGGAGTGGGAGCGTGGAGCACTCGCTGTACGAGGCTACCACGCGGTGCGCGCGCGCGGCGCCGTGCCGGGGGCCGCCCGCCGCGCACGCCGCGCCCGCCGCGTGGCTCTCGTGGGCCGCGACGCGCGCCTCACCGCGACACCGTTCGCCGCAAGAGTACGACACTCTGTAGCTCCACGTTGTGTAATTAGTTTTCTCCTCCTCCACCGACCACGAGCCACTGTAACGAAGCAACAAAAATAGGTGCCACTTTAGATCGACTGACCTATGCTACCTACTGTGCAAGTTCAAGGCTAAAGTGTACCTAACTCACATATGCGGATGCAATTGTGAGAGCAGCGCAAAGTCGGCGAGGTGGTGCGCGACGGTGGCGGCGCGCATCCGCGGCAGCAGCGCGGCGCGGCTCTGCGGGCCCGGCGCCAGCAGCGCGGCCAGCAGCGCGCCCGCCGCCAGCGCCGCCAGCGCCGCCAGCGCCGCGCGCGCCGCACTCGCGCACCGCCATCGTAGAATGCGTGCCTGAAAATATTTAATCATTAGACCTTCATCGGCACGGTAAACAAAGATACCCAACCCCATGGGGTAGATAAAACAACAATTAATTTCTGCGCGGTGATGAAACAAGCTTTGAGAAAATTATACTATCACATTTAATCATTGGCAATCAACGACAACAGCCTGTAATCTCAGAAAAAAACAAGTATGGTCCACTTAGGATTTTCTCCGTCACATTCATCTGAGTGGTTCAATGTTCAACATGCCATTACGCCACGCAGAGGGCCCTGCCAGGAAATCAAGTGATAAATTTTAATTTCTGCTCCGGGTTTTTTTTTGCGCCCAACGCAAAGGAAATGGGCACCCTCCGGTATAGCGGTTGAGAGGGAGGAGGTGAACTCTCATGAGTACCAGTCGGCCGGCCGGACTGGTTATGCACGACTCGCCAAAAAAAGGGACCTAGGCGCATACGTGCTAAACACCCCCTGGGAGCACCTGTAGCCGGAAGGGCTTTTCAGGTATGATCCGGGTGTATCACCCATACCTATATAGAAGGCACCTACTGATTGTCAATCATATGACTTAAGACTAATGCCTGTAATTTTATGGCCAACCATTGATTTCGTTTATAGAAGTCTTTGTGTCCGAAATTATATTTTATAGGTATTTATTTATTTTGTGGAGGGTTTTAGCCATAAGTATCCACGGGGCCCACTGAAAACCAGCGTTGTGGTTCGCGGCAAGCGGCCACAACATTATGCTGAGGAGGGTCCATTTACGCTGGATGCCCACGAAAAATGCCACTGGGAACCCTATAATTGTCTCCGTGTTTTATGTACTATTTTTTTTGTGTTAAATGTAAATTATTATGTCGTGGCGTCCTTTGTAATAAATATTTTCTTTCTTTCTTTCTTTCTTTCTATCCACGCTTGGCAAGCAGGTTGCAGGAAAAGATGCTAAATAAAGTTTCTAAATAAAGAACAAAAAACATTTTTTTTTGTTCTTTATTTAGAAACAAACAGCCTTTTACACAAATACATAGTACATAAAAAAAAAAAAAACATCTTGGCGTTAATGTCCCGATTGTGCTCTCGCGCACGAGGGCGCGGGGTCCGCCGTGACCATGATCCAGGATTTGGCAGGTCAGGTAATTACAGTGGAGCGACTGCCATCTGACCTCCATGACCCTGCTACCAGGGGAACCTGACCAGATTGGATCATGGTTACACATCCAGTCGCCTGAATGTGCAGGTTTCATCACGATGTTTTCCCTCACCGTAAGAGCATCGGTTAGTATTCAACTAATGTACATAACTCAGAAACAGTCATTGGTACATGGCCGGAGCGGAATTCGAACCCGGGACCTCTGGGTTACGAGTCGGATACTCTAACCGCTCGGCCACCGATGCTCCAGTACACAAATACATAGTACATAGCACTAGAAAATAAATAAATTTAAATACTTAGACCTAAAGTTTTCTATTTACTTTACAAACGTCGATAGTTAATAAGCCAACTATTGCGACTGACAACAACGTTATTACAATACATAAACTAATAAAATTTTGCTAATAAATGTTATACTACAGTGCTTACATTAACAATTCGTGTCTTAATTTATTTCTGTACTGTAACAGATCGTTTGCAAAGACCGTGCGGTTCTTTTGACAAAGGAATTCTTTATATAGTTGTATGTACCAATGCTCAATATAAAATGTGTCTTGAGAACGTGGCATAAGCTGAGTGTGGCCTCATTGCACTCTCCACATGGCACTGGTAACGAGATCACAGTATCTATATGTCTCCTCTATTTACTGTTTCTTTTCCCCTATGAATATTTTTGAATGTTGTGCCGTGTGTGTCTGAGTGAAATAAAAGTGTTTACTTACTTTACTTAACATGTTGTTAAAAGCCTTCTCTAAAATTTTATCTACATGGAAATTGTAATGGAGCTTATGATCTAAAATAACACCTAACTTTATCCACCCTATTTAATACGTCGTCCAAAACTTTATAATTGTAGATATACGATTGGGTTATGTTTTCGAGAGAAGTTTATTACATTCGGAATAAGTTTATTTTCTATGCAATATTGATTAAAATCAAATACCACCTACAATGTACCTACTACAGTTTTACAATAAATGAATTCTGATTTCTGATTCAGAACTATTATATCAGATTGCGGCTGCAAGCAGTCGTCATAAAATACTCGCCGGTGGCCCTTGTTGTTCTAACTAATCATGGAAAAGAAGTCGTAGCCGTAGACAATGATTGTCGTACGCCCATAATTCAAATTATAGAAACAGCATTGAGACACTTGGTAAGACACAATCACTTCCCACGAACAAGCTTTAGATTGGAAAGGGTTTCTTTGAAGTACCAACTGTTATTTAGGTAACCCTAATTAGATACAGTAGGTAACACCTTCCCATTCTCAGACTTGTTGTTGTTATTAGTTTCCTAGAAGAATTTCAGTAAAAGTAAAGTAGGTTGCGCAGTTGACCGACAACAAGATTCTTATGGGTAAACAGAAAGAATAAACAAAATATTGATGTTCTTACCATTTTGCTGACGTGAAGCAGTGTTAACAGCGAGCGGCGAATGCGCCGCGGTCCGGCCGGAACTCGCGGCGCCCACGCGCGGCGTGCGCCTCGCTATTAATAACCTAGTTTATAACTTATCTGCAACGCCGTTCCTTTAATGTGTTGTATTCATATACACTGCCAAATTATGTTCCCGGCCAAGCCATACCTACTCAACAAAATGTACACATTTTGCGCTTTCTTAGAAAAGGCACTAAAACTAAGTACATTTTCATGATATACCATCTCGAGTAGCTTCGGCAACCAAATTCAATACTTGAGAATCCTGTCTAAGCAGCGCCATCTAGTGACGGCATGGTCGAACTAAACTTTTTACGTTTCTCTGAAAATCCGCCATTGGTCCCGTGTAAAAGACGCCTACACATCTATTATTTTCAGATCTACGCGAGATGTGGCCATACCTTCGAAGGCGATATTTTTGCAACTTATCTACGACGTCCCGGACGTGAGGACTACCGCGAATGTGGGTGTCGCAGATGTGGTTTTTGTGTGAGTCCACCGCAGCATCTTCACAGACCATAGCTCCTACCTTTAGTACCCCCACAATATTTATTTATTTATTTATTTTATTTATTTATTTATTTCACAGTCTTACAGCAATATACATTTGTTTACAATCAGATACAGATAAAAGTGGTACTGCCAATTACAAAACTGCAATTTACAAATGGGATTAGTGAAGCTAAGAATACCAAACAGCAAAGTACCCATAGATTTGTTCAGTGATGATACGGATAAAATAATAATAACAATGATAAAAGAATAATGATAAATGAACATAGTAATAACGTTTGCGTATGTGTGTGTGCGTGTGTATGTGTGTGTGTGTGTGTGAATGTTCATTTGTATGCCTATACCTATCCTAGTGATCACTGATAATAGTGATATCACGTCACTATCATCGTCCTTTACCGAGACTGTAGAAACTTAAGAACCCCGCTCAAAAAGGGTGTGCGGTCAAGATGGAAAATATCAATAGTTTTGGACAAATGTTTTTCATATCCATCTATAGCCCTATTGAGCGGTGATCCCAACGCATAATTACTGCGCGCGCGACGATGGTCGAGTAGACGTGGCCAGCGGCCACCGCGTCGTGCGCGCGGGTCACCCGCGCTCAGCAACACCCGTGACAACAGCCGTGGACTGTCCACCCCGGAGTGAATAATGTCATATAGAAGCCTAGCATCAGTCAGGAAACGCCTATCCTCCAATGTGAGTATCCCGTGAGCCTTCAGACTAGCAGAGTAATCTCCGGGAGCCATGCAAGTCAAGTAATTTAGTCTGTTGATAAATGATTTTTGCACAGACTCCAATCTATTACGGCCGACGTCGTAGACTGGGGACCAGATAGGTGAAGCATACTCAAGAACGCTTCTGACATAGGCGTAGTACAAGATTTTGAAAGCTGACGCTGAGTTAAGGGGCTTAACTGTTCTGGAAATGAAACCCAACATTCTGGTTGCTTTTGCAAAAATAGACTCGTAGTGGGCGTTAAAAGTAAGCCTCGAGTCGAGAATGATTCCCAAATCCCTAACCTGATTAGTACGTTGCACTATCTCGTTGTTCAGCCTGTACGTTGTGTTTACAGCGTGTGGTTGTCTCGTAAAAGTGATGGTCGTACATTTTTTAACATTTAGATCTAGACTGTTACGCGTACAATACTCCGACACTCTATCTAGATCCTGCTGCAATCTTGCGTAATCATCGGTACTTTTTATAGGCATGAAGATCTTTGTATCGTCGGCGTACATGAGGTAAAATGCATGACGGAAGCAGGACGAGTAATCGAAGAGACATATATTAAAGAGCAAAGGCCCTAAATGGGACCCCTGTGGTACCCCTGATGGAATGGGTGCGAAACGAGACTGGTAACAGCCGATCCTAACCGCCTGACTCCTGTTCCGCAGGTAGGACTCAAACCAACGAAGTAGATCACTAGAATATATGTGTGTACCTCATCATCATCAGCATCATCATCATATCAGCCAGAAGACGCCCACTGCTGGGCCTAGGCCTCGCCCAGAGATCTCCACAAAGGCCGGTCCTGTGCTTTCCGCATCCAGCTTGTACCTGCGATCCTTACCAGGTCGTCGGTTTACCTTGTGGGAGGCCTACCCACGTTGCGTCTTCCGGTACGTGGTCGCCACTCAAGAACTTTACTGCCCCATCGGCCATCTGTTCTGCGAGCGATGTGCCCTGCCCACTGCCACTTCAATCTGGCAATCCTTAGAGCTATGTCGGTGACCTTAGTTCGCTTGCGGATCTCCTCATTTCTGATTCGATCGCGCAAAGATACTCCGAGCATAGCTCTTTCCATTGCCCTTTAGGTAATAGTGGGCTTTCTTATAAGGCCCACAGCGAGTGGCCACGTTTCAGTTTCGTGTGTCATCACTGGCAACACACATTGGTCAAAAACCTTCGTCTTGAGACTGTGGTAATTGGGACGAAAATATATGGCGTAGCTTTCCGGATTCGTCGATTGACCTCTTACGCGAAATTGGACCTACCTAGCTGGACTATTTGTCCTAGGTATGTATAACCGTCAACAACTTACTAAGTACGTAAGTATATGTACCTACCTACTAAGTACCTATACACGTAAGTACCGCTTTAGTAGAGGCCAACAAAACTTGCTGCTGTGTAGAAGGGAAGGTCTTAGGGGACATTCAGGTTGGTGCGGTCCGCGCGAGATCATGTCCGTCGGGCCCGACTGTTTAACTCGAATTGGAGGCTAAGGCTATCGGACGATACATTGCCATCTCATTCGCTTAGACCGTAATCGAGTGAGATGGCGATGTATCGAACCTTCACGATATCATCAACGTACATGACCAGCCACGGAGGATGTTATGATATTCTCGGATGCTGGCTGACATAGTCTAATGGTGAACAGAAATAGGCTGAATAGCAGAGAGCCCCGATGTACATCTACCACAAAAGTGATAAGCAATGGGCTGGTGGTGGTTCCCCTTTGATTTTTAAATCAACTTTTGCACTGCAACGCCCACCAGTTACAGTCAAAGGCCTTTCACAAACGTAGAAACAAAAAATGCAGAGGAGAGAAATCTTTTATCAGTATCCCTCCATGACATGTTTAAAAAAAAAAAGAATTAACGTAGGCTCTGTGGGTTTCTTGCCGTTTCTTTCCCCCACAGAGAACCACCTTGGAAGCGGCGTTAATTTTCCTTCCTCTCCCACACATGGTGTCTCCTGTCTGCGCTAGGGTAGGGGTAGGGTAGTAGTTAGAGTAGGGGTAGGGTAGGGTAGGAGTAAGATAGCGGTAAGGTAGTATAGGGTGGGGTAGGGGTAAGATAGTGGTAGGGTCGGGGTAAGATAGTGGTAGGGTAGGGGTAAGGTAGTGGTAGGGTAGGGTTAAGGCAATGGTAGGATAGGGTAGGGGTAAGGTAGCGATAGGGTAGGGATAGGATAGAGTAGGGTGGGAGCAACTACCTATCACATGCAGCATGTGTGATGCACGCTCACTTAAAAGTCTGTCTGGCGGTGGCGTGGGGGCCGGGTCGCTCTTTTCCCTCAAATATGGTTGAATTGGACGATGGCTGGGCCCTGCGTTATACTCGTGAACGGGTGCTGCCTTGGTGGACTGGCTTACTCTTGCTGTAGTTTTAGGTGGTTTTTCTTAATTATACTAGACGTACCTACGAGTATATAATATAATATAGCGTTCCGGCTCTGTCTGGCATTGTCGAGCCCGGTTCGGTTGTGGTTGGCGAGGGATACGTTTATCTACAGACATAGGGCGGTCAGCGTGTCACTGTGTGTTTCCTTCCTACTTTCCTACCCCCCTCCTTTTTGACGATTGAAAGAGATATTTAATGTCCTAATCAATAAAGAAATTTTGATTTGATTTGATTTGATTTGACAATTCTTAGGGCAAATACGGGCCCCGCACAATGGCCGAACCCCATATTGAAATTCCGAGACTACGCACTCCTGTCAATATTTCATTTTATTATCATTATGGAGAAGCCATACGAACCTGGAAGAATTGAAATGAAACAAATATGTACAAAATTTCTTATTATATTACAATTACAATTATTATTATTCACAATATAAACGATATATTAAATCAGTCAGTTTCTACTACCCGGCATTGTGATGGAGGACGCGTCAAAAATAAATAAATATAATTTGGTTTCAGTCAGGCGGCGGGCGGCGACGGCCGCTACCGACCGCGGCGGCGGCGGCGGCCCTTGCGGTAGCCCTTGCCGTACCAGCCGCCCGTGTCGGGGTCCGGCGCCGCGGCCGCGCCCGGCCCGCAGCACGCGCACAGGAAGCGCCGCGCGCGCACGCGCCGCCACGCGCGCCGCTCCGGCGGCGTGCACGCGGCCGCGCCGTACCACAGGCAGCGGCGCGCCGCCAGCCGCCGCAGGCACCACGCGCACTCCGCCCCAGCGCCAGCGCCCGTCCCCCCCACCGTCCCCGTCGCCCCCGCCCCCGCCGCGCCCGCCGCGCCCGTCGCGGCCGGCGGCGGCGCCGGCACGATGATGCTGTGCAGGCCGGGGTAGAGCTCGCCGCGGCACAGCAGCACGGCGCGCGCGATGATGGCGGCCGCGAGCGCGCTGACCGCGTCGGCGGAGCGCGCGCGCCGCCCCGCCGCCGCCGCCGCCGCCGCCGCCGCCGCCGCCGCCGGGCCGTGGACTCCGTTGGGGGCGCGCGGCGGGTCGGGGGGCTCCTCTTTCGGCCACGGCTTCTTTTCCGACTCCACTTTCTCATCCTTAAAGTCAAAGTCCTTCGTGTCCATCTTCTCCTTAAATTCTACCGGTTCGTCCTTACACTCTGTAGTCTGTTTAAATTTAACACTATTGTTCTTTTCATCCACAAAACTCTGTCCTCTATACGGAGGCGCGGGGTGGTCCAGGTGCGCGGGGCGCATGCGGCGGAAGAGCCGCAGCCGGCTCGGCGGCCGCGCGTCGCCGGCCGACGGGGCGTGCTCGGCGCGGAGGAGAATAGTCGCATCTCCGGAGTTCATCGAAACCTGCGAAAGCCGGTATAATATAAGTCACCAGAATCAGAATCAAATATTTTATTCAACATATGTCCAAGCAATACACTTATTGAACGTCGACACCTTACAAATTATTTATATAATATTATTTTATGATATAATTAGAAATTAGTTCCTAATAACCATAATACATATAGTATAGTCAAACTCAATGAGAAGTTACCAATATTGATTACAACTGCAATTTGTCTTGTGTTCGGGATATCCTAATATCAGACCACGCTATTTCGTCCATCAAGTAATCATTTAATCTGTAATAAGCCTTGCCGCATAAGGTATTTTTAATTATTCTTTTAAATTTGTTTATTTATTTATTTATTTATTTAATTTGCCAACAGATTTACATCTGTTGGCAAATGTTGTTGTTATCGGTTTATCGGTAGTTATATTACTTCGTCGGGTAATTTATTGAAAAAGTCAATGCTTACAAAAGATTTTTTTACTTTACTTAACCTAGATTTATGTACCAGCAGTTTATTATTTTATGAATGTCAGAAATTTTCAGAAATTTGACAATATTTTTCCGTATATAGACTATATTTTCATATACACAAACTTGGCACAGTCATAATATTAATCTCTTTAAATAACTCCCTTAACGAGTCCCTAACACGTAACCCATATACATGGCCCTGTAGCCGTATTCACAATGGCTCGGAAATCGGATTCGGATACGAAATCGACAAAGGACCCCGCAAAAGTTCTTAGGAAAATGTGGTTTAAGTTAATTTTGATGAAATTTTCATATGTTATAGAGAGTAGAGTTTCCGTGGAATCTATCGGGATTCTGAATAAATGTTTTCGAATCGATCGACACGGATTCGCAGCTCACGAATTTCGTGTCGAATCGTTCGGAAACGGTTTCGAAACATTGTGAATACGGCTACTGATAGCCCTTTTTTGTAAGACAAAGATTGATTGGATATCAGAAGCATGACCCCACAGCAAAATACCACATGATACTAGGCTGTAGAAGCAACTGAAATAAACCAATCTAGCCGTTGCAACATCAGTTAGCTGTCTAATTTTTTTGACGGCAACCTTTTGCAACCTATTTGACAAATATGAGGATAATAAATTTAAGGCTTTATTCGTAACGCCGTAGTGTCTCCACTTTAGTAATAATGTGGCATGATCCACACAGTCAAAAGCCTTAGAGAGGTCACAGAAGACCCCAATAACATCCTCTGCTTCCTCCCAAGCTTTAAGAATATGTTTTATTAAAGTTACGCCTGTATCAGTGGTAGAGCGCCCTTTGGTGAATCCATATTGGCAATCATGGAAAATTTTGTTTGAATTAATATGTGCCAGCATTTGGTTTTGAATTTCTTTTTCGAATATTTTGCTAAACACAGGTAAAACTGAAACTGGCCTAAAGTTGCCTGGATCAGAGCTATCTCCTGACTTAAATATCGGAACCACTTTTGCATGTTTCATCAAATCCGGAAAAACTCCTTCGTCAATACATTTATTGAAGATTGAAGCCAACTAGGGCGCTAAAGTGACAATCATCGGTTTAACAACTTTGGTGGACATTCCCCATATATCGTCAGTGGTCTTTACCTTAAGTTCGTTAATGTTTAAATGTTAATTTTTGTGTTGTAATGCTAATGCTTTACTATGAGACGAACTTAAAGACTCAGTAGTTTTTACGGGAATATCTGTGAAGAAACCTTCAAACTCCTGGGCTACATCTATGTCAGACGTTACCAAGCCACTCAGACTAACCAAGCGAAATTTATTTTCGTGTTTAGTTCTCATGCCTGTTTCCTTATTTATAATATTTCACGTGGTTTTTATTTTATTATCAGCAAATATAAAATGTTTTTTATATAATTTGCTTTGGCGATTTTGCAAACTGTTTTAAATAGTTTTGAATACTTTCTAACGTGCTCTTTGAAGTTCTCATTTGTGATAACTTGTTTTTTAGCATACAAGCTCTACTTAAGCGAATTCCTTTTGTAGCCTAGTCACTAAACTTAAACTTATCATTAAAGTCCACAGTCTTTACAGGAAATATATTTTGAAAATGTTTTACTAAACAAAAGAAAATTTGAATAGCATTTGTTTGCGTCAGAAGTATTTATAGTTAGTACTGATGAGTCCTGTGAAATTGCCTTATTATAATTTTTAAGTTGGTGTTCTGATATAGGACATGTTTTAATTTGAGTTTACTTTTGGACTAATTGGCAAGAAAAAGACACTAATTGACCTAGATGGTCCGAGTGAATTTTATTTATAATTGATTTTTCGAGTATGTCACAGTTGCAGAAAACATTATCTAAGCATGATGACGTAGTCATTGTAATCCTGGTAGGTTCACTAAATACATTTACTAGATTAAATGATTTGAACAAGTTTATGAAATTTTTGGTTATATTATTCTTATCTATACTAATATTATAAAGAGGAAATATTTGATTTTTTGTTTGTTTGTTTGTTTTGAATAGGCTTCGAAACTACTGGACCGATTTCAAAAATTCTTTCACCGTTGGGAAGCTACACTATCCCCGGGTGACATAGGCTATATTATATTTTCTAAAAAATTACGGATCATTGATAAAATTCCAATAATGTAACCCAAGGTGTAAAAAAATACCCAAAAAATTACTTACATCGCGTGTGCTGCGAAAACTATTGATGATAGAACAAAATAATGTACTACGACTTTGCAGAACACATCATTATCTACAAAAAGTGTCGCGACAGTATATGTCTAACTATTATAGTTATGTCACAATAAGTGTTCTTTTATTTTCAAAATTTAATTGAAATGCCGCCGCTAAAAAACGCTCTTTATTTGTACCTTGGTATTAATCCTTATCAAAATCAATTACTTCATATTCACAACTGCTTCAATACCGTTATATAACTTTTTGAATTATTCAATTCAGACATTCCATTCGAAAGATATCACGAGTTTAAAAATGTGAATATTAGAAAAAAGTCGCTCGGTCAGTCCGCTCAGTCCGCTCGGCTATCTAGGCAGCACGGGGTACGGTAGGGGAGTCAATGTCAAGATATAAAGTGCCGCGCGGCTCACTCGCGCGGTCGGTTCCCTACGCAGCGGTCGTGTGTAACCCGTGTACCCGTAGTGGTACCCGTGCGAAGCCGGGGCGGGCCGCTAGTCTAGTATATGTTAAAATCGACACAGGCAGACAATTCTTTTTTTAATGATTTTTGACACTTCCTCTATTATAGTTACTGTAGTTTGGTGGTCTGTAAACAAATACTATAATCTGCTTATCCAGCTCCACACAAGACAACTCAATGCAGCGTCCAACCGATAATCTTACAACATCCTTACGTTCTTTAGCTTTTATATCTTTGCGTACCAATATCATTGACCCACCATGATTAGCGGATCTTCTACAGAAGGAGCTAATTAAATGATAATTATCATAAGAAATACAGTCGATTTCGAATTTTTTCAGCCAATGTTTAGTCAAAAATTTTCTAAAAATAATTCAATGTACAAGTTTTTTGAAGAAAAATCTTGAACATTTTGACGGAAGATGTGCATAATATTTCTATTTTTACGATTTATAACAATATTAGAGCAGTTCTTAGACCTTGTCAAATTTACTTGTTTAAAGTCAAAGATGTACAAGAAGTTTTACTTAAAGTAGAATTCACAATGTCAACGGATTTAGATACAATGTCAGATTTAAATATATTATAAGCTAATAATCTAGCAATCATTTTGCTTTCCTTATAAGTCAAATAAATACGATGTGCATAATGTACAAAATGTCGAATAAATTTATTTACGTCAAAAAATTAGACGTTGTCGCTATGACAAGTCAAGTTAAAAATTAAATTATTTAAATAATTAATGTTGTTATTTTGTACAGTACTGTAGCTTTCAGAATACGGGAACGCACACAATATAATTTTCCCAATACTTCTAATGTTATTCAACATATCATATAAACGACATAAATCCTGTTTTGAGCAACACAATGTATCACATAAAGATATGATTAAAGTTTCATTTTGGTTAAATTGCATTTCTTTTATTTTTAATGTCAGACATCTTAATGATATATTCGGAAAACAGTAATTTATTACATCATTACAGGCATACAATTATAATTCATGTCCTAGATTTCGCCCAAAATTATGTTATCAAAACAGTTTTACTACGCGTACTAACAAACGTTTTTACATTTGGTTAGGTGACACCACAGAGATTGGCATTAATGCTTGCGCCTCCACGGATAGAGAAAACTCTGGTGGCGGCAACACAAGCAGCGGCCAATGGACTGTGTACTAGGCGTCGCCTCACTTGTAACTTATCTTCTAATGTAGTGTGAGTACATTCACAAATGCAGGTTTGGTTTTCTATTAGAGAAAAATTTTCTCTCGTTATCTTTTAAATCGATAAGTAATTGGCTCATTGATTCCGATTATTCAGCTATTAATTGTTGTGAGTTTTCATATTGCAACATAGTATTCTTAAATTCGTTTTCCATATCACAAAACTTCAGTTGAAAATTTTGCGACTTTTTTTTTTATTTTATCGGTGCAACGGTGTAGCTTAAATCTAATAGAATATAAACTTTTCTGTAATTTCAAATTTTTGTTAATAATTGTTTTCATGTTTGCACTTTTCTTATGTTTATATTTCTGTTTACGTTTTTCCCATAAAGTATGGCATTATTGGTGTTCGATTTTCCTCTTTATACAAGTTTTGTGTAGAAGATACTTTTAACTTCCTTATTTCTAATTGAAGCCGCTCGATGACCCGGTGTGCGGCTTGTAATTCCAGCTCAAGGTTAGTGTTGCAGTCCAGTAACCCAATGTGTTGTTCACCACACTCCTGCAAGGAGTCGACTATGCCCTCAGTTCGTCGCAGTGCACTCTAAAATCCTCTAATTGAATGTCAAGCTCTGCCAATTGTTCTTTTAAATTTTGGGTCCACAAGTTCACCACCTGGATTTTCGCTTCGCTATCTTCTCTCTTCTGTAGTAATTGCTGAATTTTTTGTTCCGAAAATTTTTAATCTGTGAGAGGTTCTTTTAGTTGATCTTCCAGCTTTAACACATGCATTCTGCGTGTTGTCATGTTTATTTGTAATAATATTAATTCCAAATGTCAATTCAAATAATAATAAGAATAAAGAAAAAAAAGTTTATAAAATAAAATGGAAAAAAATTTACTTCCGGGGACAAGGATCGAACCCGGGACATACCGATTCAAATTGGGAGTTTAGGCTCCGAGCTATCGAGACTATGCTCTCGGGTGTGAAAATACCGCGTTTAGTCCATCTGCTGCATATAAAGCAAGCGTAATTTTATAATACTGATAATAGTGTGCACTTCATTCAATTCACTGTCATTGTTTGATAATTTGTAATTTTATGAATGAAAATAGTTATTTATTTAAATAAAATTACTCATTCCGTATATATATATTTAGAATCTGCACACTTTTTTACACTATTCCCAGTTTATTATTGTTTGTAAATATTTTTTTTTCCTCTTATGAGTAACTAATTATAACAGTTTATACTTGTCTTTAAGTTTTAATAACACTTTCACATATTATTTGCACCACAATAACACAAGTTACAACAATATATTGATTAAATTTTTAAACAAAAAGTAACACACGAGTATGTTTACCAGCGAGCGGCGCCTTCTATCGTCCGATACGAAGAACTAATAAATCACTTAATTTTTAGGGTCAGCGGACAATGCAACTCACTTGGAAGGCGTGCAGCAAGCCGGGCGGCGGCGGCAGCGGCGGCACGCGCGGGGCGGGCGCGGGCGCGGGGGGCGGCGCGGGCGAGGGGGGCGCGGGCGCGGCGGCCCCGCCCCCCGCCCCCCGCAGCCGCTCGGCCAGCCGCCGCAGCGGGAGCTCGTCGTCGGACTCGTCGGAGTCGGAGTCGCGGTCGGAGTCGTCGGAGCTGGGGCCGTCGCTGCCGGCGGACGCGGGGGGCGGCGTGAGCAGCGGGCGGCGCGTGGTGTGCGCCTCGGGCGGCGCCAGCGGCTCGGCGTGCGCCAGCAGCGGGTCCCCCTGCGGCCGGTAGCGCGGCACGCGCAGCCGCAGCCGCCGCGCCACCTGCGCCATCACGGCGTCGCAGCGCGCGTTGATCTTCAGCTTGGCCACCGAGTCCTTGGGCGTCCACTGCAGGTTGACGATGTAGAGCTGCGGGCGCTGGCCGGGCGCGGCGTGCATGCGCCACAGGCGCGGGTAGCGGCGCAGCACCTTGAGGCTGGAGCCGAGGCAGAGCACGACGTCGGCGACCGCGGCGTGCCGCAGCGCGCCCGCCCAGTTGAGCGGCCAGGCGGCGCGGCCGCGCTCGCCGAAGTGCACGATGGTGTCGGCGAGCTCGGCGCCGCACGCGTGGCACAGCCGCCGCGTGCCGTGCGCGTGCCGCGCGGTGCGCTCGGTGGTGTCGAAGGCGCGCAGGTAGACGCGGCGGCAGGCGGCGCAGCGCTCGGCGAACATGTTCCCGTGCAGCTCGGCGAGCGCGCGCCGCGGTAGCCCGCCGCGCACGTGCAGCCCGTCGCAGTTCTGCGACACCACGAACTTGAGCGTGCCGCGCGCCCACAGCGCCGTCAACGCCATGTGCGTGAACGTCGGCTGCGCGCGGGACACCTCCACGCGCCTGTAACACATCCCGACTTATGGTAGGCATACACCATTATACCTATCGTCCTATCGGCATGACGCTGTCGGTTTGAACGAGTAGAATTGACCGTGTGTGGGCGGGAATTGAATTGGGATGACAGTGTGTCATCAAGTCATCAATTCACGCAGTCGGCAGCGTCATGCCGATTGGATGGTATAGGTTGGACGATAGGAATGATGCTTTCTGGACACCAATAGACACCGTGTTCTGCCTAAATAAATAATGAATTCGAAAGGATGGCAACAATGTCGATAATGTTCCACAGTATCGGCCTTACCCGACGGATTCGCCGCGCTGCAACCGCGTCCAGACGCCGCGCGGGCCCCGGTAGTCCGGGATGTCGGCAGCCGTGCTGATACCCGCACCTGTATACACCTGCAACAACAACATTATTGGTTTTTTGTACAGGTCTTTTAATAAACAAATTATTAGTTTTTAAGCTCTCAGACTCTCAACTAGGGTTTCCTACCCAGGTACCCGGGGTCAGGTATACATTGGTATTTAAGGGATTTTATACCCGGATTCAATTTGGGTGTTATACCCGGGTGTCTTGAGTATATTCAAAAAGTTAAATGTTACCTATATGCAGTAATATTTTTGATAGCATGTTTTTGAAAAGAAAATAAATAAATAAATTTAGGTATGAAGTTGCTCTAAAACAAGAACAGTATTGAAGGAATTTTTGTGGTTTAAATAGTTTGTATTTATTTTTATTTCTTGTATTAACATGGCAGATAACTTTTTTATTTGTACCTGAATGAACAAAAAAATATATTAGTTCCTTCCTAGTTTGTATGATTTATTTAATGAGAAGAAAGACTTAAGTAAATTATAAAAGATGATTTTTAGGTAATTGTTATCTTTTTTTATACAAAAATATAAAATATGGGTAAACATCCAGGTACCCGGGTATTAAAAATAATCATACCCGATAACCAGGTAGGAAATCCTACTCTCAAATAAAGCCATATCAATGATTTTTTTTAACGGCCATCTGTCCTTTTTAATTTTGGAAATTTATCAGTTACTCATGAATGAATTGGCACACAATTTAAAAGACATGGGTAGTCCAATATGTCTTTGGTCCAACACTACATTACTTCTCACCCCCTCCCAAAAAACGTTACTTCTCACCCCCTTCCATCCCATATCCACCATTCCATGGGCCTACATACTGGTACAAGATAGTTCCAGTATTTTCATTGTGGAACTAACGTCTAGAACTAGTGGGATCCCTCTCCATCCAAAAGGTGACTAATACCTTAGAGGCAGACCCATTAGAAGACAAATCCACGGATAACATTATGGTCCACTACATTATAGTGTTTGCCATTGATACACTAAGAAGTAGACACATCAGTAGACCATAAAATAAGCAGGAGCATTTTCTATTGCGTTTCATTACTGTAATCTCCAAACCGCCAGATGTAGAGATTATGGCAAGACTCACTAATGTCAAAGTGGTTTAAGTCCAGCAGTTTGGGCTGTTGATGGATATAAATCTTTAAAGCATGTAACAACTTTCAAATAATTAGTTTGTCTTAAACAATATTAACCAATCAGTTTTAATATAGGTAGTTTTGATAAAATACAATATTATAGGCATGTTATTTGCAATTATCATCATTATGATATAATGTAATGGGGTCCCAACTGGCTCCCGAGATTGTTCAACCAGCCTCGACCCCAGTGGAAATCCTTAGTCATAGCAATTATTATTGGAAGAAATAAGGGTTAATAGACTTGTAAAATTTTTGGAGGCGACACCCACTAGTTTTTCTAATTGCACCCTCTGGTATTCTATAACCAGAGTATTTCAGAAACTTAAATGCAGTTACTGGTGTATTCCTAAACTGATAAAAACCCTAAACATAATGTTTCCAGCATGACATCCGGGCAATAAGAAAGCGATAACTCACGACGAGGTGCTTAGCGTTTCGCAATGCCCTCGCGAGGCGGCGGCACTTGTCGCGCAGCACCCGGGGGCTGTCCTCGACCTCGCGGAGGCGCTCGGCAGCGCGCGCGCGGCGCTGGGCCGCCGCCGCAGCCGCCGCCGCGTCCCGGACCCGCCGCGCGCCCTCGCCGCTGCCGGCCGCGCTGCCGCCGCCGGCTGGCCCCACGCCGTTGCTGAGCCGGGCGCTGGAGCGCACCGGGCCTCGCGCCGGGGCCGCCATCCCACCGCCGGTTAATGACAAGAGCGCCTCGTCCTGCCGATACCGCTTCGAATCACGCGTGTCTTCACTAAAGTGCTGGTCTTTGTCCACTTGCACATATCGGTCAAAAATGAACAATTCCAAAGGATTGGCGATAACGCGTTCATTGGAGTTTATGTCTTATATTGTCTAACTTTTAGTTTATTCACAATAATTCATTTAGGTACCATAATATTACTATTTTTTATCGAAGGGCGATCAACTAACATCTCATTTTTTATTTTCATTTCACTCACACACACAACACACACGCAAATCACATCACATTGTTTTTTTTTTAACTGGGTCAGCTTTGGGCGCTTTGCCCAAACATCCATGTCGTTTATCTTGTGACTTTTATATAGCTAGAACTTTTCTGTTTTTAGACGGAAATTTGGAAAATGAAGTTATAGTTCTTATTGAATTACTCTTTTTAGGTATAGGTACTAGCTAGGGGTTGCAAACCGGGATCCCGGATACCGAAAATACCGGGATCCCGGTCCAAAAATACGCCTTTAAAAAACCGGTAATCATTTTACAAATATCAGGATTTTCCACAGACATAACAGACTAAACACAAATCACAAATATTTGTAGGGAATATTCCCTGTACGCTCACTCTACAATGATTATGAATCTTGCTATCCCGTTTTTATAACAATAGGAACGAGCCTGTCAGAAAGTGAAGAGCGCAATGTTTTGAACGTTTACCACGTTGCTCTAGCTAAAGTGCGCTCCACATACTCGCCGAAACTTCCGGCGAAACACAAGTAGAGGTTGACCAAAGTTCCGGCAAAAGTTTCGCCGGAATTTTCGGAGAACATGTGGAGCGCACTTAAGTTTCGATATGTTCGACATGTGGATTTTGGTCGATCCTCTACATTCTCGCCTATTAGGTATGTGGTGGGTGTCAAAACGCGTCGACATTATATCGATCCATCGGTGTAATATCGTTAATCTGCTTTAAACAGGGTCACAGAGGTGATTGCAGCTGCTCTACTGTAATTACTTGATCTACTAATATCGTGGATCATGGTCAAGTATACCCCGAACCTGTTACGGGAAAAAGCGCTAAGAATATAAATATAAAATCGATCGAATCGAGACGACAACAAACTATCTCTACTTAGTCTATGAAATAGGCGAGACATGCCACCTCCGTGAAGTTGGCCCCCCAAAGTAATTATTTTTGAATTTAATTAATGCAAATCGTTTGAGAATCGTTTGAGAAGATTTGAGAGTAAAGAAAAATCGTTTGAGAGTTAATAGTTTTACCAGAAAATTTATTTTAATTTTGGGTGTGAAATTGACCCCATATTCTCTATCTCGTCGAAAAATTGACTTAGACGTTAATATTTTTATTTAATCGTTTAAGTATCGTTTGAGAGAATTTGAGAGTTCAAAAAAACTGTTGGAGAGTTAATATTTTAATTGATATTACTTCATTATTGCGTGAGTCATTTCCCCGTTATTTCCCTTAGTTTCTCAGGACTTTCCGCGCAATGCAAATGCGCGGCGTACATGCGCAGACCTTCAGGGCGGACCGTCTGGAAGGAAAAGCCTAGTTAATTTAACTGAAAGATCCGAAATAGTAAAAAAAGAAATCAATTCAACCCTTCAAGTTGGTTCTCGTTTGAAATATAATTTTTTCGTTGCCAGTCACGAATAAGTATTATCTACAGAAACATTTGTTAAAATTAAATAAACGAACTGTAAATTTAATAACTCAACTTAAATAACTAAATAACGAAACTGTAATTGAATAAACGAACGACAAAGATGCAAGATTCGATGTACTCTTCCAATCCTATAAGTGCATTTTTATTACAACAATTTATTTTACGAACTTTACATATACGTGAGACTTTATTATTCCGTTGAAAGTAACATAGCGGTTTCGGCGATCTGAGTGTATTTTTTGTGTTCACTGCATTCACTGACTCACTGGAAAGATGGAAAAAATACGAAACGTTTGTACCAAATTTCGAAAGAACCCTAAATAAGGCATTTTGTGACCTTGATTGTTATTTATTCGCGCAAATCCAAGAACATTCTTTCCATTGTACAAATATTTTTCATACGTTAATAACGCAAACTTGAAATATCAAAATATCGAAGAATTGAGAATTGTAACAATATTGTTGAAAAGTCGATTTCCTTCGGCATTTTTCTTTTTTCATCTATACAATTTTCTTGTACCCTATCGTGTCTATTTCTCAAAATTGGAGTAAGTCTGCATCAAATGCTTGATTGGCAGCGTCATTTTCGTCATTCCAATCACGTTGACAATTGCTTTCAGAGCTCCCAAAATACTACCGAGATCTTCGAGATATTCCTCGCCCAAATATGCGTAAAGAAGGACGCCCAAATGACCCCTGATTTTTTCCTAAAAAGACACAATAATCAAGTCGATAAGCACCTTCAAGTTAGCTGGATAAAACAACATTGAAAAATGTGGTTTTCAGAAAAAAAAAAAAACTTACTTCCTGACATATTTTCATGAGGACGGCGAACGAGAAATAAGATCAGCAGTGACCTGCCGACCATGCTGCTCGTCGCTCGACCTTGAGCCTCGAGCTGCTGATTTCACATACACTGCGCATACAGTCTGCGCATGTACGCCGCGCATTTGCATTGCGCGGACCGGAAGTCCTGAGAAACTAGGGGAAATGACTTACGCAATAATGAAGTAATATCAATTAAAATATTAACTCTCCAACAGTTTTTTTGAACTCTCAAATCCTCTCAAACGATTCTTAAACGATTAAAAAAAATTAAATATCTAAGTAAATTTTTCGACGAGATAGAGAATATGGGGGCCAATTTCACACCCAAAATTAAAATCAGTTTTCTGGAAAAACTATTAACTCTCAAACGATTTTTCTTTACTCTCAAATCTTCTCAAATGATTCTCAAACGAATTGCATTATTTAAATTCAAAAATAATTACTTTGGGGGGCCAACTTCACGGAGGTAGACATGCCAAATATGCACGGGACTGCACGAATATTTTCGTGTTCCCGTGGAACTGTCCACATGTGGAGTGCGCTTACGAACAGACGTTTCTTTTGAAACAACGGTGTAAATTTTATAATTTCCTAATCAAATTTAAATCGAACCATTTAAAAGACGGTGTAATGTAGTGCACAGTCATGTGAAAGCGCAAAGTATGGAAATACACCTGGATTATCCTTTCACCGGTAAGTAAACAATCGTGGTCGTGGTTATCGGGAATGAATTTTAGAAATTGAGCTAAAATTATGCACAGTAATAGTGTGAATTTGCAATAATTGAAATCTTAATCTTAAAACAATATGCCATTAAAGACAGATTTAAAATTATTGGCAAATTGAGTTATATTTCAGTGTCTAAATAGATATGGAAATATTTCTATGTAAACAGGGTCGGATTTAGTATTTGTTGTATAGAATTCTAATACTCAAATATTGTACATAGCCGTCCACAATTTTAGATTTGTTAGGGTTTCGTACCAAAAATGTACCTACTTAAATGATATTTTATATATTCAGACATTTAAAAAAAACTTTAACTGATTAATCGCGAATTTACGTTTATGTTCATTTATTTATTCTTCTAGGTTTACTGAAGACCAGACATGGTGATGTCTGGGTTGCAAATTGGAAGTGTTGTGTTGTAAACATTTTGAAGAACAAGATAATAAATACGAGTATATGCAAGTCCCTGCTGTCCTGGTGCCGTGCCTACCAGAATTTTTACTGAAAATAAACAATAGGCTGCCTGTTTGATATATTTACGTACATACCCTTTTTATAATTTTTTTTGTTCTTGTAGATGTCCTCTAGACGGTACGGTATTCACGGTATGTAGGATCGAGAGAGCGAAAAGACGTTGGTAGGTATCAAGGCGTGGGTTTGATCCCCAGACACCTTACCTTTAAAAATGTTTTTTGTATTATATACCTAATTCATATATGGATTCAAGTAATTTATTTGGCTTTTCAGTGAAGGAAAATATCGTGATTTATCACGACTTGCATGTTAGAGATTAATTCGAATTGTGAAGTCTGCCAATCCGCATTAGGCCTGAGTGGTAAACAATTGCCCGTTCTCTCTCAATGAGAGGACAGATCTATTCCCTAGTAGTTTAGATGTATATAGGCTGACGATGACGGTGATTACGATTAGGTCAGCACCTTCATTGCACTTTTATTATAATGACAATATAAATATGCCTACAAGTCAGATTTGTTTGTATTCGTTACGGTATAGAAATTCGTAGTACTTATCTGCAGATGAGCTGCCTTGTTTCGTCCCTGCATTTGTGTGTGGTATATAGATGTGTGATATTTTGTCTCAAATTGAAACTCGGTATGTACCTACTTTCTGCTTCTGTAGATAAAATGTTTTCTCTATGGTGTATAAGGATGTGGTCTGTCGTCGTAAACGGTCGGTATGTCACTGTATGTTTCCTTTCTACTTTCTTACCCTCTCTTTGAATTGAATTCGATTGAAAGAGATATTGTATCATACAAAATAAATACATTTTGGCACTTGAAAATACAATACGAATAATAGTTTGCTTCAATAGGATTTTCTATATACTTACTACAGCAAAAGGAATTAATTTTCGATGGGGGATCTATAATAGTGTACCTTAAATTATTTTTTCTCTTCTAGAAAATAACTATTCTTGGGATATGCTAGCCTTTTGTAAGTCCAATTTTATGCAATAAAGAACATAATAAATGAAAGTTAATAATAAACTAATATCAATTTCTCCAAATCCCAAAAATATTGAAATACCGGAATCCCGGTATTGACTTCATTGCGGTACCGGTATTGCGACCCCTAAAGCACGCTCCACATGTGGACAGTTCCGCGGGAACACGAGAATGTAGAGGTAGTATTCGTGTAGTCCCGTGCATATTTGGCATGTCTAAGTAGAGATAGTTTATTGTCGTCTTGATTCGATCGATTTTATATTTATATTCCTAGCGCTTTTTCCCGTAACAGGTTCGGGATACTCTTGACCATGATCCAGGATATTAGTAGATCAAGTTATTACAGTAGAGCAGGTGCTATCACCTCTGTTACCCTGTTTACAGTAGATTACCGATATTACACCGATGAATCGATAAAATGTCGCGCGTTTTGACACCACCACATCCCTAATAGGCGAGAATGTAGAGGGTCGACCAAAGTCCCGGCAAAAGTATCGCCGGAAGTTTCGGCGAACATGTGGAGTGCGCTTAACTATGACCTCTTAAAACATGCCTGCCGTTTTGAAATTTATGGAAAACATGGCTGTGTAGGCTAGATTCCTTTGCCATTTCCTTCAATAATTCAACTGTCAACATGACATAGCGTACCCGCCCCCCACCCTATCTCCCTCTCTTTCATCAATTGACAGGTGAGGGAATTGTTGGGTTGTTTTGATTCGATTTATAAATCCTTTAAAATCTTACAAATGCAAGTGTTGTTATTTAGATATTGTTAAATATTATTAATTGTAGTGACATTAATTTGTGATTGAGATAGATATTTTATGTTCAATTGTGTTATTATTTCAGTTTATCCTCTGCGAAGGTTACCTGTCAGAATTATCCATCATGGTAAGTGTTTATTTCTCATGCATTATTTACAATACTAAGTGAATGAACTGACCAATTATTACATACTTACATTATTTATCGACTGGAGATAATAGTAAAAATTTAATAAAACTAATCTTGCTGTAATGATAGTAAACATTGTATATGTATGTACTTATAACCTGTAAAGCATAACTCTTGGAAAAGGACATCCTCCTTGTTTAGATTCTGTGTGATAGATACTAAATTATATACCAACACCATATAAACTCCCGTATTTTATTTCAGCCTCGTGAAATCAAAGACATCAAGGATTTCTTATTGAAAGCGCGCAGGAAAGATGCGAAGTGTGAGTGTCCTATGTTAATACCATTGTTTTGTAATCTTGCAAGCCATGAGTTGCTTATGCAAACACAAACTAACTAAAGCATTATTTTGCAGCGGTCAAAATAAAGAAAAACCCTGAAAATGTTAAGTTCAAGGTGCGCTGCTCCCGGTTTTTGTACACACTGGTGATCACTGACAAAGAGAAGGCTGAAAAATTGAAGCAGAGCCTGCCGCCAGGTAAACACAGTCAGGTTTCAATTATTGTTACTTAGTGATATAAATGGTAATTTTCTAGTTATCTGGACACCAGTAATTGTTGGTTAGAGGATTCCAAAGGGTGCAACTCAAAAAGACTGAAAATTCGAGAAATGGCACCCGAAAGGTGTTGCATAAAAATTTGTGCGCAATCAAAGTCAAAGTTAGTGAATTTGGCCAAAAATTGTTTACTTTGGTAGCTCACATTTTTTTCTAGTTGGATTATAATTAACTCCTTATCAAATAAGGAATAAATGATCACTAAAATATAGGATTGGTTATTATATTACCATTGACTTTTTTTAACCAAGTGCAATTGCATGATGATTTCCAAGCTTATTTCTACCAGACTGTCAGAAGTAGGGGTATTAATTTAATTATCCCGGAAGTACTTATTTGCACTAGTCATACAGTAATTAAAGATACTAACCCCAAGTAATAAAAAAGTTGTTCTCAACAATATGATTAAAAAGTAATTATAATAATCATCTTGGTGTTAATGTCTCGGTTGTGCTCTGGCCCGGGATCCGCCGTGACCATGAACCAAGATTCGGCAGATCAGGAAATTACAGTGGAGTAACTGCCATCTAACCTCTGTAAACCTGACCAGATTGGATCATTTATAGGAGAGCAGCCAAAGGCTGATGTGCCTATATCTGGGCTGGTGTGTTTAGTTATTGTCCTCGATCAGCCGAAACACTACACATCACTGCACTGAGTTTTTGAGTTCACTTTTATCCACCTATTGAGTCTATTTTTGACTATTGGTTGATGGCATGTCAACTATCTCTTTGGGGCAGCTTATTCTATGTGTTCATCACTCCATTGTTGAGTAATAGCCAACATTTGTCTTGGATGTCCACCTAACCAATGTTACACAGGTTACACATTCAGTCGCCTGAAGTGCAGGTTTCACCACAAATGTTTTCCCTCACCTTAAGAGCATCGCTTAGCATTCAACAAATTTCATCATCATCATCATCACAGCCCGTAACAGTCCACTGCAGGACTTAGGCCTCTCCCACGAAAGGAGAGGTTATTGCCATAATCTCGGCGGGTTGGAGATTGCAGTGGTTAAATGTAACAATAGAAAATGCTGCTGCCCATTTTCCAGACTACGGAGACTCTTGATCTTTTGCCTCGAAAACATAAGTCGCCTTGTACAACACCCATAAGTGTAAGGGGTTGGTGCTATTCTATTCTGCCGGACACCACACGGCCACAACAAATGTACATAACTTAAAAAAGAGTCATTGGTACATGGCCGCAGTTGGATTTGAATCCCAATTGGAGGTCCCTGACCTCTTGCTTAACAGTCGGATCCTCTCACCACTTGCCAGCGACACTGATATGTTTGAAAAGTAATTAAATAGCCTTCTGCAAAAATTTTATTTTATTATATAGCAGATTTAATCACTCTACAAATTTTCCAAGTTTTTGGTGAGGATTAAACATTTTTAATAACAGTTAATATTTTTTTATAAAGAGTTAAATTTTATTGTTGACTTTTCCAAATCTGTTTATCCTATCCTTACAAACTTTCACATTTGTATTGTAATGTTAGTTGGTCAGGTATAGGTACCTATCTTACAACTTTTTGTCTGTTAGTTTATCACAGTGTAGGTTTTGCCTGCTATTTTAAATGACCTAACTAATAGCCTTTCTAGCCGTTTTCGGCTACAGTGTATGAATGCTAGTACAGTGCTACCAAATCAAAATCGATTTGCGGTTATGAACTTGTACTGTGCAGACTTGGTTATTTTACAGTGTTTTAATAAAAAAGATTTCAAGATATATGGGCTTAATCATTTTATGGCTAAGCTGTTTGAGATTTGTGTACACAGACATACAGATAATCAGAATAAACACACTTAAACAAGGTCTATTATGTTATTCAATGCCCTTTGCCCAAATTTTGTCGACTATGAAACATGAAATCATTGAAGCAATTAGAAAAAGAAAACCTAAGGATAGATAGGTTTATTTAATTACAGGATTTACTAAGACCAGTAACACTTATTCTTTGCACAATAGTTCCTTTTGGTTTGCAATCTGAATTAATTTTAATTACATCATTTTTTCTACTTACAGGTCTTCAAGTTAAGGAGGTGAAGTGATGTGACTAGTGATTAAGACTAATAAACATTATAAAACCTATCATTTTGTTATTTTGTTAATAGACCCCAGTTTATCTTTTACCTGCCATGGAAGGGCGAATTATATACTATATTTTTATGTATACTTGGATCAGCGATACCTGAAATATAGTTATCCATATCTAAGTCAAAACAAATGAACACTTGCTTCAGTTTTGTTAGAAAATAACCCAATAAACCACTTAAAATGCTTCACTAATTAGTCCAGGTTGATTTAAATTGAAATTCTGTGTTTATTTCATCGTCACAGCCTGTTGCAGTGGACGCAGGACTAAGGGCCTCACCCACGAATGGGGAGGTTATTGCCTGTGCTTATTTACATAGATGGAAATTTGGTCTGAGTCAAAGTAATTGAGCCAGAGAAAACTGTCAAACGGCCATAGAAATAAATACCCGGCAAACTTCAGCGAATGTTAAAATGGCATTTACACTTCTTAAGCGTCCGATTGACTGTCAAACTTTATGCACACTATTAAACCACAGGTAATGCTTGTAATTTTTCAGTGTAGTAGCCCGGTCCCGCGGACGTATGTAAATCAGCACGGCTAGCACAAATGTGTGCGCGACAGCAACAAGCGAAAAACAGTTGATTGATCTTGCTATCTCATCTTATTAGTGTTGAGGGAAGAAAGACTCGTCGCGCGAGCACAGGGTTGTATACAGATAGTCAGGGGCTAACCATGAGCTCTTATAGCAGAACCTAAGGCTCGTACTACAAGAATCCGGGACGGGACTGTACGGAAAAAAACGTCCCCGGATTCGGATAGGAATTCTCCGGGTGCAACCCGGTTGCGCGCTGTTGCCTCGTATTCACGCACACACAAGGACCCGGTGTTGGGCAGTGAAGACTCCCGGAACCGGAACTACAGGTGGCCAATATTGTCTCCGAATGAGAAAGTAATCGATTGGTAGCGCTCCTCCCATTGCTATAGGTGATTATCCATCTATTGATGTTCATAGTCAGTGCTTGCACTACAGGAGCAGGATCTTGGTCGTTGCTCGAACATTGTAGGTTTTGGGTTTTTCATTTGGTTTATTAAATAAATAAAAATCAATGTACTTATGTATGTTCGTCTTATATGGACTACGAAACACCTGGAACGATTTTGACGAAACTTTGGTGAGTTGTTCTGAATCTCTATGATTGCGAAGGTTTAGGGGTAGCGTACAGAAAGGGTTGGGATAGGACACTACGGGACGGGTATCTAGTTATAAAAATAAAGTTATAAGAGCGCGAGGGCCCTGTCCGCTTTGACCATGTGATTTGAGAGATAAGGTAATTACAGTAATTAAGTGGATCATAGTTTCACATCCACATCCCCCCCCCCCCCTAAAAATGGGTTATCGTAATAACTCAAAATAGATAAATGAGCATAGCGATGAGCGTCTCGTCCATAGTTCAGTGCCGAGTGCCGTCGCGCTGAAGCGCTGAAGCAGGCGCAATACTCTGCCTGGGCTAAGGCTCGAGCTCATAAGTCCCCGGATACTCGCAAACTAAAGAGAGCCTCTAACCTCGCCGCCAAGTCTTGCAAAAGGACGCTACGCATTGCTTGATTAGATCACATAAGCCGGATTGGCGCCAAACTGGCCTTTTACCCTCCTGGGAATAAGGCGTTTTGGTCTTTGGCAAAAGCGGTCGAATCCAATTTTAGTCAATCCTCGTTACCACCGTTGATACTGCAGGAAAAACTCCACCCATTTCACCCCGCGCACCCATTTGACTGCACTATGGCAGACGTGCGAATACATCAGAAAGAGATTTTAAAAATCCTGCGGGGTCTGGACGTGAATAAGGCTAGTGGACCTGATGGTACCCAGCGAGACGGTCTTGCGTAGATGTGCCCTGAGTTGTCTCCTATTCTCACACGCCTGTTTCGCCTCTCACTTAGGACTGGTATTGTACCTAAGTCGTGGAAGCTTGCCAATGTGCAGCCCGTGCCTATGAAGGGCAGCCGCGCAGACCTTGCCGTCTACTGCCCTATTTCAGTCACATCCATTCTCTATTAGATTATGAAGCGTGCACTGAACAACAAACTCCTTGCGCATCTCGAAGGTAACGATCTCCTCAGCGATTACCAGTACCTACGGATTCCGCCGTGGTAGGTCGACTGGGGACCTTCTGGTGTATGCCACTCATATATGGAGAGAGGCCATTAAGAAGCATGGCGACACCCTTGCTGTGTCGCTCGATATCTCTAAGGCCTTTTTGGGGGTTTGGCACGCAGCCCTTCAAAGCAAGCTTCCTTCATTTGGTATTCCTTATGGCTTTTGCACCTGGATTTCGGACTTTCTGAGTGGACGATCAATCGGGTTTCGTTTCGGGTAGTTCTCGATGGTTACTCGTCTGATCTTCAGGCTATCGACGCGGGGAGGTCGGTTCTGTCCGCGACTCTTTTCTTGCTGTATATTAACGATCTTATAGTACCCGTACCCTTGGGTACTCTGACAACAGCACAGTAACGGATAGATATCTGTCAGAGGCAAAAGCTAACAGGGACGACATTCAGTCTTGTCGAGAGGCCATGGTTAGACGTTTGAACGAAGCCCTCAAGGCAGTCTACGTCTGGGGCGAAGCAAATCTAGCGGCGTTCAACGCTACCAAAACACAAATCTTTGTTTTCCGCCAAACGGAGTCCATTCCATCTAGCTCCGGCTTTCCTTTGTCTGTCCAAAGTTAAGATTTGTTGATAGCTCAACACCAAGGAGCTGTAAGTTGTCGGTAATTTCCACAGCCGGAATGTGGCTGTGGAAATTACCGACAACTTACAGCTCCTTGGTGTTGAGCTATCAACAAATCTTAACTTTGGACAGTACACCGAATCCAAAGCTAAGACTGCAGCCAAGAAACTTGGTATCCTCTCGAAGATCAGGCGGTTCTTCACTTCATAGCAGTTGCTTTAATTATATCAAGCACAAGTCCGATCATGCATGGAATACTGCTGCCATCTCTGAGATGGATCAGCCAAATACCAACATTCGGCGGAAAAACGTGCATTTCCGCCGAAAGTTGGTATTTAATTTGTGACCCGCAATCAATTGAGGCTAAGCTGCAGAGCTTTGAGCATCGGCGCATTTCGAAGTGTGCGTAACAGTTGCACGACGTCATTGCGCCGGCCCCTTTTCGCTATCGGGAAACGCAATCCGGGCGAGCGCTTCATCCTTATGCCGTGGATCTTCCAGATACCCGCACAAGCCGCTTTGGTTCAACCTTTATAATGCGAACGGCTAAGGAATGGAACGCGTTGTCTGCGAGTGTGTTCCCTGATCACTATAATCTGGACACATTCAAGGCTAGAGTGAATAGCCTGTTCCTAGACAGGCATGCTCCATCTTCGACCGCATCGTCACTTACCACCAGGTGAGATGGCGGTCAAATGCCTGGATAGTATAATATAAAACAGCTCGAAATTTTTCGAATATAGTCTCAAAACCGGGGTGAACATTGTACCTATGATCTATTTAAACTGACTTGTCTTATTTGGTGAACAAACAACGCCCAGAATCACGCTACGTATATTGTGTATGTGTACCTATAGATGTCGAGAATTATATAAGAAACACATAGAATGTGAATTTCAACGAATACTGCTGCACATTATCCATTTAAATATTTACTTAAATACATGATTTCCTTAACCAAATAAGACAAGTTAGTTTGGACAGATTATAAATACAACCTACCATAATACCTAAATAAATATACATAAACCTATGATTGAGTGTGCGCAGCGAGCTCGGCTCGGACATTTTAGTAGGTACACCTACATATTGGCTCTTAAAATCCGAATTAACCATGCGGCACACTTGGGGTATCAATTTAAAAACTAACCCTCTGAATTGATCACGCGGCGCAGGCGGTGTGAAATGATTTCGGGGATTTCGGAATCTGCCGCATGTCAGCTTTTTAACATCGATAGTAAAGAGATTAGAAAGTTAGCTACCTTCACGGCTATGGCAAATTTTGTTTGCTCTGTGATCGAGAGTGATTGGTCGAGAGCGTGCAAGATTACTCTGCACTTAAATAGGTAGGGCGTCATTGTCATTGTTTATGTTGGGAGCATGGACTTATCGTTAAATATATGAATCTTGATATCCCGTCTTTTGCTCACGTTCCTAAAGACCTGACGTATCTTTTGAGACATCGGTGTAAATAACATTTACTATGGAGAAGATCCATAGGCGTAGCGAGGGGGCGGGTTCAAGGGGTTCAACCCATCATTCATCATCAGAAATCATTTCACACCGCTTGCGCCGCGTGATCAATCCAGATTTTTACAGCCAAATTACCAAAATGTTCGAGCCCGCTACGGTCGCTAATTCATTAGTTTTCTTTAATAAGTTTGCTGCAGCTCTTTTTACCCAAAGAGCTCGCTGAGATATGCTGTTTAATATATTAATCTACTTACCTATCCTTTTCATTATTATTTTTTTACATGACTATGTCCTTAAGAGTGCATCATATTCAATTTATTGTAAAGTCACATACGCCAACCTGTGGACAATGAAGACACTTCCAAAAATAAGTAAGTAGGTACCCGCTTACTTTAGAAGTTATGGGGCAACAAATAAACATTGATACCGGTCAAAATCATAACCCTCCTTTTTGCAAAAGCAAGCACTGCCGATTCACGGTATATTGGGTCGAGAGATTAAAAAGACGGTGGTAGGTATCAAGGCGTGGGTTTGATTCACTAGACAATTTACCTTTTATTATAATGACAACATTAAATTATAAGGACAAATTTAAAAAAATGAAGTCGTCCGAAGCGAAATACCCACAAGTCAGATTTGTATGTGTTCGTTACGAGTATAAATTCGTAGCAAAATATAACTTTTCTGCAGTTGGGCTGCCTTGTTTTGTCCCTGCATTTACCTTAGTGTGTGTGTTATAGAGATGTGTGACATTTTGTCTCGAATTGAAACTTGGTATGTACTCTCTGCTTCTGTAGATAAAAAAAATTATCTATGTAAATATGCTAAGTCATAGCCCCCTTCAAAGATGAAGGAGGCTATGGCTAAGTCCACGGTTGGGAGTTGTTCTTGTTGGCTGTCATTCTAATTTAGTTCTATTTTCAGCCACGCGCAAATTTATCTTGCGCGCCTTTTGAGTTTACAGGGTCCCTACCTGTCTCTACAATCTATGGGTCTCAAAATATTCCAGATGGAAGTGTAATATTGTGATGTTATTTTCTCCCATTATAAAAAGTACCTACTCCGTATCCAAGTGAACCAATTTTAGAAGTGGGTACTGTAGTAGAGTTTCGCTATTTCTTAAAAGTACGAAGTAGTGCCTCCATAATATTGTGTTACCCGTAGGAAAGGCCAGAAGGTGATCAAGTTGGAAGTCCCTACGTGCGAAGGCGATGGAGTACGAAACCGACAGGCGCCGCGAGAAGGAGCCCGTGGAAAGCATGCTCGGCTACGTGTTCGCCGTGTCCGGGCCCGGTGCGTCGCCGCCTCCACACACAACATGCATGCAAATTCAAAATTTGCTGAATATGTCGGCAAAAAATTACTTTCGGCATCTTAAGAATGATGTCGTTGCCAATATCAGTCCACTGCTGGAGTCTTAGCTTCCTTTACGTCAGTGGAGGGTTTACCGTAGTATCCGCGCTTGGCATGCGGTTTGGAGATCGCAGTATTTAAAATACCTAGATACTAAAGTCAATTATTAGAACCCCTGAACTATTTTCGCTCTAGGTAAAAAAGGTAGGTTTTCTAAAACCATTAATTTGGCATTCAATTTTAAGAGAGGTAAGAAATAGTGGGATATTCCTCTCGAATCGGAGCTACTCGACTGGGGAAGTACCACACATTACAGAATACAGCAGCCAAACAACAGTAGTTCATTCATAGTGTTGTGTTTCTGTCGGTGAGTAAGGTTCACAGTGCTCCATGGGAAACCGTGGCTTTGGCAGTAGAGGGGCCGCCCTTTTATATTCGCTGTTACATGGCTGAGTGGGGGCAGTGTGTTGGCGCGGCGGTCAGGGAGACCTAGTGAAACGGTTGACAGCTGGCCGCCTGCAGTCTGAACGGGCTCCTGAACCCCAGGAATACATAATTTCTACCCTGGGAGGCTGAGCTGCCAGCGTAATGTTCTTACCGGAGGAGGAAACCGGAGTGGACTCAGATGTTACGCCCTTCAGCCCGCCGCGCCAGCAGACTGCATACTTGACAGACTCCGTAGCAGTTATGACAGCCCCTTTGCCTATTTGCTGTTAGAGCAACGTTTCCCCTTCAAACTTTTAATTACCCTTCCAAACATAGCCAAGAAAACATGGAAACTATTTTAACAGGGGCAACCCCATCCACTCTGAAGGTGGACTATTGCAATATTAGGGGTCTTCATAGTAATATCAACGCAGTCCATGAACCCTTCTTTTTCTGACAGACACATATCCTGCCCGGCTGATATATCATACCTAACATACCCTGGATACAAGCTCGAGCAACTTTTGTGCGTCGTGCCGGGGTGGGAATGTTCATTCGAGCGGATATCTGTTGCCACCGTATACACGGCCTTGAAGACAGGGACCTGTCGATTATGTGTGCCTCAAAGTTCGCCTTCGTTAGCAGAATTGGCGTGCGACTTACGAGCTACCCGAGCTACACGAGTTGACGGTACCCTGACCCACAGTGCAATAGACAAAGCCAATTTATTGGGTGCTCTATTTGCCTCAAACTCGACCTTGAATGACGGTGGCGCCGACCCGCCTAGGAATTGTGTTCTGAATACTGCCCACGTGCCACGTGCAACATAAAGTTTTTCAAGAAAGGGGTTATAGGTTTTAACGACAACGCGTTACTGATGCCCCTGGTATTGCAAACGGCCATAGGCTGCGGTAACTGCTTGCTATCAGGCATGCCGTAAGCTTGTTTGCCGCCTTAGTGGTGTAAAAAAAATTGGCGTTTGGCATTTTTTTGGCATAAAAGTACTTATGGTCCACGAAAGTGGTCACCGTCGTCGAAGACATTAATCTGTAATTTATCCATGGAATTCAAAAGGTCTTCAACCTATATTCCCGGAAAATTTGGTATAGGAAAAATAAATAAGGTGGTCGCGCAGTTCATTAAGCAGACATCACCTGCCTGGGTTTCTATATACTTACCAATGTTTCTTATACCAACCTATGTTTCTACGGCCGGCCCAACAAATATGTATGCACTTAATACGATAATTAAATTTAATTCTCAATAATATGCCTGTCCGGTGTCAGTGGTGACGGCGGAGAAGATGGCGGGCTCGGCGATGTACGAGCTGGTGCGCGTGGGCTATCACGAGCTGGTGGGAGAGATCATCCGGCTGGAGGGTGACCTCGCCACCATACAGGTGGGGGTGCGCTAAGGGAGGATGTAGAAGGGACTGCTCCAGAGTAGAAGGGTGTCAAGAAGTGCGCGCGCCCAAAAGAACCACGGGCAAGTAAGCGCGCGCATCTCCCGTGAGTAGGTCTGACGCGGACCGACCAAGTGGGAGTCGTTGGTCGCGGTGGAAAGGTTTTCAGTGAGTCAAAGGAGGGGTCCTTTGACTCACTGAAAATGCGTCGCATCGGTTCATCAATCCTTAATTGAATTGCAAATCTGTGAATCAAATAGGTACTTTTGATTTTACAAAAGTAACTTAGCGAAATTAATGAATGAGCGACCGCAACGAGCTTGGTGAAAGGTAAGAAAAGTAACTGAAACCTATGAATGAGCGAGCAAAGCGAGCTTGATATTTTGAGCCTTAAAAGCTTATTGCTGGCAATAAATTAATGAGGGGAGCGAGCTCGTAATTTTTGACGTTTTACCTTAGGTGTTGTGATGATGTGTGTTGCAGATCGAAATAAAAGAGAATAAAAGAAATTAAAATTATTGAATTAGAAATCGGAGCGCGCGCGAAACTTTGAACATTGTAGTTCTTAAAAGCTGAAGTGATTGTTAAAATGAATATTTGAGGAATTAAGGAAAAGATTGGTGATATGACAAAACTGAAGGCAATGAGTGAGCGAGCAATGCGAGCTCGAAATTTTGGACATTTCTGTTCTAAAAAGTTAATTAAAGTTATTGATAAAATTAATAAAAGAATTGAGCCTTTCGGCCAAAATCGTGAGGGCTATTGCACCCATTGCCCCCCTGGGTACGCGCCTGGGTACATTAAATTTTTTATGCAAATGCTATCTATTTTTTGTCAATGTCCTTGATTTGCTTCGGTAATAAAACCGGTAATAAACCTATGTCATTGGATTGTCAAAAATCATCATAAGCCAAATTAGTTCACTGCTGGACATAGGCCTCCAACGAATGCCAATCCACGTTGTCTTCGTCACCTGCAACCTTTCGCAAATCGTCACCTACCTGGCCGAGTCGTCGAGGGCGTCGTCGCAATGCTTGCCGAGTCGCGATCTCCACTTAAGAACACATTTAACCCATCGGTTGTCGGTTCTCCGGCAGATAAAACTAGCAGGATCTTAAAATTCTAAACCTCATCTTGGAACATTGAATCGGATCGCATGTTGGCATTCCCCTCGCAGGTGTACGAGGACACCTCTGGCGTGACGGTGGGCGACCCGGTACACCGCACGGGCAAGCCGCTGTCCGTGGAGCTGGGGCCCGGCATCATGGGCTCCATCTTCGACGGCATCCAGCGCCCGCTGAAGGATATCAACGAGCTAACCGACTCGATTTACATACCGAAGGGCGTTAACGTGCCGTGCCTTAGCAGGGAAGCCTCATGGGACTTTCAGCCGGCAAAAATCCATGTAAGTTATGCTCTTTTATCGTTTAGGTAAGTATGAATTAAATCACTAGTTCCACTTTATTATACAATTTCATTAAATTGCAACCGGTTTCGAATTACTCATCTTCAGGCAATTTCCTGATTGCCTGAAGATGAGTACAAACAGTGATTTAATTCATAATAATGGAGTTCCATCATGAATTGACAACACAAAGTGTTAAAATTGTTTAGGTAAGTATTTTAATGGCGGGTGTGAACCATGTGTCTGCTGGTATTATATCATATGTATATCAAGTGGTGTGTGGTGCCGCCACCTAAAAGAATAGTACCACCCCATCTCTTCCCGTGGTTGTTGAAGAGGCGTCTAAGGGACAAACCCGAAAGATGGGCAGCAGCATCTTTCTGCCAACCCGCCTGCCAAGCGTGGCTTTTATGACAATTCGACTCGAATTACAAAATCGCTTCGAGTGCCTATAGGTCGACAACTTAACTGGTGTATCGCCTGCGGTATGAGGGGGGCAGAATGGGTGACGTCATGTGACGTTTCGGGGCTGAGCGCGGGGGCGTGGGGCAGGGAGCACAAGGGACGTTTCTCAGTGCTCAGGACGTTTCTATAGTAATCTGCGGTGCGCCCGCGGACTCCGCAGAGCGCGGTTGATTATTTTGCTACGGACTTTCGGAATAACGCACACGAGGTTAATTTACCGTTGATAAATCCCGAGGTGGAGGCTTGAAAATGTTTGCTAAAAAATTAATATAAGCACAGGGGTTTCCAAAGTATGCGCCGTGGAAGGAGGGGGGGGGGGGGGGGGGGGCGCTGTGAGGCGCTCCCATCTTCTCGTCTCGAAACTAAACTTAGATGTTTATTTGTACATATTGAATCATCATCATCATATCAGCCGTAAGATGCCCACTGCTGGGCATAGGCATCCCCCAGAGATCTTCACAAAGGGTATTGCGCCTTCCGCATTCAGCTACACCTGCGATCTTGACCAGATCGTCGGCACACCAAGTGGGAGGCTTACTCACGTTGCGTCTTCTGGTACATGACCGCCACTCGAGAACTTTACTGCCCCATTGGCCATCTGTTCTGCGAGCTATGTGCTCTTCCCGCTTGGCAATCTTTCGGAATAGTTCGCTTGCAGATCTCCTCATTCCTGATTCGATCGCGCAATAACATTCCAAGTATAGCCCTTTCCATCGCCCTTTGGGCGACAGTGAGTTTTCTTATAAGGCACACAGTGATCCATAAAATAAATATGAAGAAAAACTTTCTTTTTTAGACCGAATTAAAAATCGAGATTTAGTTTTAAAAGCCACTGGCAAAGATTAAGTTTCTCGTCTCGGAATATTATACTTAATCTTGGGACAAGTTCGGGCATAATCTCGTGTGCATTCTTTTTCCGAGGAACGTCATCAACTGACGTTTCGCGGAAGAAAATTCTGACTGTCCCGCGCCCCGCACCCCTGCGTTCAACCATGAAACATCACCCTCCCACCTACCTCACCTACCGCAGGCGATATACCAGTTAAGTTGTCGACCTATAGGAGAGTGCGTCGACGTGGACTACTACAATAACAGGTTCGTGGAAACTGTCTATATGGTTGGGTTAAAGTTTTATAAAGCCTGCCGTACAAAAAGAACAAACAAAATCTCTGACCTAAAGTATTTGCGAGAGATCTATCGAGTGTAGAGCCAGTTGACGAGACTGAAAACGGATAACAGCAGAGTTGTTTCGACCAAGTCCGAGGTTTTGAGGGAAGTCGAGAAGTTCTATCTATGGACAGGTATACACGACAACACGGTTACCTGTTACCAGAATGGCAAAAGACCCCAGAGTCAAATTAACCCGACACTACACCGAAGATACCCCGAAGACATTAGTATGACTCTCAAACAGCTTAAGAACAACAAGGCGCCGGGTGATGATGGAATTACAGCTGAGCTTCTGAAAGCTCGTGGCAAGCCTGTGCTTAAGACCCTTCAGAAGCTGTTCAATTCCGTCATCCTTGAGGGTAAAACGCCGTAAGCATGGCACAGAAGCATAGTGATATTGTCCTTCAAGAAAGTTGATAAGGCTCTGTTGAAGAACTTTAGGACCAATATCGCTGCTGACCCATGTGTATAAACTGTTTTCGAGAGTCATTATGAATCATCTCGCACGCAGGTTTGATGACTTCCAGCCTCCTGAACAAACCGGATTCCGAAAAGGTTTTAGTACCATAGACCACATACATACGCTGCGGCAGGTTATACAGAAAACCGAAGAGTATAAACGGCCATTATCCTTTGCGTTTGTGGACTATGAGAAAGCCTTCGATTCGTTTGAAACTTGGGCGGTGCTCCAGTCTCTACAGCGGTGCCAAATTGACTATCGATATATCGAAGCACCGAAGTGTTTATTCCAAAACGCCACTATGTCAGTTCATCTCCAGGACAAGACCACAGAGCCTATTTAGCTGCAGCGAAGTGTTATCATACCACCGAAGTTGTTCACCGCTGCACTGGAGGATATCTTTAGGCTTCTGGACTGGGACGGACTTGGCATCAATATAAACCGCGAGTATCTTAGTCACCTCAGATTTGCTGACGATATCGTAGTCATGGCTGAAACCCTGGAGACTTGGGGAAAATGATCGATGACCTCTGTAGTGTCTCTCAATAAGTAGGTCTTAAAATGAACATGGTCAAGACGAAAATTATGTCAAATGTCCATGTTGTGCCTACTCCAGTGACAATTGGAGGCACTCCACTTTAAGTAGTTGACGACTATACATACCTAGGACAAATAGTCCAGATAGGTAGGTACAATTTAGAGAAAGAGGTCAACCGACGAATTCAACTCGGTTGGGCAGCGTTCTGGAAGCTACGCCATATATTTTCGTCCCAATGACCGCAGTGTCTCAAGACGAAGGTCTTTGACCAAAGTTTGGCCAGTGATGACTTACGGAATTGAAACGTGGCCGCTCACTGTGGGCCTATAAGAAAGCCCACTGTTATCCAAAGGGCAATGGAAAGAGCTATGCTCGCGCAACGAGACTCCTCGTTGCGCGATCGAATCAGAAATGAGGAGATCCGCAAGCGAACCAAGGTCATCGACATAGCTCTAAAGATTGCCAGACTGAAGTGGCAGTGGGCAGGGCACATAGCTCGAAAAACAGATGGCCGATGGGGCAGTAAAGTTCTCGAGTGGCGACCACGTACCGAAAGACGCAGCGTGGGTAGGCCTCCCACAAGGTGGACCGACGACCTAGTAAGGATCGCAGGTATCAGCTGGATGCGGAAAGCACAGGAACCGGCCTTTGTGGAGATCTCTGGGGGAGGCCTATGCCCAGCAGTGGGCGTCTTCAGGCTGATATGATGATATCAAGAGATATCATCTGACATCATCAGCCTATACTAGTCCACTGCTGGACATGGCCTCGTCCAACCTATGAGCACCAATACAGGGTGCATTCTTCGGATTTTCATTGCGTAACAATTGTTATTAGGGGACAATTGTATCATTAAGGCGCTAGATATTTCGCTACGTACGAAACCCTCCGCACTGTGACGAGTCTCTCACTATTTATTCTTTTTTTTTTCTCTGGTTTAATTTATTTTAATTTTATGTAATTTTTTTTTTTTTTTTTATATGTCAGCTAAATGCTAAATAAATACCTTTTTATTTTTTTTTATTTTTTTATTTGAAACAAGAGAGACACAAACGTCTGTATATTATACAGGCTGGTGTGTTGTATCGCAGGACCGCTCGCACATGACTGGCGGCGACCTCTACGCAACGGTGCAGGAGAACACGCTGGTGAAACACATGCTGCTGCTGCCGCCGCGGAACAAGGGCACTGTCAAGTACGTGGCGCCCGCCGGAAACTACTACGTCACGGTGAGGAACGAGAAGGTAGTCCAAAGCCTCGTATTCACTAGGGGATAACATATTTGTTGCGCAACACAACACCTCGGCCACCCGACATCGAGCACCCTGGGAACATTATTCAACTATAATCAACCGACGCACTGGCTGAATATCTTTCTGTTACCCGCTGGTTGAACAGCGCCGTTTAGTTAAAAGGCTTGACTGTTAATTGAACTGCTAAGTGATGAGGTTCTGCCTACCCTGACGGGAAAAAGGTGAGAGGGTATGTAGGTAAGTATTAAGTTAGTTGGTGCGACATAGTACATCTTTTCGGCTAGTAATAGACGGTATCGTGAGAATGTGGGCTCATGGCACTTCAGTTTAGGAACCAGGATTTAAACTCCAAGAACCGACGGATTTCAGGGTTGCTGCGATTTCGGTTCTGAATTTTGGGGCAAACCAGCTAGGTACTTATGTTGGGCATTTGACTGCAATACATTTTTTAAATAAGCTATTTATCAAAAATGAAAAACTATAGGCAGAAAGGATATAAGGTACCGCCAATGTTGGCAGGCGAAGATGTGAAGGTGGAAAAGGGTTATTACCCACAAGGCCGAGTGTTGTGATCAGGTGACCAGAGGTCCGACTGTTGATCGTTGGAAGAACCTAGTATTAATGTCACGGAAGTTGGCAATCTTCTGTAGCGCGATGTAGGAACAGTCAGCGCCATCTAATTACGGACGTTTGCTAACGTTGTGTTGGTGTACTCGTAATGTAAGTATTGTTGAGTTTCCCTATTGGAGCGGTAGATGTCGCTATAGTACTCCCCCCGGAGTAGGCTGGTGGAGGTCGATACCGAGCGAGAAACGCTGAAGCTGACGTTATGTGGTCAGTCTGGCGATACGGTGAGCAATGGCAAAGCTCTGGCGTGAGGTTGCGCTGTGAGCTGTGCCTAAGCAATGCTGTTCCCAAGTCTACAGTGAGTCAAGACTGGATGGGAATACCGAGATGCCGTAGGTGAACGACCAGGAAGTACGCGCCCTTGTCGACCTTGGTCGTGATCAGGAGCACGCGTCCGTGCCGACTATGGTCCAGAGGCTGTGTGCAGTCAGGTAGGGAAGACGTAAGGATCATGTCGGGGTCACCACTTTGGTGGAAAGGGTATGAGGTAGCCGCCAATGTTGGCAAGCGAAGATTGAGAAGGTGGAAAATGGTAATTACTGACCTGGCCGGGTACTGTGACCAGGGGACCAAGGGCCTGACTGTTGATCGTTGGCAGTAGTGTTTATGTCGCGGAAGTTAGTACACTTCTCTAGCGCGATGTAGGAACGGTCAGTGCAGTCTATGTGCGGATACTTGCTCAGCTTGTGTTCGTATATTCGTAAGGAGAATATTATTGAGTTTCCCTGTTAGAGCGATATATGTCGCTACAACTTGACTTCATCATAGCCTTTTCCGTTGTTACCCAATCTGTCTGGTGTGAAGTGGGAGCGCCTCGGCTTAGGATCGACAGATACGAGTATACCGTCGGGTGTCCTGCATATCCTTCACACTGCTACAATATCTCATCAATCTGATTTTCAATCAAGTGTTCTGAATATATCAGGATGTGGTGCTAGAGACGGAGTTCGAGGACCAGACGACCAAGTACTCGATGCTGCAGGTGTGGCCGGTGCGGCAGCCGCGGCCCGTCGCCGAGAAGCTGCCCGCCAACAACCCGCTGCTCACCGGGCAGCGCGTGCTCGACTCGCTCTTCCCGTAAGGGTTGTTTGTATACATGTTATGTAGCATTTGGCATCAGGTGGGAGGCTTTAAATATGACGTAACAGCGCTGTAGTGTGCGCCCTTCTGAAGGCAACAAAGTTAGTATAGTAGGGTATAGCGGGGAATTTGGGTATTTCGAATTGGAGCCGCCCGACTGGAGAAGTACCTGCACCTTTCCGAATACCAAATAGTGTTACGGATGTCCATGGGCGGAGGTGATCAGTTGATCATTTACAATCGGGTGATCTGCTATATCTTTGGCCTCCCTCTACTATACATATAACAAAATTGTTTACAGTTGCGTGCAGGGCGGCACGACGGCCATCCCGGGCGCGTTCGGCTGCGGCAAGACGGTGATATCGCAGTCGCTCTCCAAGTACTCCAACTCGGACGTCATCATCTACGTCGGTTGCGGCGAACGCGGTGAGCTGCCTATTATATATACCTATGTAATAATTCGTACTAGAGCTGCTTCAATAAAATTGTTCATAGTTTTAGATAACGTCGTGCAAAGTTTGATTATCACCTAATTTGGTTATTTTCGTCTGAAAAAAAACGGAACCTTATGACCACTCGTGCGTCCGTCCAACCGTCTGTCACAGCAAATTTTTACGAAACTCGTTGTCAACTATGTTTTTTCCAAATTTTATCCAAATCTGTTTAGTAGTTTAGGTTCGAAAACGTAACATCTAGTCAGACAGCATCACACAAGCTGTAATTCGGTATTTTCGGGTTACCGCATGGTCTTACCCTGGATACGACTGTGCACGAGACAATACGTACATTGGACTTGCATACGCTGCATTTCCCGCGCTGACCCCGATATCGGTGGCTTAGCGCGCCTAGCATCAAATCAGTGTGTATTTGGCAATTTTTTTTTTATGTTATACGGCAGACAAACAGGCAAGCGGGCCACCTGATGGAAAGTGGTCACCGCCGCCTATGGACATCAGCAGCACCAGGGGAGACACTGATGCGTTGCCCGCCTCTGAAGAGACCTCTAATATACCTCTTGAACGATCCCATGTCATAGTCCAAAGAAAACACTGTGGCTGGGAGCTCATTCCACATCCGAATCGTACGAGAATTAAATAAGCTAAGCGTACTCACATCAGTTCATCAGTCATAGTCATTAGTTTACACATCAAATATATCAACATTTAAACAGTTTATCAGTGTCATCATTTATCAGGTTTATAGTGCAGTTCAACCCCGTACATTGATCCGTCGACCCGGATTAACGGTAATAATAAAATTGTTTCACCGTGATGTTACATTACAATTTGAAGCAACGAGATAATCGCACCTCGACCTAAAGCCCTACCGTCCTTTTTGTCGTAAGGACCGCATGAACCCAATCATGGGAGGTGCGCGCGCTAACTTGCCGTTACGGCACCCACAAATCTTTTAGGCAACGAGATGTCGGAAGTGCTGCGCGACTTCCCGGAGCTGTCGGTGGAGATCGGCAACGTCACCGAATCGATCATGAAGCGCACGGCGCTCGTCGCCAACACCTCCAACATGCCCGTCGCCGCGAGGGAGGCCTCCATCTACACAGGTGACCAAATTCACCAAAAAAGACACTTAGGTACATCGTAGAGGGAGCTAACTTTCCAGTCTTCTTGGGTAGCCATGTATTGCACCATAGGTGGGCACTAGACTACGACAAACTCGAACGAAGCAAACCGTAAATATTTCTTTACAAAGTTAACACCTAATGGTTTTTTCGCATCATATCGACTTCAAGCCAATAGGTCTTTAACATGTTTTATCTACACTCATAGCGTAATGTTCCAATTTCATATTCGAAAACAGTTGTTTAAGGATACACATTTTTCACGCCAGTCTATGAAATTTTAAAATAGTAGTTTATATACACTCATAGTGTAATGTTCCAATTTCATATTCGAAAACAGTTGTTTAAGGATACACTTTTTTACGCCAGGCTATAAAATTTTAAAAAAATACTTTTCGATACAGCATTTCGACAGACACCGGATCGACAGGGTTTGTCTTTGGACGGGAGAAATGGAACTTTTCTCGGAGATATGAAGGAGCTTGAAGGGCTGTGAAGGATATTGTAGAGGGATATTGATACGTTTGATGGCAAGACACACTCTGCTTCTGTCTACAGAGTCCGAGTTAAGTTAGGTGCACCCATGACTCTCGTTGCGGTCGGTGGGTTTACATCAGACGAACATAAGGCAAGAGCATTCGCTCATCATTGTATATCTTTTTTGAGTACATATAGATAAAAAGTACAACATCAATGACAGAATGACGCGCGAATGGTCTATCGCCGTTTATCACACCAAGCGAATATATGTAGAGCATTCTTCAATGCATTTGCTCGCTTGATGTGAACCCTTCCACTTCCAATGCCGATCACCATTAGCTTCACGCTCCTCAATGTGCAACTGTGTGATCTGTCCAGGCATCACCCTGTCGGAGTACTTCCGCGACATGGGCCACAACGTGTCGATGATGGCGGACTCGACGTCGCGCTGGGCGGAGGCGCTGCGCGAGATCTCGGGCCGGCTGGCGGAGATGCCGGCCGACTCGGGCTACCCCGCCTACCTCGGCGCGCGCCTCGCCTCCTTCTACGAGCGCGCTGGCCGCGTGCAGTGCATGGGGAACCCGCAGAGGGAAGGTAAGGTGTCTCATGACAGGGTAAGCTCTGCGGTGGCTTTTAAGGTAATGTGGAGCCCATGAAGCTCACATAACACCTATGTCCCACAGGCCTGTGGTCCGCCGCTTTGCTCTGTCCTGACACAACTCCCTAGCCTCTTATACATCTAATCTTTATCCACAAATCCTCCATATATCCACAACTCTGTTCATACATTTCAATTTATTTATTTCGAATTCCATGTGTTACATATAGATGTTATAATAATAATCTCCTTTTATTCTTGCCACTTCGGACCCCAGCTTTTTTGAGAACATTACTGATCGATCAGTGAATGTTTTTCTGGGTGGACAGGTACTACTCGCTAACAATTTCACTCTGGCACCCCAGAGGTGAGAGAAATAGAGATTTAGAAAAAAGAAAGTTAAATGAGTTAATGAAACCAACGTATCACACTTACTTCATATTGGCGTGACTGGCCTTTGCTATGGAATAGGGTTGATCGTAATGTTAAACCATTATCATTAATTCCCTCTATTCTTGGTAATATTGGCCTGGTATATAATGTAAGCTGTATCGTGCGGACTGTGGTATGTCGTGCGCAGGCTCGGTGTCCATAGTGGGCGCGGTGTCGCCGCCCGGCGGGGACTTCTCCGACCCGGTGACGGCGGCCACGCTCGGCATCGTGCAGGTGTTCTGGGGACTGGACAAGAAACTCGCGCAGCGCAAGCACTTCCCCTCCATCAACTGGCTCATCTCGTACAGGTGACCGACACGTTATCAAAGAAGTGAACTTGTAAAATTAGTCTTAAACATATACTTACCTAATCTCATCTCCCAGCCCTTATCTCAGCTCAGCTCTCCTCTACAACTTGTTGAATAGCATTTTGGAAATATACCCCAAACAGTACTACGAGTGTTAGAAATTAATAAAATCATATGTATGTATGTAAACTCTTTATTGCGTATAACTACATAAAGAACAATAACAAAAGAAAATAAATATACATTACAAAGGCGGGCTTATCCCACAATGGGATTTCTTCCAGCTAACCTTACCTTAATCGTGGTTAGAAGAAAAAACCTATGATGACATTGAGAATCTTTTGGAATATTTTAATCTTTTTTTTTACCACCAGTGTTGAACTCGAAACTTACACACCCTCTCACTCGCACACACAGTCACACACACATTTTAATATTTTAGTTCATTAGTATAAATTTTCCTATATTATTTTTAGCTTTAGTTAGCAGTGTATAATCACCAACCACATTATATATGTTTTATGCATTATTACAATGCAACATTTTTAAATTCTTGTTTTTTTTTATTGTAATGTAGAAACGATGTCTTCTGATAGGCATAGACTTTGCCTAAAAGGAGACTCCAGCAACGATAGATTTAAGTACTCTTTGTTAATGAAAATAAAGATTTATTTATTTATTATTTATCCTTCTAGGTGAGACACAATCTCTCTTTTATTTTTTACTATACCACTGTCACCTCATTTACTCACTCCTAACTGTTCGTTACCATCCTCACAGTCTGTCCGATTTACAACCATCTTTCCTGTAATATAAACAAAACCCTCTGATTTGCAGCAAGTACATACGCGCCCTCGATACATACTATGAAAACGCTTACCCAGACTTCGTACCACTGCGGACCAAGGTATGCTATTCTATGGACCTAAAGAATTAAAAGCAATTTAATTATTGATTTTCAATTTAGTTTACTAACAACCTGTGGAATTAGTTTAGTTGGAAATTAGCCATTAGCGAATATACGCACATCGTTGATGGAGACCACGCTGACACTTTCAAACCTATAGATGTTCCACCTTCTGAATTGTTTCTGAAACCCCTGCTAGATTTTCCTTCTCCCCGTAACAACATACAAAACATTAATACTTACCCGAATACAGTATCTACGATTCTACATGCCCGAAACCATTTCAGGTGAAAGAGATCCTGCAAGAGGAGGAGGACCTGTCCGAGATCGTGCAGCTGGTCGGGAAGGCGTCCCTCGCGGAGACTGACAAGATCACGCTCGAGATCGCCAAGATCATCAAAGACGACTTCCTGCAGCAGAACAGGTGTTCACCGATAAAAAAGTTTCGCGCTTCAACTTCCTTACGAGTCGTAGTCCTTTTGTGTTATCTTTCAAGGCTTAAGCATGCAGGACACAACTAGCTTGCCACAATGTAACCTCCATAATGTAATATTTTGCTAAGTATATTAAGACCTCTGGTCGTTTGAGGTAATCCCGAAGATGGATAAGACCCTAAATTGTTACTTTTTTGCTAGGCAACCGCCGAGGCGTGAAACTGGTATTCTATTCGTGATTCCGTGCAGCGCATCTGCTATCATAATGAAAGATTGAGTGCATTTTGCTTAAAATCCTCGACAGCTACTCGAACTACGACCGCTTCTGCCCGTTCTACAAGACGGTGGGCATGCTGCGCAACATCATCGCTTTCTACGACATGTCGCGGCACGCGGTCGAGTCCACGGCGCAGTCGGAGAACAAGGTCACGTGGAACGTGATCCGCGACGCCATGGCCAATGTGCTCTACCAGCTGTCCTCCATGAAGTTTAAAGTGAGATTTGTCTTGATCAGTTTTAAACTCCCAGGCATTTGATAAGCGGTTCTTATGGTGTGACGATGCGGCCGAAGATGGAGAATCATCATCATCAATAACAGCCCGCAACACACTGTTGGTCTTAGCAGGCGGATCATATCATAAACGAAAAACTCTTGTTGAGTTACTGTTGAGAAAACGTGGTGCTGATTTTCTGATTATACGAAGATACAAACAGCTGCCTTATTCGCTTATTTCACTTGTTTTTCCGAATGGATTCCGAGCGCTCGTTTCGTTTCTCGAGTCAACCGTATCGCCGTAATGTTTCGATTTGTCAGATTTGGTTGGTCACTCGTGATCGGGAAAACTGTCTATGTCGCAGCCACCTTGTTAAATCAGTAGGCAAAGCTAGGCCAATCGTTGATCGAACTAGCAACAGTCAACGTTTAACTAGTTGGCTTATAGTAAGCTAGCCCTTTGAAGGCGTCTGACGTAAAATTAGGCAGATGATTTAAACATAGTTCTAATTTTAACCACTTCGGGGCTGGTAGTAATGTCGCAGCCAATTGGTTAAATCAGCCATTTAATTAGAAGACTAGTCCATTAATAAAACGCCGGCATTTAATTAAAAGGCTAAAGTATAACTAGCCAAGTTGTCGAACGTAACTTCTAACTACTTGGCTAAACGTTATTTAGCCGTTTTGTTAAAGGGTATATAGATGGTTGGTTAGAGTGACCATAAGCGAGTAGTCATAAGTTCGCTGGTAACTTAAATGGTAAATTTTATTTAAGATAAAAGATAATGAATTAATAAAGATCACTTTTATTTAATAAAACATTATTAGTTGCAAGATATTTAATAAGTAGGTATACAATTAATTGTATTGTGAGTTACCTATAATACCTAGTACCTATAACAGTATTAAACTCAGTAAAAATATTTAATATAATCTTTAAATTTATAACTTATTTACTACTTGTAACTATGTAGTAGGAACAACAGCAACAGTGCACTTTCTTATTTTACTATATTAAATATAAAATGACACAAAAGTTTGGCATTTCTAATTAAAGGTAAGTATAAAAAGAAAATGAACATATTAAGTTATCTAAACTCTTACTTAAAGTTATGTCAATTCTTACTTAAAAGCACGTAGGTGCCACATTATAAATTTAGTTAAAACGAAAAAAATACATTGCTTGCTGTGCGAGCTGTCTGACGCCAGATTTGTTTTGGTGACTACGAGCGCAGCAGTAGATAAAATTTGAACTAAATTTAAATCACCTGCCTTTTTTTACTTCAGCCGTCTCCAAAGGGCTGACTTTAATAAGCCAACAAGTTAAACGTTGAGTGATGTTAGTAAAATCAACGATCGGCCTAGATATTAAATTGAATGCCGGCGTTTAGTTGACGGACTAGCCTTCTCACTAAATGGCGAATATAACCAGATGGCTGCGACATATACATGATACGAAAAATGCTATCCACGGTCGATTCGGGAATACGGCAACTTAGCCAAATAAGCCCCCCTACATTAGTTCCCTTCTACAACTCGGCAATGGAAGAGTTTGAGTCTGCCGAACACCGTACCGCTCGCCATCGACACACCTTGAAGTCAAATTGGTCGAGAACTGTGCGGTTCCAAAAAAACACTTAGGTTTTGGAATGAGGGTTTGGGGGAAGTTTTTCCTGGAGAGTACATGGAGTTCTACAAAAAAGGGGCAAAAAGATTTTTACGGGGTCGGCAACGCGTGGGTAATGTCCCTGCCCTGGTATTGCAAACGTCCATAGCACGGTGACTGCTTACCATCAGGCAGGCCGTAACCTTAGTGGTATAAAAAACACCACGGCTTCCGGAGAACACACTACACGGAAGATGTAGACATTCACGACTCCGTCCCGGAATGCCTTGGAATGATATCTTTGCTCTAGCCTTGAAGGTTCTTTAACCGTAATCTTTAGAAAGATTCAAGCTAAGTAGTTACAGCGAGTAAGTTTGTTCTCCTACCGACAGGACCCCATCGAGGGCGAGGCCAAAGTGATCGCGGACTTCGAGCAGCTGCATGACGAGATGCAAAACGCCTTCCGGAACATCGAGGACTAGCCTGCATTTATTAGCATACCTATAGCTCGTTAAGCAATTTATTATAGCAAGCTTTACATTTTGCATAGGTCTGTATCAATAATTATTTATGTCAGTGTACGAGTATTTATTCCTTCTTCCTTTTTTTGTAATAAAATAATGTTGTATTTGTTCGATTATGTGTTATTCATCTTGTGCATTATCTACTAATATTAAAAATGCCAAAGTTTGTGGAATGGATAGACGTTTTATAAAACGACTGAACGGATTTTAATACAATTTGTAGTGTTAAATGTTCTCGGGATATCTCCCTCTCGTCATGAGTTTTCCTTCAGACAGACTCGTGCAAAAATATCTAAATTAGATCGACCTTCGGACGATTTTCTCACTTGCTTCTGTCTTCTAACTTTTTAGTGTGTACCTACTTCACTTTCTTTGGATTGTATATACGTACGTTCCGAAATCTTCTAACTACATATGGAGAGCACATGGAACCTTATCACTATCCTCTGGGCCCAAGCCAACCTCACATGTAAATAAATAAAAATAATCATCTTGGCGTTAATGTCCCGGTTGTGGTCTCGAGAACAAGGGCCCGGGGTCCGCCTTGAACATGATCCAGGTAATAACAGTGGAGCGACTAACATCTGACCTCCGTGACCCTGCTACCAGGGGAACCTGACCAGATTGGATCATGGTTACAAATTCAGTTGCCTGAATTTGCAGATTTCATCACGATGTTTTCCCTCACCATAAGAGCATCATCGGTTAGAATTCAACTAATATACATAACTCAGAAAAGAGTCATTGCCGCTGCGGGATTCGAACCCGGTACCTCTCGCTTACGAGTTGGATACTCAACCGCCCGGCTACCAACACTCCTCGGCAAGCTATCCTCACCTGTACCACAGAATATATATATTAACGTAACCTGGACCATGGACTTAACCTGGACGCACGCAAAAAGCCAAAACATCATAAAATAATAATGGTTTCTGGTAGAAGAGCGGACCATCATAGGTGGCAGACCCGCAGCCACTGAGCCGGGATTACGCTACGATGAAGGAGAAGAAAAGTGTTGCACAAATCATTTTATAAAATCAGGCGTTCTGTATAATTCTGTAAAATGCCCGCGACACCTAATGAATCATAAGTATATCTATTATATTAAAATATCGTAATAGAGGTTTGGACCATGGTAATCCTCCCACGGGCGTACCCAAGCGTAGCAAAGTTTTGGTTTTGGGTAGGGTTTAAGATTAATGTGCATTTTTCAATTTGAACCCCCCTCCCCTTTCTCTCTCTATTAATAGACAGGGATGGGGATATATCGTAATAAAATTCATAATAAGAGACTTCTAAATAAAAGTATGTAAACTTTAAAAATGTTCAAGCGTAGCGAGCCCGAAATTTTTAGAATTTCAGTGCATAAGACCCGGGGTAGTCATAATAAATGTAATATCAACCAAAAATGTATGGTTATTTGCCCTTAAAATCCGGATTGATTTCAGTAGCAGTATACGGTTAACTATATTATTTTAAAAATAGCGAGCGTAGCGAGCTTGAAATATTTTGAATTATAGCTTAAAAAAGCTAGTGCAAACTGGTTAAAGAACAATAATGAACGAGCGAGCGTAGCGAGCTCGGAAATTTTGGTATTTCGGCTGTTAAAATACGGATTGATCACCCGGCGCAGTTGGTGTAAAATGATTTCGGGAGGGTTTTGAACCCCCCCTCGCTACACCCATGAATCCACCCATAAGCTATAATTACATCCAGTCCTTGGAAAACATTTTTGTTGCACAAATTACATTTTAGAGTCCATATCCAATCTTTATCTTTATTTAGATTAAATTAAGTTAAAGAACCTTCAGAATACAACATAGAAATTAAGTTGCTGGTAAAAAATAACCAAGCATGCAGATGACCAAGCTATAGGAACTCTTTGTATGCATCTTTGAATTCCAATATCGATCTTCTTTATCACCATGAAGCATTTTTAATCTGAGTCAGAAACTATGCAAAAACCTCTAGATTATCGTATTTGACAGATTTGAACAAATATTTTGAAGACGTATTTTGTGTTGTATTGGCGCATGGCGTGATTTGGAATTGGGTATTGGAAGTGATATTTATTGCAATTTTCTACTATTTCGTTGCATTCCTCGAACTTATTATTCATTTTAAATCAAGGATTTTTTTGATAGAAGGCTTTTAATATTCGCGAAGATGTCGCACAGGAAACCATCACATAAGCGGTTTCAGAAAGACCCGACGATTGCCGACGCGACCATCCTCATGAAGGTGGAGGACCTGATCAACATGGCGATGGGGCCTCCCCAGGTGAAAGCGAGGTGGATCTCTTTATCCACGGACATGATCACTGATAGTCCCTTTTATTCGTTGACGATAAAATTACATAATTAATCTGATAAATTACAATTAGGCAGGGCATCTGAGGTCCCTCGCTAACGCCCACCACTATGATCCAGAAAAACACGGTGAACTTCAAAATGCTGGAGACGGTGCTGTACGTGCTGGCGCGGCAGATGCGGCTGCTGGAGCAGCAGGTGGAGGTGCACGTGGACGGGCCCCCAGACCCGCGCCGCCGCGGCCCCCGCGGCTCCGCCGGGCCCGCCGCGCACGGCCCACTCCACCACACCGGCGGCACCCAGGCCGGCGTGGGCGTCTTCCACGTGCAGACGGACGAGCGGCTGATGTACTCCGGCGCGTACGGGCCCGATCTACTGGCGCAGCAGGTGATGATCGCTATCTCGATACCTCGACGTCGATACACGCTATATCTGCTTGGATGGCGGTGCGAACACGTCGTGTCAATCGCACCACAGAATATCTATACTAATGTATCTATCAGTTGCCCAGTCGTGTGTTTGTCCAATAAATTAAAAAAATATCAAATTTGACCAATCACGAGCTAGATCACATCGATCGATACCTGCTGTTGTCTTGTGCCGCGATGTAAAAGTAAATGACATATTTTGTTTTCACGTAGGTACCTACACATCCACATAGACCGCTATGTATCGCTGTGAGGTATCGTTCGGTATGTGCGTGCTTGGCTTTAGGCATACATTTGTTGACACATCGAGGTGACATCGAGATACCGAACCGCGACCACTATGTATCGCAAACAAACATCTTCGACATGCACTTACCTGTCTTGTACGATATCCCGGGATAATGTCTGATCCTTACATAGATTACTAGCTGGCACGACGCGACCCTTCCTCTTGAATCATAAACCTTTTTCTTTAATAACCTTCTCTATTGGTGAAAACCGCATGAAAATCCGTTCCGTAGTTTTGAGTTTATCGCGAACAGACAGTTTGTTTTATATACAAAAATGTCCTGTTTAGTATTTATATGTCACTTTATAAGGTTTATAAGAATGTAGTAGGTAGATACGTAAGTATGTAGATATTTCAAATTAAAACTGACATTAAATTAAAACTAAATAATTATTGAGTTTGTTCTTTTCAATATTCTTTTTGTCTTCTATGTCTTTTCCTGATCTAATTTTTTAGGTCTGATCGTCTTTTCAATTAGGAAGAAGAGATAACCAGTACCGAGCCGGTGACCGTGACCGTGGAGGGCACGGACGCGGGCGGCGGCGGCGGCGGCGGCACGGCGGCGGCGGCGGGCCCGGACGGCGCGCCGCCCGCCCCGGAGGCCGCCACCGCCACCGACAAGCCGCCCGCCGAAACCAAGGCCACGCAGGTAACTAACATACATTCATTTACTCTATTTTTTTATTCTATATTAATATAGTCGGTGGCCTAATGGTAAAAGTATCCGACTCGCAAGCTAGAGATACCGGGTTCGGATCCCATGGCCGCCATGTACCAATGACTCTTTACTGAGTTATGTGCGTTAGTTAACCACTAACCGAGGCTCTTATGGCGAAGGAAAACATCGTGATGAAACCTGCACTTTTAGGCGACTGAATGTGTAACCATGATCCAATCTTGTCAGGTTCCCCTGATAGCAGGGTCACTCCACTGTAATTACCTGATCTGCCAAATCGTGGATCATGGTCAAGGCGGACCCCGGACCCTCGTGCACGAAAGCACAACCAGGATATTGCCGTTGATGTTTTTATAAGTACATAGGTAACTAAATAATATACTTAGATACATTATTTCGTTTATGTGGATAACACAGTTAGTGGTCCGCTGAGGTTTTACACGCGTGCAGTCCGAAACCCTGCTAGCAATCGACTACCCCTGGGTCTTAGAAACTACTCTTGTAGGACATAAATATAGCTTCCTGTAGCATTCATCTCTAAACGTCCCGTATGCACCCACTTACCTTTGTTTCATGACATTCCATCTATGGGTCAGGCGTAGGGGTCGCAAACCGGGATCCTGGATACTAAATATACCGGAATCCCGGACCAAAAATACGTTTTTAAAATACCGGTATTCATTTTACATAAACCGGGATTTTCGGTATTTTCGACATTCAGTTAAAATAAAATTATATATTACTTTTGCAGTTTTAGAATCATTTTATCATCTTATTAGTAATACTGTGTTAAGATATTTATCTCAGTGAAAACGTTTGTAACTTATTTATGCTTCAACTTCAACAGTTTCTGATTGGGGAGAAGCCAATCTGGTGGCGTTCAACGCAACCGAAACTCAGGCGTGTTTGTTTTCCGCCAAAAGGAGTCCATTCCATCTAACTCCAACTGACGACAACCTACAGCTTCTTGGTGTTGAGCTATCTTCAAATCTCAACTTCGGTCAATACATCGAATCCAAAGTAAAGACTACAACAAATAAACTTGGTATACTCTCGAAGGTTAGGCGGTACTTCACTTCAAAGCAATTGCTTCAGCTATACCAAGCACAAGTGCGATCCTGCATGGAGTACTGCTGCCACCTCTGGGATGGATCAGCCAAATATCAACTGGCGGCTTTGGATTCTAGGTTTCCGGAATTTTAGGTTTTGAAAGATTGGTAAAGGGTATGAAAAAACTGAAACAAATGTATGAGCGAGAGACGCAAGCTCAGAATTTTTGAGCTTGTGTCAAATTTTTGTTCTAAAAAGCTGGAGTGATTGATAAAATTTATAAAATAATTAAGCGAGCGCATCAAGCTTGAATTATTAGGCCTTTTAGCTTTTAAAGCCGTGGGCGATTGTGTATCAGAGTCCCCTCCTCCTGGATCCGTGCCCTGGGCACCACTGGTACTGCTCTAGTAACACTACTGACGGCGAGCCTCCAACAGAGCAAATACTGTTAGAGGCAGCATACGACTTTATGTGTTCGCTGCAGAGACTGCGCGGGGGCCCGCGGTGCACGAATCAGCATAAAAAACTGTATCAGGGATTGGGGCATCGGTTGAGGCGTAGTGTTCTACGATCTGGACACTTTTTGGGTCTGCAAATATCACTCGCTGTCCTTCGGGGGAACATTTGACTATATCATACACTGGTGGACTGAAATATTTTCTCCTAAGTTTGCTACTCGACTTTTGGAAAAAAAAACTTAATCTAGCTGTCATTGTAATTTAATTTATTTGTAATGAAATGTAGTTGTCATTTGAAAGTGCTAAGTGTGCTACTTTTAGAATTAGACTTTTTATTTAAAAAATGCGATACAAGTTGAAAAGAGTAAAAGTTAGGCAACCAACCTAGACTCGAGGTTTTAGTCCACACTTAACAATAAAAGTTTGTGGATTTTTCCGTTGTATTTCATTGAAATTATGTTTGGGTGAAGTTTCTTATGTGTCCAGCCCAGAATTTCGTATCGGTACATCCTGGGGTGGGCACCAGACCATTCTGGGGTGGGCACGGCCCACCGGCCCCCTCCCTTCCTACGTCTATGTGCGCTTGGCTAAGAAATGGAACGCGTTGCCTGCGAGTGTGTTCCCTGATCAATATAATCTGGATGCCTTTAAGGTTAGAGTGAATAGGCTGTTCCAAGACGGGCATGCTTCATCTTCGGCCGCATCGTCACTTACCAACAGGTGAGATGGCGGTCAAATGCCTGACTTGTCAAAATATAAAAAAAAAACTGAAGTTGGCCTGCCTGGCCGACTGACCTATAATCTACTATAGCATGAGGAAAGACTACAATTCGTTTTTTCTTATAGAAAATAACCTATTGTAAGTTTGTAAGACCAATTTAAGTCTAAAAAATTAAATTAACATAATGAATAAAAATTTGAATAAATTGCTAGCAATTTCGTCATATCCCCATGGCAATACCGAAAATCCCGGTTTTGAAAATATGTACCGGTATTACGACCCCTAGTCAGGCAACAGTCTGCTTTTTGCACTCGAACTGCTACAACTGTATTATAACTGGATTGTAACTATCTCTATATGAATCATTAATTAAGTATACAAGTTATTCTCGTGGAATCAGTCCACTCTACTCCACCCTACCACCAAACAACATAATATTTTGAACACAATTTAAACTTTTATTGTTGATTGAAGGACGCGAGGGCGAAGCTGGCGTCGGCGGGCGTGAGCGCGGATCCGTCGATTATGAGTTCAGCAGGCGAGCACACCACTTATTCGCTAATCACCCCGTCACACATAAATCTGTGCCCACTGCCCATAATTTGTTTGATTCCTATAAAACATTTCCGTGAGCAAAAAATGTGTGTGGATGGTGTTATCGTGTAAGGTACACCTTCTTTGCCTTTGATAAGCCTAAAAAATTTATACTAGCAGCCGAGATCTAATAACCCAATTAATGTTTAGTACGGTATTTCATGATTGTCCAGGGTTATAGAGGAACCTGATATCCCTTACCTCGATCGCTTCGTATTTGTCCCGAAACTCCACAAAAGGCGCCCTAGGCGAAACCAGACCTGCTCGATCTGGACGCAGCTATCTCGTGTTGAAGGGATCCCTTGCACAAATGTTCGTAAAACACCGAAAGTTCATTGAGTCTCTTCACCGGAGACAGTGGCAATCGAAGAATTCTACTATGACCTTGGTCCATATTCAACCCTTAGTCCCTCCAGGGGTTATAGGTTTCGGCTGCTGAGCCTAACATTACAAAAGACCTCGTCAACGGCAAAAACGACGTCACCAGTGTGCTGTATAATCACTTATTTAAATACAATTTTAATATCCATTTTTCTATCTATATTTACCTAATAATACATTTTTATTCTTTACAGAAGTTGAAGACCACAAGAAAAAATTTCATAAATTAGGTAGGTATCTATTTAGTTTCCTGTTCGTTAGTCTGCTTTATTCGATTCCACTTGCCTTCTATGATTACCTTGAACGTTTTTTATTTGAAGGACGAGACAGTTTAACGATCAATGCAATAAGAGAATGCTCAACATACTGAGTACCTAACCTACACGACTGCATCAACAGCAATATCCTCATTACGTAGACCCTCTGTTGGTCACGACGCGAAGGTTCGAAAGAACGTTTCTCGCTCGTACGATTCGGATGTGGAATGAGCACTGTGGCTACAGTGTTTCCTTTGGACTATGGCATGGAATCGTTCAAGAGGTATAGTATAGGTCTCTTCAGAGGCAGGCCACGCATTGATGACTCCCCTGGTGTTGCTGATGTCCATAGGCGGCGGTGACTACTTTCCATCAGGTGGCCCGCTTGTCTGTTTGTCTGCCGTATAACACAGAAAAATATTAATACCAAGTTGATAATTATTTCTTGAAATGTATTAATTGATGTTGTTTTTCTTTTTAGTGACGGAAGCTGAAGCAACACCGGTTGCACGTTAGTTATCACTTTATGTCAAATTCCTATTTAATACCTATTTACCTAAGGAAGGACAACTAACATAACTTTCACTTTTACAATATTTATTGTAAATTAGGCTCATTTCTCTAGCGCGATGTAGGACGGGTTAGCGCCAACCATGTGTTCGTGTACTCGTTGTGTGAGTATCGTTGAGTTTTTCCCTATTGGAGCGATAGAGCGATAGATGTCGCTACAAGTTCATTAATTAAACATTACTCAGAGCGGGGTGGGTACCAACCACGCAATTAAGTAATGAAAATGTTTAACTAATGTCGAATTGATCCCATGTTATATTGCATGTGTAATTGGCCATCGGCCCGCAGACCGGCGCGTGAGCAAGCTCGGCAGCATCGAGATCGTGACGCAGTCGCAGTTCAACCTGCTGGAGCGCGCCGTGGAGGAGATGAAGAAAACCGTGGGCACCGTCTCCCACACCTACCTGCCCGGCACCAAGGAGCTGCGCGACGAGATCCTCAGCGGGAGCGCCTCGCTCACGGACGCTATGCAGGCGCTGCAGGTGGGTTGCACTGTTGGATGTTACAGCCGGTCGCCTGGTGGTGACCTACCAGGCGAGACGGTAGCGTCACGCATTGTATTTTTTAAACTGTAGTTTAAATACGCGTACATTTTAGCTTTTTAATTGTGGGTCAGGTCAGATAGGTATATACGTCGAGAACAACCAGTCGTCAACGTCCTCGCTGACCGAGACGAACTATTTTTAATTATTTTTATTACTAGAGAGAGCCAATTGAAAAAGACCCGAAGACAACTACCTACTTATGTAATAGTTAACATTGCCGTCGTCCATAAAGAACACAAGATCCAGGAGGCGTTAAGAAAGTGTTAAAAGTTGTCAAGTGTCAATAAACAATACGCGCGCATTCGTAGTTTTATTTCGAGGCTCCGATACACGTCCAAACTCGCGAGGCACGCACGCCGAGGCACCTTTGAGTTTGGACAGAAACCCGACAATCGGCGGCTCGCGGCGCACACGTTCGCGGTGCGCCGCGAGCTGCGCATGAGCCACGTACGAATTTGAGCAAATGGGCGAGCCGTGCGTGCCTCAACCTGAGGCTGCCTCTAATTCGTACGCACCTTTAGACTAATTTCTTAAATGCCCTTAATCTATAGTATTAGCATCTCAAAAATGCTTGACAATAAAAAAAAATTTTCGTAGCTGGCGGCGCGCGTGGGGGCGCTGGAGCAGGCGATCATGCGGCTGACGGACATGCTGGCGGCGCTGGCGGCCGAGGGCATCCTGCCGCCCGGCGTGGCCAAGCACGCCGCCGAGCTGCAGCGCGAGGTGGCGCAGCTGGCGGAGGAGGCGCGCTCACAGCCGCACTTTTCGGTAACACTACATTCTATCCGATGCCATCCCAACCCATTCCCATGTCCATACATGAGTAACTTCACTACATAGTATAAAACAAAGTCGCTTTCTCTGTCCCGATGTCCCTTTGTATGCTTAAATCTTTGAAACTACGCAACGGATTTTGATGCGGGTTTCAACAGCAGATAGAGTGATTCAAGAGGAAGGTTTATAAGCAAGTAGAAAGAGGGTAGGTAGGAGTAAAGTAGGTGTACGCGAACGAAGTCGCGCCGGGTCCACTAGTTATAAATAAACCCATAATCTAACGCGCGCATGGGTATGATATGGATAGCATTTTACGAGTAGGACGCTTTCTCAAATTCGCTGTGAGAATCGAGTTCGTAAGTTACGTACTACCCCCCAATATATTTGCATGTTACCAGAGAAGCCGGTTCCCCCCCGGGCACCCCGCGCACGGGCACCCCCCGGGACACCGCGACTCGCCGGCGCAGGCGGGCCGGCCGGGCGGCGCGGGCGGCAGCTACGCGGCCGGCTGGCAGCCCGGCATTACCTTGGGAGACTTCCAGGCGCCCGCCGATGACACGAGGCGGCAGAGCACTCAGGCCGGGGAGAAGTTTTACCTGGCGCCTGATGGCACTAAGCTGCCTTGCGTCTCGCCGGAAGATATGGAGTAAGTGCTTATTGTACACAATTCTTCATTGTACTAACCAAAATACTCCGCCTTGAATTAGCTTTCAAGTACGTCGTCATTGCTTGGTGAAAAGGTATCATGTTGTAACTTGCCGGAGCTCGTGCTCGAAAACGACCGCGTCCCGGCATTTGACCTAATCTCACCTGATGGGAAGCGACGGTAAGATAAGGTCGAAGATGTAGCATGCTGGGACCTACTGAAATTTGAGACCGGTCTATCATTACGGAAAAGACTGTTCTTGCTAATAAGCCTAATATCGCCTGTCCCCTTTCTTAAGATTAAGTATCTGAAACTGGCACACAAGGTTACCGATGTGGCAAGCGAGGATCCACCAAGCGGCCTTTCTGGATAGCGCCAGGATTGACCGCCGATTTTTCTCTATCTCTCCCTGACCCTCGGTCATTTGGCCTCCTGTCCAGCATGCATCGTGAGTCATTATCCCTATAGTAGTAGTGAATAAGAGATTTGACGATGATGTGGCATTCGCAGCGACGCGATGGCGATCCTGTGGGAGCGGCTCGCCAAGCGGATGCTGGAGCTGTCCGGGCGCGCCACCTCCGCCGCCGAGAGCGCCATGGCCACCTCCAAGATCATCGGTTGGTGGCCGTCGTTCCTCTACATTTCACCGTTGCACTTATGGTAGCACTCTAGGGTCAGCCAGGATAGATACAGGCGGCCAAATAAGTGGTCTACCACCCTAAGATTTAAATTCTGTTGTAGGTACCTACGTCATAAAACGAGAAGGTTGATATTCCTTAACATTTTATATTCTAGGCTCACCTTTAGTGATATATTGGTGTCAATGGATCTTTTGTCAAAACTGATAGCCACTTTTTTGTACCGCCGTACAACTGCATTGTCTATTTCTGCCGCCAAGTAAATTGCTAGTTGAGAGTCAACTCGGCCTGCTTGAAAGACAACTCATCGGTACCAGGTGGCATAATATCGCATGTTTTTTAGGGTTCCGTACGTCCGAAAATAAAACGGTGCGTCACAAATCACTCGTGCGTCCGTCCGTCCGTCACAACCAATTTTATCCCAAACTACTGGACCGATTAAGTTACAATTTGGTACACATATATATTTCTGCGACCCGTATGCGGACATAACGTAAATAGACAAATTTCTAATACACAAACTGCGTCGTATGACATATGAATATGTCTTATTGTAAGGATCTCAAATATATATTTTTTAATAATGGGTTATTTCAAATTATTTAAGAAAATACACAGTAAATGAATGTGGGCGCCGGCCCCACTGCGCACGGTCTAGCTATTAGAGTTCCGCGTTTACACTTGCGCACACTGCGAGTGGTCAGAGTGGAGCGGTCTAGTAATCTGGAGTTCAGTAATCTTGACAACTAGTATCACATCTGTCACATATTCTTTTACATGAAACCAAATGTCCCTCGATCTCGTTAGTAGTTCACTGGAATCTCTATGTACGTCCTAAAGTATCCTATTTTTATTGTCTTAGTGTCTTAGCATTATAGTCCTAAATATCGATTGACCTAATTTTTTCATCTCAATTATGGGAAGTACTAATGTCTTTGTCCTAATCGTTCGTACTCCTTAATAAACTAAAATACCTTGCAAAAACAGATTAGCAAATTAAACAAAAATATTTTAGATTATTATTGGCACCAGTTTGTAAAATGTCACGCCGAAAAATTTGAGATTTGGTTCATAACAACCAATCTCCTCGCAACTCGGATATCTTACATGACCATGCATTGTTGGATTCCCGAGGAGGTGACGTAGATGGCATGTCAACTTAGTCCTCATAGTCCTCCGGTTCAATATTTTTGCTTCTTAAAACCTAATGTAAAGTTAGTCTTTACATCAAGCTTTATGAAAGAAAGCGGAAACCTAAGGAGAGCTCTATGTCGACAGTCCAGAAGCTGGACGTGGCGCTGCAGCTGGACCACCGCATCATGACGCTGCAGGGCGTCATCACCGAGTACGCGGCGCAGCTGGAAGGCTTTGACGCGGGTTTCACCAGTCAGGTCCAATATCATTCAGTTATATTGCTTTTGCTAAATCTTATTTTTTTTCTGGGTATGTTTTGTATATGTCAAGATAGTGATAACATAATAAATACTAATCAAAATTGAAGCAACCCGTAATAATATTATATCTAATGCTGCAACACCACCGGCTACGCCACGCTACGATGTCTACACTCGGCTATGCTACTCTACGGGGCCTACGCCCTGCTATGCAGCCCTCCACTACCATCGCAACACTACGGTCATACGGTGTCTACACTCTGCTACGCCGCTGTACCATGCCTACGCCACGTTACGGTGCCTACACCCGGCTACGGTGTTCTCCACTGTCTACGCCATGCTACGGTGTCTACACCCGGCTACGGTGCTCTGCACTGTCTAAGCCACGTTACGGTGTCTACACCCGGCTACGGTGCTCTCCACTGTCTACGCCACGTTACGGTGTCTACACCCGGCTACGGTGCTCTCCACTGTCTACGCCACGTTACGGTGTCTACACCCGGCTACGGTGCTCTCCACTGTCTACGCCACGTTACGGTGTCTACACCCGGCTACGGTGCTCTCCACTGTCTACGCCACGTTACGGTGTCTACACCCGGCTACGGTGCTCTCCACTGTCTACGCCACGTTACGGTGTCTACACCCGGCTACGGTGCTCTCCACTGTCTACGCCACGTTACGGTGTCTACACCCGGCTACGGTGCTCTCCACTGTCTACGCCACGTTACGGTGTCTACACCCGGCTACGGTGCTCTCCACTGTCTACGCCACGTTACGGTGTCTACACCCGGCTACGGTGCTCTCCACTGTCTACGCCACGTTACGGTGTCTACACCCGGCTACGGTGCTCTCCACCGTCTACGCCACGTTACGGTGTCTACACCCGGCTACGGTGCTCTCCACTGTCTACGCCACGTTACGGTGTCTACACCCGGGTACGGTGCTCTCCACTGTCTACGCCACGTTACGGTGTCTACACCCGGCTACGGTGCTCTCCACTGTCTACGCCACGTTACGGTGTCTACACCCGGCTACGGTGCTCTCCACTGTCTACGCCACGTTACGGTGTCTACACCCGGCTACGGTGCTCTCCACTGCCTATGCCACGTTACGGTGTCTACACCCGGCTACGGTGCTCTCCACTGTCTACGCCACGTTACGGTGTCTACACCCGGCTACGGTGCTCTCCACTGTCTACGCCACGTTACGGTGTCTACACCCGGCTACGGTGCTCTCCACTGCCTATGCCACGTTACGGTGTCTACACCCGGCTACGTTGCTCTCCACTGTCTACGCCATGCTACGGTGTCCACACCCGGCTACGGTGCTCTCCACTGTCTACGCCACGTTACGGTGTCTACACCCGGCTACGGTGCTCTCCACCGTCTACGCCACGTTACGGTGTCTACACCCGGCTACGCAGCTCGACACTACTGTTCTGCGCGGGCTTATTCGATACTTTTGTGAACCTGTACAAATCAACTGCACTTGCATCCCTATCATTCAAATGTAAATTATTAACTATTATTCTTTTTTTCTCTTATTGCCAAGTGCAAATAATTCTGTATCATTTCTCAACCGATAAACGACGAAAAACCCACACGTTCAATAAAAATGTAAGCCATTTGCATCGTGTGTTTAATATTAAACAGTTAGCAGGGTTATCGCTTTGTCATTATTGCAGATCCAGAGTTTCCAGGACCAAATAACTCAGCTGCGGGCCGAGCTGAACGCCGGGCTCGAGCAGCTCAAGTGTGTGAACAACACCGCGGAGACCGCCGGTACGCACTTGACTCATATGCATTTTAGTATATTTCATTTTATTCATAATTTGTGCCTAAACTATACTGCATTGACATTATATTTAGGCTTCTCCCTACTCAAGTAACAACATTACCTCTGTGCTTCATTGTTTAGTTTTGCCTTTTGTACATTTATTATATTTTATTTATTTAACATTTTATTGCACACAGTAAAATACATAGAGAAACATCATACATATAGACAACACAACAGGCACTACTTATTTCTAAAAAAAATTTCTTCCAGCTGGCCTACAGAAGAGAGATGAGACATTTATGTTAGTTGTACTGTGAATGAGAGTGGAATTGTAGAGTATAAAGACCTACCTACGTAGGTACATTACAAATAACTTAATATTATCATAAATCACGAAAACTATTCATTGGGCAAATAATTGTTACAAAAAAATTCAGGCTCATAAATTCAGCTCACCAGACAGCCTCATTCGACTTTCCGTTGATCGCCGTACCCTCGGTAGCCCCAGGCCGCTTGTTTACCGCCTCAGTGGTATAAAATATCCCTCTCGCTTCCCGATAGCGCTGATCGAGCTGCAGGAGCGCTACGAGGCGCTGACGGCGGAGCAGGAGATCACGATGACCCACCACAAGGAGCTCACCGCCTACCAGGGACACCTCTCGCAGGAGATACAGGCGAGTGTTATGAGACGCCTCGACGACTTTCTTCAAGCAAGCGGCTTTCGCGGTAGAATCGAAATTTCATTCAGTCACTGTAACGTTTCGAAAGCATAAGTAAAGTACCTAATAAAGCCTGTATATCATCATCATAATTTATTAATAACATTCGTTACAAGTCATTATTTTACATATTAAATACATTTGCAATGTCATATTACATAATAATAATAAAATGATTAATTAGAGATGCTGTGAGTAAGTACAGAAAAAAAACACTTAAAGATAGATTTTAGGATAATTTAACACGTTCAGTGTATAAAAAATAAGAGTGACTTTCTTTTGGTGCAGTAGCCGTCCAAAAGAGCATCCATCACACTTTCGTACATGCATGGCAGGCTCTTTCGACCTGTCACCTCTAGATGATATTAAACCTATATTATCTTTGCGAATGTAAATTGTACATTAAATATTTTAATACTGTTTAAATCCTTATGAATTACTTAACTGTACATTGGCTTCGCCCTTAGATTCACCAAACAGAAACTGAGAAATTACCAATCGAAAATTTCGGGTCGATACAGACGGACACCGCATCAAAGAGTAATTTGTGTGTAGGGATGGGACAAGGAAATAAATGTGTTAGGTATATATATTATTTATGTTTAATGAAATCGTTTTGATTTTTTCGGCGTTTTTTGTAATAAAAACTTTATTAGGATTGTGTACTCAACTCGTAATAATTAAATATTGCTCGAAAAATTACACGTGATTTGCGCGACCTCCATCTATAGCGAGCACAACACAATTGACACTTTAGCATCTGCTGAGGGCAGGGCGGCAACAGACCGACAACGGTCGCCGCCGCACTGTGTAAAATTGTTTTACGTTCTGTACGATAGAGGTCATTAAACATTAAGATATTTTTCTATTCGATTGCAACTTTTAGTCACAAACCGAAAACTATATTTGTCTATGTCGAACTCTAAAAAATAGCAAAGATACACGTTCCACACGAGCGTACATGATATGGTTTTTACTCTATACACTGTGTTTAAACACCGCGGCAGGCCGATTATGGAGGATACGCACTGAACGTGTAGAGATTAGAACGTGTAGTATTTCATGTATAGGAAACATCCAGAACCGCTCTGGTGCGTCACTGTGAGGATTAATGTCATGATTATGATGGGACATCATAACATTGTATTATTTGTGTGCAACGACAGAGCCTGATCGAGTGCGTCGAGTTGCTGCACGACGAGAAGGCGGACCGCGACGAGGTGCTCGACGGTCTCAGAGACAAGGTGACCACCCAACAGTAGTGTTACGTTGCCTGCAACTGCGAGTGTGTTCCCTAGCTGATTATTATAACTTGGACACCTTCAAGGCTAAAGTAAATAGGCTACCTTTGAATCCTTAGGGACCTCTCCTAGGCCTGGGTCTAGAATATTACAAAACTATGTAATATATTCCAGCTAATCTTCGTTTGAAAGGAGAATGGGCACCTTTGTACGAGTGCCGCCCCCACCCTTGCAACAAGTTACGACTTGTTTAAGTGAAATGAAAGCTTTATTATTGACAGGACACCATATCACAACACAAATAAGTAAATGAACAATACAAAAACTAGAAAGAAACATAAGTTACAACTCCTTAAACTAACGACCTAACTAGCAACTAAATGTCCTTAAACTAAAATAAACATCTATTCTTGGCTGCTGATATGTGGCACTGCCTGCCAACAAAAGGACCCCGCTCAGCGTTGTGGTGGTAGGTGTCTAGTTTTCGACAATTTAATGAGCACAAATGATTATTTAGTTACTACTCTGTGCAAGGAAAAACAAACGGGTATGGGTACAAAAGATACGAGTTCGCGGCCATACAAACAAAATTGAAAGCTATTTTTCCAAACAAGGGAAGGGACGAAACCGTTCAAAGCCTTGGGTACAAAAGTGCCCATAACATCTTTCAAACTATATTGATTTGAGTCACAAATTTTCGAAATTGGGACGAAAGGCTCAAAGGTAAAAAGTGCCCATAACTCTTTCTCTGCAATTATCATACGAGTTCGCACCCAGAAACTAAAAGACAGACATTAAAAGAGCATCCAGACCCGTAAAAGAAATGAAAATTAATTATTTTCATTTCTGCTCGGCCGGAAATCGAATCTAGGGACCTCTTACGTGAGTTGCATTGAACCACTGTCGTCAAGTAGCTTACTGAAGCCTACTACTTATTCCGTGTTAAAGTCGGTTAGGCCGCCGGCCGTGCTTCCGCGAGAACCACATTCGATTTCGGAATCAATGTGTTATTAACATTTTAAATATTTTCTTATGTCATACAGTAGGCAAACAGGCAAGCGGGCCACCTGATGGAAAGGGGTCACCACTGCCTATAGACGTTAGCAACACCAAGAGTATCGCCAATGCGTTGCCCACCTCTATAACACGTTGGTCTGGCAGCTAAAAGGCAAATGAAAATTAAAATGGAGCACTGGAGATCTTACTCACCGGCAGAAACACTATACTATTTAAAAGAGTATTGTTTAGCTGCGGTATTCTGTAAGGTACTTCCCCTGTCGGGCAGCTCCAATTCCAATATAACTGTCCAAAAATGTTGTTCATTCCCATTGTCCCCTTTTAATAATATCCATAGTTTGTGCATTAATGAGTAAGAAACTTCCACCCACAGCAAACATCCATTCTGATAAACTTTTGCATGTATAATATTAATAGTAGAATGCTTAGCTATACGTAACATTCGTCGGCATGCATATCGCAGGCGGACGTGTCCCGGATTGAGGGTCTGGTCCCGGAGCCGATCTTCGAGGAGGCCTACAGGGACCTGCAACAGCGGCTTGAGGTCTGCAATGACAAGTTCCAGCGGCAAGAGCGGGTTTGGATGGTGAGAAGTTCATCTATACACATCATAATGCTTGGTTGTACAGCTCCATCAACTTTTAAAGAAGGGTTCTTGTAGGAAGCGCTTTCTAAAAAAGCAGATTCTGGGAGAAGCTGGGATTGTCCGCCAAATACTGTACTAGACTGGTCTGGTACCAGGTACTGTACTGTTTATGTATGTTTATTTACTAAGAACGGACATCACTTCTAATTGTGTGGAATTACGTGTGCAGGAAGCGCTCAGCGACTTCTCGGAGCTGCTGCAGTCAAAGGCGAGCCTGATGCAGATGCTGTCGATCCACGACGAGGCGCAGCGCGGGCTGCGGAAGCTGCACTCGCGCGTGCAGCTGCTCACGCGCATCGTCGGCGACCCCAAGGTGATGCCACTATTACTACCTATATTGCAGTTCTGTAGCCATAGCCAAGCCCTAAACAAACTACTGCACATCATCGCAGCTGCAGACAGCCCCCTGTGCAGGGGATGTTTAGTAGCTGAGGAAACGACCGCCCACGTTGTCCTGGAGTGTAAGGGACTGAAAGACTACAGAGCCAAAGTCTCACTAGGAACAGGTTCCCTTCGAGAGGTCTATGAACGGTCTCAGAGACTAATAGACTTCTGGAAGGAGCTGGGCTCGCTATCATAGCCGGTTCTCAAACGCTTATAAAGGACCTACGTGCTGTACCTACGTGGACAAATACGGAAAATGGGAGCTCCTAAACCTAAACCATAGCTAAGCGTAATTTGTTGCTCGTACTAGGCATTGTAGAAATAGGCGTCAACTCCAATCCCTGGCCATACGTTTCTACTAATATTGTTTCTGTTAAGACGATAAGGTAACAAAATGTTTGCTTATGATAGGTTCAACGTATAGACGAGCCCCAGAGGATGGGCAGCAGCTTTTGCTATAGTATATTTTCCACGCCGCGGTCTCCCGCCCGCCTGCGTCTAGGTTACGGCAAACGTCTTCTTGGAGGACGCTCAAGAAAAAGTGGCCTTTGGCCTAACCCTTGGACGGATCAAGCATATTCGAATTGTCACGCTTTACCTATCTACACAGAGTATTAAAGTGTTGATGTTCCACAGGCGGCGGTGCTGATCCGCAAGCTGTCGCTGGAGGGCCGGTGCGCGGCGTGCGGCGTGCAGGCGCTGATGGACCCGCACGCCGCGAGGAACGTCCCGCCCGCGCTGCGCGCGCGGCGCCGCGGCGGCGGGCCGCTGCAGCCGCTGCCGCTGCCGCTGCCGCCCGCCGACGAGCCCGCGCGCCCGCCCGGCCTGCCGCCGCCCTCGGAGCCAGGCGACAAGTGAGTGCGATGTGCCGCTATACACGTAGGAAGTCCACAGACAGTGGTAGACAGTGCAACTACAACCATTAGCTAATAACACAGTCGTAGACGTACAATAATTTTAAAGACAACAGTGTTTCTCTCAGCAGACTTCTTGAAGAGAACTCTATCGATGGTACGTCTGCGCTCTGTTATGCCATGGAAAGATCAGGCGGAATAGGTTCCTTTGCACCAAAGAGATTGGAAAGTTAGCTACCTTCATGGTTAGTGTAGAGCGGCCCTGAAGGGTAAAATCATAGTCTCCTTCATCTTACAACTCATGCTGTAGCATGGAACGGCAACGTCGCTGTGAACCGAATTACTCATTGTTAACATGTCAATGTGCGGAAAAATTATGGAATTTATGACGATAAATTAAAAATATTTTGGTAAAACTGTAAATTAACGCGTTTGTATGGACCATCTAAGAAGGTAAATAAAAGAACATATATTTAAAATTGGATAAATATGATTTTTGAAAAACAACCCTTGACCATTTCTGTTGTTAGTTTTTTACTTATTTCATCAATCAAATTCTGTTTTATAATCGTAATCTTTCTCTAACAGATGCAAAGGCGTTGTTGCATTTGAAAAGTACAAGTAAAATTATGATTAAACCTTGAAAATAGGAAAGAAGCTGTGCCGATGTTTTGCTTTCCAAAAGATGTAATTCTATTAAACAAATCGACCACCGAAAGCTCTTTTGTGTGTAGCAAACATTTTCGCATTGTGAAAGTCATCACAACTACTTTCAACCCCGATCTATGATTATCCACGATGATGGAAGTGTTGAAAAAGTAGGTAGGTACAATAAGTAAGTAAGTAGTTAGTTTTTATTTTTTTATATACTTAGATACTTAAATAAAACTGTCTAAAATGTATTATACCTCATATTTAATAAATTAGGCAATATTTTGGCTGACATCGATTATTTTATTTCATTATAGCTTTTGGCCGCAACTGTGTCCGCATACAATTTGGCTATGATGTTCCGGACCCGTATTCGGGGCTATATGCTATGTAACTGCCAAATTTCATTACAATCCGTTCAGTAGTTATTGCGTGAAGGAGTAACAAACATCCATTACGTACAAGACGAAACACACATTATATTTCACATTTAAAATATTAGGATAGTACAATTGCAAGTAGGTAGATAGGTACATAGTACAGGTATCTATCAAATAGCATAGTACCTTTCGGTCACCACCCGATTTCCGCCATTTTAAAAAATATCGATTATGCGGCTACTCAGAAAACTTAAGCCAATCGATAGGAAACTTTAATATCTATCGATCACTATGTTCAAAAATTTCGAAAACGGTATACCTTGCGAGATATCGCAAGTCAAAGATGTACATTATCTTTCGACACATGGGGAACAAATACCTCCTACTAAGTCTACTCATAGTCAAATATCTTCTAAACTACTAAACCGATTTCGATTAAATAAAGTTAAGAATAATTTAGATTAAAAGACCTTTCAAATACAGAAAATTGCATTAAAATTGGTTCATCCGTTCGGGAGCTACAGATACACGGATCATCATCGTCCTAGCACTTATCCCGGCCTCTGCCAGGGTCCGCTTGCCTACTTAATCTTCTCCTCTTCGCCCGGTCTTCGGCATCCCCTTGTCGTAAGCCGTTGGCTCTCGCATTGGACTCAGCGATGTCAATCCATCGCTTCTTATGCCGCCCACGGGGCCTCTTTCCTGATACCGGCAGATTCAGGCAGCTATTTCCCACGTATCCCTGAGGCTTACGCAACACGTGACCAAACCAGCGCAGACGAGCCTCCTCGATCTTATCTGCGATATCCCTCACACCAAGGCTGCCGCGGATGTACTCGTTACGCACTCGATCGAGTCGCGTAACTCCGCACATCCAGCGCAGCATTTTCATTTCGTTGGCGTGGAGTTCGCGAACGTGTTTCGTCAGCGCTGGCCATGTCTCGCAGCCATAGAGCATCACCGGTCTAATTATACTCTTGTATATAAGCCCTTTGAGCTTTACAGGGATTTAAGGGTCACATATGACTGCCGTAAGTTCCCGCCATTTGGCCCAAGCCGCAGAGATTCGGGATTTGACATCGGGGCCGATATCGCCGGACTCGTGCATCACGGATCCGAGGTATTTGAATTTATCTGTTCTATTGACAGCTTCGTTACCTATACGGATGGTGTCGGGATCCGCGCTGCAGCTGGCCATATACTCTATTGTGGCGATATTCATCTTCAAACCACAGTTTTCTAGCACATCCTTCTACGTGTTTACTCTGGTCTCAAGATCTTGCCTAAGCTTGCTCACCAGTACAATGTCGTCAGCGTACTTCATAAGCCAAGGAGGCATGTCCTGAATTTCCGCAGAGAGGGCATCGAGCACTATGCAAAACAAGTAAGGACTTAACACAGAACCCTGGTGGACACCTACAGTAATCGGAAAGGGTTAGTATGGCCTACGATGGTTTTGACAACAGCTCCAGTATTGGCATACAAGTCCTGTATACTAGAAATGTAGGCCTCGGGCACAGACTTTGCTCTCAGAGACCCACCAGATTATCTCCCGAGGGACACTGTCGAAAGCCCTCTGCAGGTCGAGAAATGCGTAATGCAACGGTTGATTCCTACTGCAATGGGACTCCTGGAGGACATTGAGAGCAAAGACTGGATCCATGGTGCTGCAGCCCGGCCTGAAGCCGTATTGGCATTCCGACAAGGAGCATTCCTGGCGAATTCTCCGGTCACCAACCCGTTCGAATAGCTTCATTGTGTGGCTCATAAGTTTGATACCTCGATAGTTGCCGCACTCTTGCACACTGCCTTTTCCTTTATAGATTGGTGTGATAATATTTACGCGCCACGCGTCAGTTATAAGCCCCGTAGCTACAATCCTGTTGAATAGTTCAGTGGGCAAGAGTACGCCCCGGGTCCCCATTGTTTTCCAGGTTTCTATGGGTATTCCGTCATGTCCAATAGCTTTTCCGTTCTTCATACGTACCAGAGACCTCTCCATCTCATCAGGGGTGATCGGGCTTATCATGCCAAGGTTTGCAGGAAGCTGTGGTGGTACGTAGTTGTTAGCATCGTTAGACAGTACCTTGAAATGACAGCACCACCGGTCTTTAATAGAGTTTGCACTTGTAAGCAAAACGCCATCCGTACCTTTTATGGCAACACACTTTGTCACATCCAGGCTGGCTCGACTCCATGGTTTTGCCAGCTTGAAGATGAGCTTGTGCCCCTCCACAGAATCCAACGCATCGTAGAGCGGAGCCAGCTGGGCCGATCGCGCATTTTAGATCACCGCTTTGCTCCCAAGTACACTTCCTTATCCGATAGTGAGTTACTGTGCTGCTATTTCTTGAATCATGCGTTTTTGTCCCTAACCGCTTCCTGCACCTCACCATTCCACCACCCCGTATCCTTGTCAATTCGTCGGACACTTTCGACGTGCCGAGTACTGTTCGTCCGAGTTTGAGGATGGATTTCTGATAGTGACACCAGAGCTCATTAAGGTTTCACCCTTTGCGCTCCAATCGAGGCTTTCGGCTGCCTCCATGAACTCTGACGCAGCGTTCTCCCGTAGGCCGTCTACTACTCACGCCGACGACCATGACAAGGACTCGGTGCTGTGTAGTGAGGCATTCCCCCTGGATGATCTTGCACTGGGATACGTGACCGATGTCACGTCTTCGGATCAGCAGATAATCGATCTGTGATTAGTGGAAGAAGGTGTTGACTACGGTTAAGTCGGCGGCCAGTGAGGTTCGGAGAATATCTTCTCCCTCACTGTTTTGCTGGCCATAACCAAATCCATCGTGCACCCGACCGAACTCCTCGCTCTTCTGGTCCACATGACCGTTGAGGTCCGCACCAACCACAATCTGTTCGGAGGATAGTGTGGCTACCGTATTGTATTCGTATAAAAGTCGTGAAACTCGTGTTCTATAATAAATAGAACGAATGCGTAATTAGCCACAGAGAGCGTATTGTCATGAAACTCAGGATTGCGTTCTGAAAAGAACGACTTGTCTTCGATTGTTCTTCACGCCACGGAGCCCCAGCGCAGCTTCAGAAGACCACCGGAGTTCGCCGCCGCTGTAGTCGCCACCGTGCGCGCCGAGCTTCCTCCGATGTGCTGTCCCTCGATGCGCCGGCCAAATGGGCGTCCGCCGCTCTGCGCCTCCTATTTATAGCGGCACCACACCGGCGCGCGGCGTGGTGGGGGAAGCTATCTCGCGGCGGGCTTTCCCATTGGTCAATGCAAATAGCTTTTTACTAGATCTGTCACACAAGTTTAGGTAGTACGTATTTGTAAATATAGTTAGGCACATTTTCTGTAAATACATCCATTCCACACTTGTCTACGGAGTTTAACTAATCCTACTACTTAAGACCTCCAAAATAGTATACGTGGCAGGGTATTTTCGAAACTGTTACAGAAGGCAGTCTTTTCGGTGTCGGCGCAGCCGGACTGGGGAGCATATTCGCTAATGAGGTTGGTTGTTAAACCCTCAATTTGCGCCTTGATCACCATGAGTCGATCTCTCACTCTGTTCACCTCCAAAATGCCGTTCCGGAACTCGTCGCCCACCACAATAGCGACCTCATTCCTCCCTTCTTCCGATCCGGTGTACAACAGCTTGTATCCCTGCCCGATTTCCCTAGACTTGGAGCCACGCCATTTCGTCTCTTGCAGGAATGCAACCTGAACGCGGCGCATGTGCAACAAGTCAGCCAGCTCTCGAGACCGGCCGGTCAGAGACCGACGTTTAGGGTGGCGAAGCGGAGCTTCCTACTGTTAGGCGCTAACTTCTTTAACCCTGCCCGCGCGTGACAGGGTAGCCCTAGCCCACTTATCGCAGGTGTAGGGCAATATGCCTGCGCGTCGTTCAGCGGCGACGCCCTAGCATGGTGTTTACTTCAAACAGAGGACCTTTTCATTCTATTTTTGCGGTGTTTTGGCTTTTAACATGCGGCGACTACCATCCGCCCGTCATTCATACATGGCGGCAGTGAGATTTGAACCCGGTACTCTCGCATTGCAAGTCGGTAATTTACTTGGGTATTTAGTCTGGTTCACATGTACCTTTTTTTATAAAATGTTTCAGTAGTCTCAGAAAATTACGACCAAGGTGTCATTCGATTCGTATTGTCACCTAGAAAGTTTAAGGAAAGGTCCGAAAAGGCGCTGAAAAAAATTACAAAAGTTATAAACAAATAAGTGAAAAAAAAAATACAGTTTTTTTTTTTCAAAAATCTAGATTGTTTCAAGAATCTAGATTTAAAATAAAAAAAAAACTGTGTATTTTTTTTATTAAATAATTTTTATTGTTATTATCTCAGAGTTACGCAACGCACGCGGCAGCCGGACTACCCGTTTTTGGCTCTATTTTCAGGGCTCTGTAAAAATTATAAATAATAAAGATACAGTTCCGGGAGTCGAGACTTTTTTTTAGCAAATTTCGTGAACTTTTCAATATTTTTTCGAATTTCAAAAATTTTGAAAATTTTTCGAGATATTAAAAAAAAACCAAACCCTCATTTTTTTTTTCACTTATTTGTTTATAACTTTTGTAATTTTTTTTTCAGCGCCTTTTCGGACCTTTCCTTAAACTTTCTAGGTGACAATACGAATCGAATGACACCTTGGTCGTAATTTTCTGAGACTAATGAAAAATTTTATTAAAAATGGTACATGTGAACCAGACTAATTATCCCAAAAAAAAGAAGTTGTCTAAAAACACAGAAATCTATTTCTGGGATCTGGTCACATTATTAACGTCATATGCATGGCAAGTGCTAGACGATGTAGGTACAACGCCAAGTGCTTTGCGGAGTTGCTAGCTGAGTTAGAGTTGAGGAGCTTGCTCTTACAGTGTAAGCACTGCATTAAGCAACTTAACTTAATTATCTTATTCCATAAAATAAAGAAACTTGCCAGACCGATAACCTAGGTTAAACAATGTTCATAGCGTCCTTTAACTGAATGGGTGACCGTTTTGTACTTTGAGACTAGTGAAACTTCAGCACCACCACGAGCTCGCCACTCGTTAGGTGTGCCAAATGCCAACGGTATGTGGCAAAGCGAGGTTGACCATGGTTTACCTCTGGGAACTGGAGTCAAATCTTACAATACACTTTATTTTAGTTTAATTTTTGTTGTTAGTTTAACGCGTGTATCCGTCTATCTGTAGCGCCCGAACGGATGAACCAATTTCAATGCGGTTTTCTGTATTTGAAAGGTCTTCTAATCGAAATTATTCCTAACTTTATTTAATCGAAATCAGTTTAGTAGTTTAGAATATATTTGATTATGAGTAGATTTAGTAGGAGGTATTTGTTCCCCATGTGTCGGTAGATAATGTAAATCTTTGACTTGCGATATCTCGCAAGGTATACCGTTTTCGACATTTTTGAATATAGTGATCGATAGATATTAAAGTTTCCTATCGATTGGCATTAGATTTATGAGTGGCCGCAAAATCGATATTTTTTCAAAATGGCGGAAAGTGGGTGGTGATTTTCTCCATACAAAATGTTCAATGCTCTTTCATATTATCTAACTAATGTATATACTTATTTATACACTTTATCACTTAAATAACTAATATGATTTAACGACTACGACCGCGACGATAGTTTTGCAGTAATTTTCCGGTTCACTAAAATTAAAAAATGCGACGTTGTCAAACTTCTGCACATGGCTTGTAAGATGAAGGAAGCTATGGTATAATGCATGCTACCCGTCAGTTCGAATTTGAACCGACGTTTTCGGAGGTCTTCAAGATGTTTTATTTTTATAGTTATTTCCGGCCCGTATCGGTTTACTTATATTTGTTTCAAACTAAACTCGCGTTCTGTACACATATTATTATTTTAGACGGGACTTGCACGCGACATTCCTTTTCGATTTGTTTTCCCGACGTATCACATTGTTTGTGCCGAAGTGTGCAATATTATTTTACCAAAACAACAGTAACGAAGCCAATAATCACAACTGCGGTGTTTCTTACCACGGGTAAGTACTTATCCGTACCTCTCTAGATATTTTAAATGGTTTTTGTTTCAGATTTTTATTTGAGATTAGCTTTTGTCTGAACTTCGTCCCCGTGGAAATCGTTTTTAGGGCAGTTTATCGGAAGGTTTATATGAAAATGCTGAGAATTTCAGACAAATCAGTCTGTGTTTGAATCCTCTAGATATTAGTTAATCTTATTAACGTCTTATCGTCTTAGGAATATTTTTGTTAAGTATATTGATATCGATAATATTGCTTAATATAACATATCGAAAGAATATATCGACAGAGTGAACATCCCTTTTTATTTGATGCTGACAAAAAATTAAGGAGATTGAATTATTTTTTTGCCTCTGACCTTGCACGCATTTTTTGTATGAAAAAGCTGTCGCAGCCCTCTCTATAGACTGGCAAGTAACTTTCTAATCTCTTTGCTTTGCTCACTAACTGGCCTAACAGTCAGGCGCAGATCCAGGATTTCGTTGAGGGGGGCAAAAGTCAAAATTATAGGTATTCTCTAGTCAATGAGCGAGCGCCCTGAGTAAAAAATTTGCCTTTTTTAGTAGAGTGAACAATAAATGAATGAGCGAGCGGAGCGAGCTCGTAAATTTTGAAGCTTTAAAACCTGGGGAAGCATAACGAATGTGTAAGCAAGCGTGAACTTTTTGACATTGTGGATCTTAAAAGCTGCGATGATCAGTGAATGAGCGACCGGAGCGAGCTCAAAATTTTTTATGTTTGAGGTCTTAAAGACTAAAGTGATAATTTAATGAATGAGCGAGCGGAGTGAGCTTGTAGTTTGTGATATTTTGGATTATAAAAGCTTGAGGTGATCTATAAATTAATGAGCGAGCAAAAAGCGAGCTCGTTATTTATTTATTTTATTTTATTTACTTAAGGAAAGCCAACACATTTAAAAAAAAGTTATTTTAGACATTTTGGTCTATACAGAAATGGGTGATCTATATAAAAGTAATTTAGAAAAATTAATGAATGAGCGACCGTAACGAGCTTGGCGTAAGGTAAGAAAAATAACTGAAACCCATTAATAGCCGAGCGATGCGTGATCAATATTTTTGACATTTCTGGTCTTAAAAGTTGGAGTGATTGATAAAATCAATAAAAGAATTGAGCGAGCGCAGCGAGCTTCAAGTATTTGGCCTTTTCTCTCATAAAACCGTAGGCGATTGTGAGTCTGAGTCGGGGCTGAGGGGGGGACAATTGCACCCGTTTGTCCCTTAGGGTGCACATGTGCCACCGCTGGACTGGCGGCAGCCACACGCTGACGGGCGCGGCGGCCGCCGTGGGCCGCGAGACGGCGCAGCGCCCGCTGCCGCTGCCGCCGCCCGCCAAGCGCTACATCGGCGTCGGCGACGATGGCCGGGTGAGTCAACGCGGCTTGGAGGACGTCTTATCAATTATCTTTGAGAATAATTGAGAATAATCTCGGTCGAGTGAACTTTTGGTTATCTTTGTAGTAACTAGTGTCATGTAAGAAGAGACTTGGCGGGTCACGTGGTTCTCTCCGTGGAAATCCCCTCTACTGCCATTTGACAAGTCTCTTCTTTAATGACGCGAATTATACACCACTCACGAACAATAAACTGGAATCACTTCATCGTGCACGGGTCAAAACAAATCCCCACAACGTAGGTATATGCAATGATTTTTTTAGCTTTCAAATGTTATCAAAAATATTTTAAATTAATTTAATTTCTTACCGAAATTTTGGGATTTATTGCAGTAGGTCGAAATTGTACTGAACCTCTAAATGAATAGGAACTAATATGAAAACATATAAAAAATTCTTAACTGCCTGTAAACGGTTTTTCATTGACCGAATAATTTTCCTGATGTAGTCCTGTGGGACTAAAGCAGTTTTAAGGTCTTCTATCGACGTCGGAACTGGAGAACTTCTTCATACCCGCATTTGTAGCTAGTCCTAGATAATGTTCAATCGGATGTATGTCAGGACGGAGGGCTGGCCAGTTTAGTGTGGATATCCAGACTTTTTCGTGCATTTTTGTGCATTACCAAGAAATCTTCGCCAATAAACCCGGCATAAGGGAGCCTTGAAGACTCTTTTTGTGGTTAGCCCCTCTCCCCGACCTGCACCAGATACGAATATCAACAGTTGGGGGTCTTGCTGCACCGTCCGTAGACTATACCCTAGAGACCCTACACGTGACCCCCGGGTAGTGCGAAGAGTGCAGCCGAAATTGCTTGGTGGTAGGGCCTCGGCCCGCATGGCTAGCGACCACCCACGGAGATGAGTCTGCATGGCGCCAAGCAGCCCATGGGCTGTATTCCGCCAGAGTACTCCGTAGCCATTTCCCCTCGTCCGAGTGCTGTAATGTAGTTACTCTGTAGGTCCCAGTTTTGTGTCGGACATGTGAGGGGGTTGGGCGTAACAGGTTGGCGCGGGGGCCTGGGAGACCCGATGAAGCGGCTCGTCGCTGGCCGCCCACCAGTTAGTAGGGGACCCGAACCCGCGCATCACTTTCAACTTCCGGCCCGGGAGGCTGTTTCGCCAACTGCGCGATAAATCCTGGGGATGCTTGTCGTGCCAGGATAGGAGACCGGAGTGGACCCGACAGGTATCTTCAGGGAGTAACGGGGGCCCTTCCGTCCCCCGTGCCAGCTTTCCACACAACCCATCTCTCTGCAGCGTCCTATAGCAAAACGTCTTTGCCCAGCTGGATACCAATGTTACAGCACCCCTTTTTCACCCCTCTAAAAATACCATGGCAAAAAGTAAGACAAAGAGTAAGGTTATCTGGGCATCCAGTGGCTAGAGTAAATAGGCTGTTTCAAGATGGGCATGCTTCATCACCAGCAGGTGAGATGGCGGTCAAATGCCTGTCTTGTCTAATACAAAAAAAATCCCTACTTACGTAGACCCATCTCCGTATGCCACTATTTCCGCAAAACAGCAGTGTGCGAATCGCTCCTCCGATCCTATAGAATCCCCGTCGGCGGTCGCTACAATACAGGCATATCCTAATTTCGGCCGAGAACAGCACTCGGCACTTGTTTATTGCGAAAGAAACTGCAAAAAATTGTTTCGAAGTGATTCCAGGTTATTGCTTGCGAGTGTATTTCCCCTAATCTATACAGTGTGTAAAAAGACCGCTAGCATTAATTGAAACCTCATATTCTACCCATGAAACTGAACAACTTTCCCTAAGAAACATACCCGCGGAAACTCATAGTTTAGGCAGAAATCGAGATTCTTTTAAAAAAAAAGTTGTATTTTTGTACTAAAAAATATGAAGTATCGATAACTACATCGTTTACAAATAATTTAGACACTCAAAGTTCAAATTTAAGTTGAAATATATGCACTATAAGTAAAAGCACGCAATGTAAAGCGTGCAGGCCGGCCGGCCGCGCGGGGTCTGTTTCCTGGTCACGTGGGCGAGCGAGAGGTGTGCGCCGGACGATGTACATTGCGCGTCGCAATTAATTATTTATTTTAGGTAGCGAAATGATTAAGTCATTTCCGCGGATATGTTTCTTGGGGAAAGTTGTTCAGCTTCATGGGTAGAATATGGGGTTTCAATTAATACTAGCGGTCTTTTTACACACTGTATAGTTTGAATTATAAAAACCAAATCCTCGTGTAGGTTACTTTAGCAATTGTAGCAACTTTCAACCGGCCGCTAGCTACGTGAGTATTTCTATCGTCAGGCCTACAGACTGGCCCGGGATCTGGAGCCGTGTGTGGAGTGCAACCAGATGATCCCGGGTGCGGCCGAGGTGGCGGAGGCGGCTGTGGCGGGCGCGGGTGACCAGGTCACGGTGGTGACGGTCGACGACGCGAAACGGACCGTGGTGGACGGGGACGCGCTGGCGCAGCCCGCGGAGAGCGACGGGGACGCGGGGCCGCGCAGGTCTACGTTCGGGGCCGGCGCGAACACGCCGGAGAATCGCCGCACAACGCTGGGGCCCGTGGGCTCCGTGGTGCAAGGCCGAATCACCGCGGTGGACCCGGCGGCCGTCCTGCAGGCGGCCGCACGACACGAAGCCGCCGTGCGCCGCGCCGAGCGGGAGGCCACGCGCGCCAGCCGCGCCGAGGCCGCCGGCACCACCGTAATTACCGAAGCCGCCGCCGACGCCGAGAACGCAGCCGCCGCCGAGCACGGAGCCGCGCCAGCCGCCGAGGACGTTGACGGCGACAAGGGCGACGATGGCGAGGGCAAAAAGGGTGACGATGGCGAGGGCAACAAGGGCGACGAAGGCGACGAGGGGGCTGACGGGGGTAACAACGGCAATGAAGGCGACGACGGCCCGCCCAGCCCGCCCTTGCCCGACGACGAGGCTCCTGCTACTTGAAATAGTTGCCATTCCGTGGATGACCTATATTAATTTATTTACATCTTTTAATCTAAATTGTTAATCAAAGAGAAGGTATGTTATAAAAGGCTAAGGTCGGAACTTTTCTTGATAGGCAGCTGTTTTTTTTTCTGTCAGTACCTCTAATAGTGTTAGGTATGAAGAATGGAAAATGTCGATACTTCCGCAAGTAAAAGATGGGAACAAATTATTGCTGTCGCAATAAGTACTTATCTCACTAATATTATTGTGGGATATAGGCGAAAGTTTGTCTGTGCGTGTATGTATGTTACCTCTTCAACCCCTAAACGGACGAACGGATTTGGATGAAATTTGGTGGGTAGCTCGATTAGGGTTTGGAATAAGAAATAGGCAACTTTTTATTCTTCATGTACAGAACATTTACTGAAAAACTGGGAAAAATCACATTGCGTGTTTTGAAATATTAGATTTTTGTAAAAATCTTTTAATTTACAATAGTCAAGAACTGTAAATCTCAGACGCTAATAATAAGGGGAAATAATATAAGTAACAAAAAAATCAGCTCGGTACGTATCATGAAAAGGTTGCAAATGTATGCAGATACGACCTTAACCTTTTATTTTTGTAGAATACGGCAATATTTCTGTTGCCGTAAAGAATAACTATTAATAATGTAGTCTCAATTAGTGGGTGGGGTGTGAATTAACTGTTTATATTTTGTTAGTTCTTTTATTTATTGTTTTGTAGCAAAAATAATACCATCAGAATCAATGTAATGAGGTTGATATATGAAGTTCGGCGGATTATATTAATATCTAACGCAGTTTATGTAGCGCAGGATAATGTTATATGCATAAGTAGTCCACGCGTTTTAGCATGGCCATTTGTGTAAAAGCCATAGCAGCTGGTTGTGCTCTCGCTCGCACGCACGCGAGTTGCATTAACATTTGCTGAACCTAAAATTATTGTCGAGAGTAGGTAATTACCTAAGTAGGTAGGTAAATACCTACACTGTTTTATATTATTTATAAATAAATATAGCTTATTATTAATCAATAAATTTGTTTGCTTGCTAATAAATCCTTATTATTTCACGAACTTCATCTCGCGGCTCCACACGCAAAAATAAATAGCGTATACCAGCGGTATAGTACGCCGCCATCTTCATCACAGAATACTATTTACTCTAAACTTGATCCAATCCGTCAATCAATGAGGAGTTTTCCAATAGGTATTTAAAGGCATTCCTAACCACTCACTAGATGGCGCCCCGACAATTTTGGTAATGAGCAGTTTTCCAATAGGTATCTAAAGCATTCCTAACCACTCACTAGATGGCGCCCCGACAATTTTGGTAATTGATAATCGCTTGAAATAGGTTCTTAGCAAACAGAATATAAACACTGGGTACGTTGTATTGGATAATATTGTATTTGTCAATAGTTTTCAACCATTTTAGAGGTTGTAATAATAATGGAACAATATGCCAACTTCTATAAATATTTCTTTTTACACTTCGTTTAAACTTTAACAGTTATAGTTATATTAATAAACATTTTATTTTAAAGTTTAGTATTAGTTGGCTGCATGAAATCACTGCAACCATCATACAGATTAAAAAAGGATTACCAAAATTGTAGGAACGTCATCTATTGATGCTTTTTGAAACCAACTATCAATACCTACTGGAAAACTCCTCATTGTAGAGCCGACCAAAGTCCCGGCAAAAGTTTCGCCGGAAGTTTCGGCGAACATGTGTACACTTTACGACCCGGTTTGCCAATCGCGCGAATGTAATCACGGACCAAGAATGAAAAATTGTTATTCGTATTTATTTATTACTTATAACCTCGTTGGTACTAATTTGACAAGTAGCACAATTCTAGGTTATGTTATGTATGTTTTCTACCTACTTCGTTCCGTTTGATTGAGCCCCGGTATTTATGTGTATTATTTATGTAATAATGTAATTTTAATAAGTATTCTTGCTGTACTTCGTGAAATATTTTACAGACGAAGTAGCTCGAGCAATATTTTGCCATTAATAGTGACAACATAATAACTACCCCCGCGACCATTAAAAACTATCGAAATGGCAACTAATTACGCAAAATATGCCCAATTAATAAACGCGTCCACAAACTACGCGCGTCGGATGAGGAGGTTGTCGAACAGAATCTTCGGGGAGGTCGCTATTACCACGAATCCCAAGTCGATGAAGGTCGTCAAGATGTTCAGTGCGCGGCCTCTGCACTCCGACGAGACGGTGATGCACTACTACCCGCGGCACGTGGAGACGCACGCGCTGATGCTGCGGCTGCGCGAGTACGGGCTGTTCCGCGATGAGCACCAGGATTTCAAGGAGGAGATGCGGCGGCTGCGCGAACTGCGCGGGAAGGTCAAGGTCTGGCGGCGCAAGCTCGAGGACGCCCCAACGGAAAAGTCGTAATTCTGCTTTTTTTTAGTAACTATAACATTAATTTAGGTAATGTAGAATATTTGTAAATAAATTATCTTTGTTAGAACAAAAAAGTCGTTTTCCTTTCTAGATATAAAGTAACTAATGTGTTATAAAAATGTAGAAGCCTAAGCATTTGTATTAGAGGCGGTATCTTTTGGGTTGTTTCCTGTTATCACCTACTTCAAACCGCTTATCCCTTTTCCTTTGATTGTACTCACATAATCAAAGCACTTCCCCCATTGGAATAGTGTAGCTTTTTAAGACAAAAATTATTTAAGAATTGAAGTTTCAAAAATAATGAAAATGGGTTATTGCGATTACATCCTGAGTTTTGAATGCAATGTGTGGGTAGAATAATGAAGGTGTACACCAGGGTTCTGTGCTGAGCCCTTACTTGTTTTGCATTGTGCTAGATGCCCTTAGTCAGGCAATATCGGCCCCAATGTCAAGTCTCGAATCCCTGCAGCTTGGGCCAAATGGCAGGAACTCACGGCAGTCATCTGTGACCCTAAAATACCTGTCAAGCTTAAAGAGCTCATATAAGAGTAGAATTAGACCTGTGATGCTCTATGGCTGCGAGACATGGCCAGCGCTGACGAAACGCCAACAAAATGAAAATGCTGCGATGGATGTACGGAGTTACGCGGCTCGATGGAGTACGTAATGAGTACATCCGTGGCAGCCTAGGCGTGAGGGATATCGCAGATAACATCGAGGAGGCTCTCCTGCGCTGGTTTGGTCACATGATACGTAAGCCTCGGATATGATGGGAAAAGGTGCCCGAACCTGCTGGTATCAGAAAAGAGGCCCCATGGGCGACAGGAAAGCGGATCCTGGCCGCTCAGTGGCCGGGATAAAAGCTAGGATGATGATGATTATGTATGGGTAGAATAATTCACAAACTTAATAAGTTCACTAGAATAAGAAATTATTAAAGCCCTCTATAAATTTTTCTAGGTTCATTACCAGATCAATCTGGTTGTACCAAGAACTATTCTTAATACAACAGATGTCTAAATAAGAGATAAAATAAACCGGATAGGAAAATACATTATGTAGATCCAGTGGCCCTAGCACAAGTGTGTCCGCGTCAAAGCTCGCGCCGCGAGAGACAGTTTGTCCATTACTCTCAATACTAAGACAAATGAGATAGCAATAACTATGTCGCGCTTTTTCTCGCTTATCGCGCGCGAGAGCAACTTGTGCTAGGCCTACAGTACTTACTACTTCCTCATTACATTATTTATCCTGTTGTAGGACTCCCAAATGGTTCCACTCCACTGCCCGACTAGTTTATCATTCATAATGTGTTACAGGCAGGTATACAATAAAACAAAATAAAAATATACATAATTTATTACTTATAAAATTCTGTCAGCATTATTACTAATATCTTAAGAAATGCCGCAACTGTTTGGCAATAACCACATGATGGTGCACAACTGTCTGTGCACAGCCTCTATCTCAATGACAAACCGTACAACATCAATGATAAAATAGTCTGGGTATTTTAAAGCTGTAAAACTTTACAGAACAGTACAGAACAGTGAGCAGTTGATTTTCCTCCGGTTTTAACTCAAGTAGTTTAAGGGTTAAGGGTCGAGTGTTCAATCCTCTGATAAACAGTCTGTTAGCGGTTATTCGATGGATAGCAAGTTTTTTAATTTTTCAACTGTCAATTAAGAGTACAAAACCGTTATCTGGGGAATAAATCTATCTCTATAGCCTCTTTGAGCACCAGATAGCCGTTATTCGACAGATAGTGTCTTGATAGATCAGTTGGTTTGAGGTTATATTTTGCAGTTTTTGAAGGAAGTAGATAAATTATATGCATATTTTCGACAGCTTCGATGACCTCGCAATCAAAGAAGGGGCCCATAGTATATGAATATATAAATCACATCGCAGAAAAGAAAGATTTTGCCGACTGAACTGACAACTAAATGAGTCTCGGCAGTTGTGAAACTTGCAGATCGCTCTCTTTTTTAATTTTCTTTGCGATTAATGCAATAGAAGGTAATCACCACGTTTTAAATCACTAAAATATAAACCCTCAATCCAACCAAACAACAAATAAAATAACTGTAAACTACAATGAATAAATAACCTTCCTTCTAATATTAGGTAACTCTAATCTGTGGAATAACGTAACCTCAAAATGACGCTTGCTTGCCACTGATAGCTTCGTTAGTCTATCATGCTCTAACAGTTGTGTAAGCGATATTTTTGTTTCACCTCTCTGAAGTTCGTGTTGACTTGATGTTGGCAGTATTGAAATATTCGGTCAGATACTTATCCATGAGATAAATGACTATTGAAAAATACAAAACTGATTAATAGACCGACAAACAGCCTAATAATTTTATTCGCTGAGTAGTAAACACACATTTTATCTGAGGATTGACGACAATCGGCCCTCAGTAAACCGAAAGGCGTTCTAGAAGCTCGATACTTAGGACCCATATTTTTTCACTGATGAGGTACTCTGCTGCGAAATAAGTCGAGTGGAAAAATCACTCTCGTAAATAGAACGCCCTCATCCGGCGCGGTCGGGCTACCCGATACGGCTCTCTGCAGGGAGGAGTCGGAGGTGGGGCGGCGGCGGGCGTGATCTAGGTGTAGTCGTTGAAGTCGTCGATGGCGACGCGGCGCGCGAGGTCGGGCGTCCCCGCGTAGGGCTCCTGCGCGCGCGCGGCCGCCGCCAGCCGCTCGGCCTCGGCGCGCCGCCGCACGCGCTTGATCAGCCGCAGCCGCTCCAGCGCGTTGCTCGCGTACGGCAGACCGCCCATCTTCAGCGATTGGGAGATCTGCGACGCTAGCTGGGGGGGGGGGGAACGGGGGCGTTAGTGATGGTTCGCTGGGACAGAAACGAGATCAATGCAGCAACCGGGTGCGCCGCGATCAATATGTTGCTGACAGCCCCCGCCCTACTTCAGTCGGGTGCGCAATTGTGCTATATTAAATTTCATCCTTTCCTGCACTGTTTAAATATTTCGTACACACTATACGCAGGCATCCAGCAAGCCACACGCTTCTATGATAAGGAATCTGTCTGGAAAGTAGCTTATCTATTTCTGACGTAAAAATGTTTGCATGGCCGAGATCTACTTCCAGTAAGACTCACACAAAAACATTACAATTTTTTTTTTATTGGAATATGGTATCAGGACATCAGCACGGCCACCTTTGGGATGACAATTCCCGCTTTCCACCAAATGGACTGTCCGCTCACTCGTCACTTAGTTCCGTATATATATATTACCGAGGCGTGCAACGCGAGCTGTCTTGCGAGGATTGCGACGTTGGCATCGGAGACGAGCTGTGGCTCGAGATGCGGCAGGAACTTAGTGGCCACCGTGTCGTCCTTGGTCTTCACCGTCACCAGGTTCATGCCGTGCACCAGCGGCTCCACCACCACTATGCAGAAGTTCAGCTGGCCCTGGGGATCGGAACACACTCTCTGGAATATCTTCAATGTACATTGTACAGTTTACACTTCTATAAAAGTATAGATATACACAAGCTTTGCCCATAACACAAGCTTTGCTTACTTTGGGGCTAGATGGCGCTGTGTGAATTTGTCCACGATTATTTATTTATAGATATAAACTCTGCCGTAGCCTTATTGCATACCCGTATGGTTGAAATGTTGAAGTCTTGCCCCGAGTCGTTGTAGACGATGGAGACGTAGTCGTTGCCGATGTACTTGCGCTTCTCGTTGCAGCTCGGGTCGGCCTCCGTCGTCGGCATCGCCGTCGCCACGTGGAACAGCACCTAAACATATTGGGGCCATTGGGGATTTTTTTACAAGATCTAGTCAGGCATTTAACCACAATCTCACCTGGTGTATAAGTGACGGTGCGGCCGAAAATGTACTATCGTATCAACTAAATTATATCCGTACGCACACCCAATGATGGTAGTAGCAATAAATTGAGGTCGCCGTAACCCTCCCGTGCCGCTCCAATGCCGCAGGGTAGGAACCCATTTAACTATATATTTTCCTTGTGTCGTACTCCTCGGTGCTGCTGAGGGTCGGGACCACCTCCTCGCTTTCTATCTTTAGCCATATGCAGAGCTTAATAAAGCTTAGCGACATGTTTCACTTTGTTGGATCGAGAACATGGAAGCTAATCCGACCGACTCGTAGTCCCTTTCGTTTTACCTTTCCTATCATAATCACTTTTCTCCTTGTGTTTTCATTCCTTGCGACGTGCCGAAGTATTGCAGAATGCTTTGGAGACTGAGTGCCTCCACCCATGTATCGATAGGGCACTGACCTGCATGACGTCATCGGTCCAGACGTAGGTGTAGAGTCCGTCGCGGCCGCCCTTCTCCAGGTTGATGAAGATGTCAGGCGGCGCGGGCGAGTCCTCCTCCAGCGACACCAGCACGCCCAGCCCGCCCACCATATCCGCATATCTGTGGGAACGGACCAGCTTAGCTATAGACCAACTCACAACCTATTCGTCACCTAGTATTAAGTTACGGCATAAAAACCACGATTTTTTAAGCGAATCAGTAGATAAAATAATAGACCAACGAGACATCTCATGTAGAATGGCCGCCGCAGCCTCAGCACTAGGAGTGTCATCAATGCGGTGCCTACCTCTAAAATTTCAGGACACGTTACTGTGGCAGTAAATAGGCAAGTAAATAGGCTTATCAAGTTGCAGCTTTCCATCGGCTGGGCTGTCTGCACTCAGTAGCATAAAATGAAAATAAAAAGTGGTCGACGAACTTCTTGACGGTTGGATGTTTTTTTTTATACCTCTAAGGTGGCAAACAAGCTTACGGCCTGCCTGATGGTAAGCAGTCACCGCAGTCTATGGACGATGGATGGGGAAGTCGTTACTGCGCCGTCGAGGTCAAGTTGCTCAAGAAGTTTGCCGGGACCTGTACGTAGTGTGCGTGAGTGAATACGCCACTCACTAGCCCATCATCATCGGCCCATACCAGTACACTGTTGGACACAAGCTTCCCCCAAAGAGCGCCAATGCTGGATGCATTCCTCGGGTCGACAATCCAGCATCCACCCGTAAATAGACCCTTCAAAAAGCACACGCCATCTTAAATAGACACAATACGTCTTTTTTCCCGACACCATTTCTTACCCTTAATTAAAACTTCCATGTAAGTAAAAATAGTAGTAGATAGCAAATAAATTGGCAATAGCGGACAAATTCGTATGTGGTCAGAGCAATTGTTGTGATACTTCTTATAGGGTCATGTTTGTCATAATTGTACGTAGAACATATTTGTAAAAAAAACGTTTTAGTCCATAACTTTCTAACTTCTTTACTAGTGACAAGTAATGTTAGATGAGGGTCAATTCACTTGTAATACAATTTTCAATTGGCACACTATTTCTTTAAAAAAATTATGAAAAAAATTAAAAACTGTTCTACTTACATAAAATTGTAACATATACCATAATGTAAATAGGCTGCACTCACCTGACGCTGCCGTACTGGTTGGCGAGTATGGCGACCTCGTCGGCCTGCTGTCCGGGCCCCACGTACAGCACGCCCACCTTGAAGGTCTCGACGGGCGGCACCAGGTCCAGGTTCTTGATGGTGCGCTCGTGCTGCGCGCCCGCCACGCGCAGCGGCCGCTCCGCCAGCGGGTTGGGCGCCACCGCCGGCTCGCCCGGCACCGGCGGCGTCGTGGGGTGCGTGCTGCCGACCACGGTCACGGTCATCACCATCGTTCACATTGGTTATATAAGTTTTTCACGGGGTCGGCAACGCGTGGGTGATGCCCCTGGTATTGCAAACGTCCATAGGCTGCGGTGACTGTGCACCATCAGGCAGGCTGTAAGCTTGTTTGCCACCTCAGTGGTATAAAAAAAAAGGAAAAAATTGGAAAATTTACGAGTTTGTCCTATAGTGTGAGGCTTCGTCAATTACAGATTGTAAGATAATTTAAAATATGTAATGTTGAAGGGCTTCCATCCACACAGCTCTAAACAGTCCACTGCAGGATATAGAGCCTCTTCCACAAAAGGGGAGGTTGTTGCCATAATTTCCACGCTTGGCAGGCGGGTTGGAGATCGCAGTGTTGTAAATATAACAATGAAAAACGCTGCTGCCCATTTTCCAGCCTGAGACTAGATCTTTTGCCTCGAAAACATTAGTCGCCTTGTACGAGACCCACGAGTGTAAGGGGTTAGTACTATTTTACGCTGCCGGACAGCATATGGCCTCATTATCGAATAATAAAAATAAATATTCAAACAAAACATTTAAAAAAGAAAACAAATCTTTGCTAGTAAGTCCGTTATTCAAATCTCAAGCTCGTCAATAATTTAAATCATATACCAATTTTTTTTAAAGACAATACTCTCTATCTTATTTGAACCAACAAAAAAGTCAAACAACCCACTTCATATTATGATAGAGCTGCAGGAACACGAATGAGGGCGTAGCGCCGCCCCCGCTGAAGCCGGCGCCCCCGCCCGCGGGCTGCGGCGGCGCCCCCGCGCCCCCCGCCGCCCCCACCGAGGCGGGGGGCGCCCAGCGGCCGCGCCGCGTGGGGCTCATCACGGAGATGGTGTAGGAGCGCTTGGAGCGCGCCAGCGGCGGCAGATCGTCGGGCTCGGCGCGGGACGGGCCTGCCCCGGCGGCCCCGGCGGCCCCGGCCCCGGCCCCGGCGGGCGCGCGCGGCGCCGGCGGCGGCCGGGACGTCGACACCGTGCTGTCGCTCGCCGTCTGGGGAACGGGTGGACGGGTCAGCTATTGCGCTTATTACACATACCTAAATTCAGAAACAACTACCTTCTAAATTTAGAAGCTTATGATTACACTTATCTAAATTCAGTTCCTAAATTCATTTACTGGTTGAAGCGTCACGAAGTCGCACGTGTCGTGTAGAAGAATGGAAATGGAACTTTTGAATTCCCGCCAATCTGTTTTACTTTTTATTTGGATGTTGCGCTCGACAAATGCACTACTTCACATTTATATGAAAATTAAACATGATTCTTATAAGTAAGACGCTCTCGAATAATGTTTATTAATATTTATTTTCAATACGACATCTCTAAAAAGGCAGTAGTATGATTTTATACATAATTTCATTAATAAACATATAAAATCATGTGCCTAATGTTTCAAGATTAAACTCACACAGTTAAATTTCCATGCTAAAATGGTTTCTGAACGTCCATCTGAATCAAGTAAGTTACTAAATGCTATTACACCTTCCTAAATGCGTGTCTAATTAGGCTTCTAAATTCAGAAACCATGCTTTCTTCTATATTTAGCATCCTAAGTTGCTAAATGCGATCACATTTGACTGAATTCAGTAACTGAATCATTTAGTCTACTGAATTTAGGTATGTGTAATAAGCGCATATGTGACATTTTTAACATGACATTGTGCTCCATCCACAAGCGTTGATTTGGTTGATGGTCAAGGATGACAACGACAATATGCTATGATCCAATCAACCCATATGCACTGAGACCGGGACATGATAGATGTTCATTCAATTTGATCTAGCAATATATTTCTGCGAAATATATTTTAACCCTTAACTGGTTTCGTGGGGGTAGCGCGGCCCCCACGCATAATATTTTTTAAAATTTCTTTAAAACTATGCACCGTGCGCGGCCGCCATTTTTAGTAATCTCATTACGTCGCGACTCGCGGCGGGTGCCGGACATTCGGCGCTACAGCTTTTACCAGAGCGGAGGTATGTGCGTTATGGGGGTCTCGCGGCCCCCACTATACCAGTTACGTAAGTTTTTAGTAAATATTTTATTTCATGTATTCGTTTGTTTTACAGTAATTTTGTCAATATGGTGAAACCTTTGAGTAACCAGACGATAGAAGAGATATTGGGCGCGGATTCCGACTCTGAGTCTGTGTTGAGTGGCTATCCAGAAGAACATGTCAGCGACAACGATGGAATAAGCGATATTGAGCAGTCACCAACACACAATTCCGATAGCAGTGAAGACCTAAGTTCTGATATTGAAGAATGTTCTTCAGAGAGTAAAGGTGAACCTGTTGCAGGACAGAATTTAATTTGCAAGTTGCATAGTAGCACAAACATACTATGTACTAGTTGTCAAGATTGAACTTAGTTCACTTGTAGGTAACGTTCCTGAGCCCTTAGGATTATATTTGTGTTGATTTTTTTTTAAAACGTTAATTAGTGGTTTATTTCTTTATGTTTTCAAAGTTTATTGTATGAGTAATAAGAAAACATATATATGTTAGCTTAAGACTTTCAAATTAATAGTTTTTTTTTATTTGAATAACGTAAGAAAAAATTTACCAAAAAGTTGTAATTTTTTTGTGATCTCTTCTAGTAATTAAGCAAAGAGAATTATAAGAATAAAAATGGATTGATTCCTTAAAATAAGCTTATTATTTATCTTTTTTAAATAAAACTTAAATAAAATTGCATCCTAGAAGCTAATCTGTGGTGTGGTTTTGTGGGGGTCACTCGGCCCCCACAAAACCAGTTACGTTAGTCAATTTTACGATACCAGTTGAGGGTTAATAAGCTAAAACATGAACTAAAAATGAAATGATAAAAAGAAGCCGAATATTCGGTATTCGGCAAAATCCCTATTCTAGTTTTTACCTGATCTGCCAATCCTTGATCATGATTATGGCTGACCCCAGACCCTCCCGCGCCTGAACACAACCGGATCATCTTGGCGATGGTGATGAGCTAATTTGGCTAATGTGCCGAAGAGGATCTTACGAAATTCCAGAAAATATATTTGCGAATGTTCTTATAAGAAGCGATCAGTACCTTCTGCAGCGCATGGTGGTCCTTGGGCGCGCCGCCGCTGCCGCTCGGGCCTTCGCCCGCGTCGCTGCTGCTGCCTGAGGGTACAAGTTTTACTATTACACTCACCGAATATTACGGAGTCTGCGGTGAACTGGTCATTAATGCATGTATCTTACACGCGTTCAGTTACCCGTACAATTTAACCGTGCATTTTATTTACGCATATGCAATACATACATCACATTTCGGTAAGTATCAGACGTAGGTATTCGCCGGACACAGAATAAATTACCCGTCGGCAATAACAAAAAAAGAAAACCCCGTACCAGGGTCCGATTTGTAGGTCATAAGTGGGTGAGGGTGGTGAGCGGGCGGGAGCGGGGCGGGCTGGTGCGGGGAGGAGCCGGGCGTCTCCTCGGGGATGGCCTCGCACGACACGCGCATGTCGCTCTTCTTCGCCGCCTTCTTCGCGTCGCGGAGCAGTGATGCCCTGGTGGGGAACACATTTTATGTAGCATCTCTAGTGAATATAGGTTCTATACGAATTTATATAGATTGTACACGGCCTCTTTTTTGGAGCAGTATTTTTTCAGCAGTATGTGGTTGCCTGCAATACTGTCATTTCGTCACTTACGACAACATTAGAGTGCGGCTGGAACATTAAAACAACAATAGAAAAAATCCGACTACTATTGTAGCCACATATCACAGTAAAATTATTACTCATTTAGAAGCTTCTTTACAGCAATTTTGTGTACCGTTTTGTTATAACAAAACAAGAACGATGATGGTGTATCAGACAAGGTTTGGTGGCGGGTTCTGTAGGTATAATCTGATGTATATCTTACGTGATGGGCGCGGGATCCTGCGCGGGCAACACTAACAGGGCAGGCGGAGAGGGCGGGGGTGCGAGGGGCCCGGTGGGCTCCACGGGCCCGGCGGGCTCGCTGGGCCCGGGCCCGCCGGGCGCGGCCTCGCACAACTTCCAGGAGGACGACATCTCTGGCGAGGAGTTGGAACGCCGGACCGGGTGACGGGATTTGCCCTGTTGGTTATACAAAATTGCTTTAGTCTTAAGTAGCGACCTGCGTCGGCTTCGCACGGCCTTCCTCATAAATTTACTGTCTATTGGTGAAGTAGTTTTTGAATTTATCGCGAACAGACGGATAGACAGACGCGGCGCGGGAGTTTTGTTTTATATACAGGCGGCCAAAAATGTCACCCCGTCTAAGATTTAAGTTCGATTGTACTTCATAAAACAAGAATAATATTGTAGGCTCATCCTTAATGACATTTTGGTGACACGGGAAGTTTTGTCAAATTTAATAGACCACTTTTTTAGCTGATCGTTCTCCTTCAAGGTTGGAGCGAATTATTTCTAGACAGGCCTACTTCATTTCAGTTATGGAAGACCACTACTTGCTGACACTAAACTTGTTCTATTACGAGAAAAAGGTTACTGTTTACGAGGACGTTATGGAAAGTAATGATTAATTCTAGCCAAGTAAATCTCTTATTTTACAGTAGACCCAAGCTATGTAGTGTATTTGGAACGTATTTCGAGTAACGTAAACACTATGAACCTTACGGGCACTGCAATTATAAATTTAAAACAAAATATTACAATTTCACATATAAATTTAAAGTATTTAAACTGGAAGAGTGTCCGTGGGCTGGATAATCTAGTCTCCGTGGGCTGTAAAAAATTTACAATACTGCGATCTCCAACCCACCTGCCAAGCGTGGAGATTATGACAATAACCTTCCCTTTCGGGGGAGCCTGGGGCCTTTAGTCCTGCAGTGGACTGTTATGGGCTGTGATGATGAATGAAACCCTGTCCTCACCTGCGGTATCCCGCCCAGCAGGTCGTCGTCGTGCGCGGCGAGCGGCGCGCGCTGCGGCGAGCCGGGGATGTTGATGGGCTGCGTGCTGGCGCGGCTGGGGCCCGGGGCCGGGGCCGGGGCCGCGGGGGCCGCACTCGCAGCGTCGGGGGGGCCCGCGGCGGCCCGGCGCTCGCCGGTCCCCACCGTCGTGTCCGAGCTGGGGATCGTGTTGTTATGGAGTACTAAGGCTAATCGGGGGCGTTTATGGAGTTCAAAGTCATTTATTTGTAACATAGAATCTGATAGGATAGTCTGTCAGGAATTTCGTTCAATTAAGTGCTACAGATGTAAGAGGGTGCTAAATAATCTAACGGTAGTATTACTGTGACTTTTATGAAGGAACTTTTACAGAATCACGTCATAACATATAGGACACACGATAATGAGAACCGTGAGGGGTCCATGTTTTTTCATCAGTAGTTTCCCAATCAGCGGTATGTTAGGACTATAATTAATGTGGTGATAAAAAGTACTAATATGCCAGCGATACTAGTGACGTTATTTGTCACACATCCCTAGCACTTTATTCGAGTAAAGTTCCTAAGAGGCAATCCTATTAGCAAAAAACTCGAGTAGTTATTATTATGTGGAAAAGAAAACGAAAATTATCTATCCGTGGGAAACAAAACTTTCAAGGTGGTGTGTGCGTAAATAGGTCAGATTAACCGAATATGTAGGAGCCTAGAACGTGATCTAAAGTTTAAAATATATAACGTAGCGTATCCGACTTCACTTTGATTTCGACGTGATTTAATTTGAATAAGTCTCCGTCTGCACTACGAGTGTAATCCGCGGCACAGACGCCACGTTATCGCCGCGGCAGGAGGATCACTTGCGTCTCGGGCACTCACCTGGACTTCTGCAGGTCCGCATCGGGCTTGGGCTTGGGCTTGGGCTTGGCGGCGGCGGCGGCGGCGGCGGCGGCGGTGGCGCCGCGGCGCGAGGCGGCCGACGCGGAGCCGGCGCGCGGCCGCGGCGCCGCGGGGGCGTCCGCGGACGGCGGGGGCGCGGTCAGCAGCGCCGCTAGCTCCTGACAATCACAACAACAACATTAGCATAGTACAGTGCACTGCGGGAGCAGGAAGGCGGACCCTGGGCCCTCGCGTACTGCGCGTGGACGCAACCGGGACATAACGCCAAGATGATGATGATAATGATGGATGATGCACTGCTGGATAAAGGCGCTTGCTCCCGCGTGTCTGTGGTACAGTGTGTGGAACCCGATTGCACGACTTTGGGTGCTTTGGGACTTTGGGGTAGTTTTGTCACTTCTTTTCAAGTTTAATTATTTCAGAGGCAGCTAAAAACAAAATATGTTTACACGAAAATATATATATGTAACGTTCAATTACTTTTATAAATAAGACAGAAAGAGAGACAGATAGCAATAAAAAACTCGGATTCCAATCGTTTAAATCATCCATCATCCTAGCGGTCAATCCCGAGCAGTGCCAGATAATCAATGCTTTTTTTATGTTATACTGTAGATAAACAGGCAAGCGGGCCACCTTATGGAAAGTGGTCATTACCACCTACAGACATCAGCAACACCAGGGACGCTACCCATGTGTTGCCCGCCTCTTAACAGACCTCCTCTTCAACGATGCTGATTTTCTTACTCTTTCCTTTGACTTCGTTGGCTCTCGCATCCAGCTCAACACAGTCAACACATCGTCCTTAAGCCTCCCACGGAATCTCCTCGACACCGCACGCGAGCCAGTAAACCAGCGCAGACCAGTCCAACGCGTGCGCTCCCCCGTGGTACCTGCAAGGGCGACTGGTCATGCGCCAGGTTGAGCAGGTCCCAGCTGGTCTGGTTCTGTCCGCGCAGCACCCAGGAGACGTCGCCGGTGGGCGAGCGCACGTGCACCTCGGCCCAGCCGCTGCACCAGCACGGGCAGCCGCCGCCCACGCCGCGGGGCCCTCCGCTGCCCAGGGCCGAGCCCCCGAGGCCGTCTTCGCTGTCCTGAGGGGGGAAAGGGGTGTGGTGATGCTCTATTCGGCCAAGTAATAGAACACTTGCGGACCCAAATATCAAAGAGGTGCAGTGCTAAATATCGCGGTCGGTAGGCTAATTACGTAATCCTGTTGCCAACAATTATCTGATTTCAATGCTTGAAATTGTTACTTTGGAGATTGCGTATGATCGATTTAATAGTTTCAGTTTATTGCAATGGAGCTTTGTTAGCTGAACTGAACCCATGAAATCGATTATACGGAATCATAAAATTAATTTCAATTTTAATCATTGAAATCAGAGAATTGTTGGCATCAGCATTACGTAATGAACCTACAGATGATCCGTACGGTTGATGAGATTGTATGGCCGCCGAAGTACGCCATCCGCGAGAGCAAAAGATCGGCCAGCTGAGTCGGCGCGTAACGCCAATTACGACCCAAATATTGAGGCGGCGGCAGTGAACAAGTAAATATGTTCTCATACCACAGAATATTGATACTAACGTAACAGAAGGATGACTTCATAAATACTATTAAGCAAATAACAATTATTTTGTACACATGCCACTTTGTAAGTATACACAAACATAGGTCAAACCAATCTACTTTGAAATAATTTTTGGTATTAGGTCCCAAATAAAGTATTCGGAAATATTGTGTTACAGTTATACATTTCATATTTTATCAAATCGGAATGACATACGACAAAGGCGGCATGAAATGTCCACCTATAAAAATAAGCGGGCTTCAAGATGCATTCTAGTCTTAGGTGATGGTAGTTTATTTAGGGCTGATTTTTCAATCCTCAGTTAAAATTTATCTGCCCGATAAAATAATACACTGCCAAATTAAAACAATCCTTCACTTATATATGAAGTAATAATACCACTTTATTTGAGTCGCTTAATAACTTAACAGACTGATAAGTTTTATCTGAGTATTGAAAAATCGGCCCTTAAACAAATAAACTACCATCGCAATATCGTTCGAGTCGCGGCGTGTGACACTCGACTGATAAAACATACACGTGTCGCCGCAAAGTTGTAGGTAAATAATATCAGTGTAGGTTCACGGGAGCCCATCCTTCTCTGCTAATACCTAGAGTCTAGTTAAATCCCGTATAAGCTTTTGTAAAAAAGAAACGTGTACCTAATAACAAATAAGGTCAAAGATTAATTCAGCTAATCGTTAATTTGATCAACTATAGAGAAAAGCTTTGCAGATATTTTTGAATAGTTAAAAAAAAGATTACGAGACGCGATCTTGTTCGTGGAAAATATTTGGATGGCATTCGTCAGCTGGCACAATCCTCATGATAAGCAGCGCTATATGCTGCAAAGCTTTTTCATGTTTTATACCTCAATAGAACATTTATAGTTTCCTACAAACGAATCATGTAGTAATTATGAGTTATGAATAAAATCATAAAATAAGTGTTTGTAATAATGGAGTTCCATTATGAAGTGACAACATAAAGTGTTAAATGATTATGAGTTTTGTTGTGTGAATACGAACCACATCCATCAACAGGCGCTCGAAGCGCTGTGACAACGCCGACAACTCCGCCTCACCCGAGCTCTGACTGCAATGCAAAACATACTATGAATGAACGAACTCTCTTCTCGTTGCTTCTTTTTTCTTTTCAATCTTTTATACAAGTTTCTACTCGATAAATTTTGACAACAAAAATGACATGTGTTGAAAATAGTCATTCATTAATTAAACGCAAACCGTTGAAAGTGGAATGGTCTGTGCTAGTTTGAACGAGGCTCCCGTCCAGCAGGGGGAAATGAGCGATGGGGCCGAACCCATTTTTTGTATTCAGCGCCTCGTGAAGCAACTTTTTTTTTACGCCACTAAGGTGGCAAACAAGCTTACGGCCTGCCTGATGGTGAGCAGTCACCGCAGCCTATGGACGTTTGCAATACCGGGAGCATTACCTACGCGTTGCCGACCCCGTAAAAACTTTTTAACCCCTTCCTTGAAGAACTCCATGTTGTAGTCTCCAGGGAACTGACCGTTTGTACTCGGGCGGCGCGAGTTCGGGATTGGCTGGGTCGGCCTGGGCGGGGTCTGCTGCTGGCGGGTCTCCGGGCAGCGGGCTGGCGAGGCTCTCGGCGTGCTGCCGGCACAGCACCGAGCATCTGGAACCACCCCCACATTCAGTGCCATGCTAGCTTTTTCCCGACACTTCGGTAGCGTCCAATTCCAACTATTTTTTACCATTATCCATTTGTGTTCGAAATTTTACATAAATAAAATTATACACATTATACAATTAAATTGATTGATTAAATTACATTCTTAATATTTTCATGTCGATGTCTAAAGTTCTATCTAAAATGTAAAACAGCTAAATTAATTCAATTAAATGGCATGTCTAACTTGAAAAAGAAAAACAAACTATATAAATCTGCTTATAAAATGCCATAGCATATCAACATTTTAAATTTTACGTATTTTCAAAACTTCAATATAACAATATATGATATGAGTTTTAAAGTCCCAGACTTGTTCCGGCAGGAGACACATAACATTTTTGGATTTAGTATAGTATACGCCTTTGAGCCATTTGTAATGTGTTTGTGGTGTTATTGTGTGTAAATAAATGTTTTCTATTCTATTCTATTCTATGCGCTGTTCTAGACTATCAGCTATATTACTGCCCAAATTGATCCAAATCCGGTCAATACTATTCGCGTGAAGGAGGATCAAACATGCATTCATTAAAAGAAGGGTAGGATAAGTTTCCTACCACATCAATGACAGATATGACATCGTCATCTGCCCTTTAAGTGGGGTGTGCACAATAAATAAACAAATGTGGTGTGAAGGCTTGTGGATGGTAGTCACCGGTCGCAGAGTCCCTGCTTGATGGAGTTCTGCAGGCAGCCGGAGGTGGTGATGGTGACCAGCTTGTGCCCCACCAGCCACGTCATCGCCTGCCCGCCCGTGAACAGGAATTCCGCCAGATCAGTGCTGTAATAACACAGGGATGTAAAGCGTATTTAGGTATAAGTATTATCTTATTTAGTTAATAGTTTGTTTAGTGTATTCTTGATGGAACTCCATTGTATAATAAATTTAAAACACTTTTTTACACAATGATAGAGCAACTTGTGTAAAAAAGATTTTAAATTCTATAATTATCTTATTTATTGATTTTTTAACTTAATATTATTATTTTGTGACTAATTAACAGGTCTATTAGTAATAAAATAAGTGTTTGGGGTGTAGGGTAAGGAGCGTGGGTGTGGGATATAGTGCATGGAGCGCAGTGTGTGGAGTGTAAGGTGTAATGGAGTATGGGTGTGGAATATGGAGCATTCGATATAGGGCGGGCATGGGGCGTGTTGTACAGAATGTAGGATATGGACTATGGAGCGTGAAAATGGGTGGACTATGAAGTTGGCTATAGGGTGTATACTGGTTTTAGGAATCAGAATCAGAGTTGTCTTTATACAATACATTTAATTTTATACCAAATTTAATGTACAATGAAGTACAGAACGTAGATTATATGTAGCCATATGGCCATTCCTTTATTTTTGTGTGGGTTTCGTAACTCGGGGTGTGGGGGTGTGGGGGGGTGGGAGGTACTCACCGCTGCGGCTTGACGCTGCAAGGCGTGAAGGCGTACCGGGCGAGCAGGTCAACGCAGGTCTCGGTCAGCTCCACGTGGAAGGCGGCCGACGCGGACGCGCCGCGGAGCGCCCCCGGCCCGTACCCGCCCGCCGGCGCCCGACGAGAACCCTGACAGTATCGATCACTAGTATTAATATTGGGTGGCTATGGAGCATGGAGTGCCGTGTGGGGTGGATGGTTTGATAGAGCTTAAGTGTGGGATGTATGGTATGATCCCCATCATCATCGTGAGTGTGGGTGTGGTATTGAGCATGGAGCGCCGTGTGGGATGTATTGAGTGATGATGCGTGAGTATGGGTGAGGTATGGAGCATGGAGCGCCGTGTAGGATGTATGGTATGATAGAGCGTGAGCGTGGGATGTATTGTATGATGAAGCTTCAATGTGGGTGGGGTTTGGAGCATAGAGCGCCGTGTGTGATGTATGGTATGATGGAGCGCCGTGTGTGATGTATGGTATGATGGAGCGCCGTGTGGGATGTAGGGCATGGTATGTCTGTAGTGGCATACCAGGCTGGAGCTGCGCTGGCGGTTGGAGGAGTCCTCGTTGGCGGGCGCGGCGGACGCGCGCATGCCGCGGCTCTGCAGCTGCTCCTCGAACGGCATTATTATGTAGTTGTGCAGCCCCTGGCACGCGGAGACAAACACAGAGGTTTAGTGACAATGTCCGAGTAGCCTTCCCCACATCAACAGCGGAAATGGCCTGTCGAGAGGTCGGGCAGCTTACAGTTTGGATGCAGTCTGTCGATCGGTCGATCAAATTACAGATTTTATGCAGTTCAACGGAAACATGTTGTGTCTTAAACATTTGTAACATAACGTGTATGTTTTATCTTGTAAACAATGAACTGTTAAATAAGTAAATAACATTTACTTTGTCGATCGGTCGTACAAATTACACGTTTGTATGAAGATGTCATCGTTGACATTGACAAAATGAAATAAAAAAAAGTAACAAATTCCCAACACCAACTCACATGTATGATGAACTTGACGAAGTTCCGTCGGTACGAGAGCCGGCACTTGAGGAACCACGCGGCGATCACGTGGTGCGCGAGCGAGACCACGTAGTGGTTGTAGCGCGACGGGTTTGTGTACGGCAGCACGATCGCGAACACCGACATGTACTGGTCCTCCACGAAGGACGAGAACACACTCGGCAGCCGAGTTAGGGCTGCGGGGAAAGCGTTCATGTTAATAGAGCTCGTCTAATCTAAAATGACGCGCCCCACTATCGCATTAACGCACACAAGCAAGTTTAAAATATGGACACAATACATATACAAATGCCGTTGTAATTGGTCATTCAGTTGCCGGTGAGACACCAACGTAGGAGCTCGCGTCGTTCGATTGGAGCAGTCGATGCTCCCACACAGATGAAGTGTCGTTATTAATATTTGCACTCACACATCGAAATCAACTAACTAAGTAGTGGGGCGCGTCATTTTAGACTAGACGAGCTCTACCTTCAGCTCTTTCAGTCACTTCCAACACGGGTTGCTATAGAGAGTGGCTCACAAGTTGACGTTATTTACACAGACTATAGCAAAGCCTTCGAAAGAATCAATCACAAACTGCTATTAAATAAGATGGCTGCCATCGGGATCAGTCGTGATCTGTTCAGATGGTTTACCTCCTACATTTCTAATAGATCTCAGGCTGTCGTAATCAGCAACTATATGTCTGGTTGGGTGATTCCTAGTGGCGTGCCCCAAGGTTCATTGTTGGGGCCTCTGTTGTTTATTGTCTTTATAAATGACATAGAATTATGTTTTTTAACAGCCAGTATTGGCTTATGCAGATGAATGGGACAGATTGACTAGTATGTTCCGTGAAGTTATGAATTTAAACTTAATGGGCTACATAGATGGTATATACAGAATGAGCAGAAATAAAAATGCAAAGCGTCCTCTAGTAATTCAGTTAACTAGCCGAAAAATGTCCAAATATATATTAGAAAACAAACATGTCTACAGGGGAACTCAAATCTATGTTTCAGCGTTTCTAGAAAACAATGCCCGTGACCTAAGAAAAAATATGCGAGACGAAATGCTTGTAGCTCGAGGAAAAGGCCTTCATGCGCAAATTCGAGACAACAAACTAAACATAGAAGGAAAAATGGTAGACGTTCAAAAACGTTCAACAGCTGAAAGCGAAAACGATACCAAATCCCATCATACTAACAACAGCCAACACCAACAACCAACTCATGACAGTCCCAATACATTCCAGAGCCCCCATTTATTTCGAAGCCCCAAAAACACAATTTAAAATATTTTTCCTGAACATACAGAGGCTATTCAATAAGCAACATATAATCGAAGCCTTTATAGACCAAAACCCATCATATCAAGCAATTTGTCTCTTTGGTTATCACAAGAAAAACTAGATCTGGTTCAATTATACAACTATAAAACAGCAGCATCCCTTTGTAGAGAAACTAGAAGAGGTGGATTTAGCTTTTCTCTAAATGAAGCAATAAAAAGCGAAGAGAGAACTGATATTTCCAATATGTCAATAGAATATGTTGTAGTATATTATTAATTAGTATTTACTGGAATGGAAGAGAGGAGGACACATTTTATAATAGGCTTAGAGAAATACTAAATTATGTAAATAACAAGTAAGTTTAATATTGACGCTCTGCAAAATAACACAAAAGCTAATGATTTCCTCTGCTTCATGTCGGAATACAAATTCAAGCAATATGTTACAGCTCCTACGCGTATCACGTCTACCTCCTCTAAAGCATTGATTTTGTCTTCACAAACTTTTATACTAATACATTTCTTGCTGCAGTTGAAGACTTGGGGTTCTCATACCACAGAGGTATTGTAGTAGAAATGCAACTATATAAAAATACAAACCCGTCAGTTATGTATGCAGGAAAACGATGTTTTAATGAGGAAGATATAAACAAATTTAGACAAAAATTAAAAAATCTGAACTGTCAAAATATAATATCTATCTATATCTATATTAGCCCGAATCATCCCATGGCTGGGCCAAGGCCTCCTCCTCCAAATATAATATCAAATGACAAAAAGGTTAATGATAATTACATAGCTTTAAGTGAAAGCATAGCTTTGATTAAAATGTTATGAGTGTATACCAAAAAATAAAATAAAAATATCACAGAATAATAAAAAGCATTGGTTAACAGTTGGCATTAAGGTATCATGTCAAAACAAAAGATTATTAAAAATTCTTGCACAAAAGTTTAAATCTGAAATAATGCAAACATACTATAAGAATTATGAAAAAGTTTTAAGCAATGATTAATGCCAAAAAATTACAATATGCAAATCGAATGAACCGTTCGACAAATAAAACTAAAACTATGTGGACGATAATAAACGAACGTACAAATAAAAAAACGATAAAAGAAATAAATAACACCCTAACCTCAGATCCTAAACAAATTGCCAATGAATTTAACGATTTCTTTGCGTCCATTGGTAAAATTCAAAGAGATACCGAAAGGCGAGGCCGCCCCGTGCTGAACCCGACGCTAAACACCGTATTCCTCAGCCCAGTGGATGTACCTGAAGTAGCTCGAATTATAAAGAAACTGAAAAACAAATACAGCTACGGGAAAAACGAACTGTCACCTTCCCTCATTAGACAATGTGCAGACGAACTTTCGGAACCTTTTTGTACATTAATAAATCAGTCCTTCCATGAGGGTGTTTTCCCCGACGCCTTAAAAAAATCCATAATTAAACCCGTGCATAAGAAAAATAGTAAAAGAGATCCAAACAATTACCGGCCGATAGCCTTGCTACCTACCGCATCAAAATTTTTTGAAAGAGCTATGTGCGCTTGTACAAGTTCTGTGAAAAGTACAAAATTCTAGATGACTGTCAAAATGGTTTTCGCAAGAATCGGTCAACCACTCTCGCCGTGTTTAAGTACATGCAAAAAGTTTACAGCATAATAGATAGTAAAAAATATGCCGTCGGGGTATTGCTGGACATGACCAAGGCGTATGATAAAGTCCAATATAATATATTATTAAATAAGATTAATGGAATCGGCATTCGCGGGAAAGCATACGATTGGTTAGCATCATACTTAAATAACCGGGAACAGTATGTAGACATTGACTATTATAACTCACACACTAGAACTTTACAAACTATTCGATCACACAGTAAAACTATTAACGCATCCATACCTCAAGGAAATGTCTTAGAATGTCTTCTCTTCCTTATATATATCAACGATATTCCCAAAATCATAAGCGAAACGTATTGTGTGATGTTTGCAGACGACATATCACTTCTCGCTTCATATCAAAATGATTTAAGCATTAACGAACAGATTGCAACATTACTCAATGAAACAGTTAAATGGATGGACGACCACAACCTAAGCGTAAACTTTTCTAAAACTAATATCATTACTTTTCATCCATATCAAAAAATGCCTTTATCCTTAAACATAATATACGGAAATACACCATTAAAAGTTGTAAACGATTTTACCCTGCTTGGTCTTACAATAGACACTCATATGAATTGGAAAGCCCATACACTAAAATTAGAAAAGAAACTTTCGGGTTTATCTTACGGTCTTAAAGAAATTAAAAAAACAACATACTACGCTTACGCGTATTCGTGGCTTAACTATGGTGTTATTTTATGGGGTAAAGCACGGGTGCGCATGCTCTACTTACCATTCAAAAGGAACTGCCCAGAATTATTTTTAACATAACACTAATCACAAAAAGTGACTACAGTGTAAATGAATATTTCAATGATAAATTTTAAAAACAATGACAGCAAATCTGTACCTAAGTTATTCATGCGAAACTCTATATTAATACTGAATTAAATACCTACAAATAGCTTATACGAAATATACTTACTCAAATAAATATAAAATATCAGTAGGTTAAGTGAAAGCAGTATTATTATTTTTAAGATAACGTGCACTGTGATATGTATGCATGCAATTCAATTTAAATAGATAATATACCACTATAAAATATATTTATAGTCTAAATAAAGCAGAAATCATTAGAAAAGTAGAAAGTTGGAAACTATATTTATAGTTTTAATACTACTAATAGTGTAAAGTTTAAATATGTAAATAGTAGGCACTTGCCTACTTTATTGTGCTATTCAATCAATCAATCAATCAATGTATTTATTGCATTCATGAGGTTACAAAAGATCTTACAGTTTTAATGTACTTACATCATGAAACCCATGTGGGTATGGCAAAATGTATTGCTTAAATTAATAATGTAAACAGTTGACATAAGCCTCCTCCCTCCCAAATTGCTGCGCCCTACCGGGTCCATATTGTATTTACATTATTATTGTAATAACTTTGTGGAAGCAAATAAATATAAATAAATAAATGATATGAAGATATATGCTACCATAGGTTCATTTGCTGACGCTGAGGCCCTACAAGCAGATCTCGAGCGTCTTGATGACTACTGTCTAACAAACAAATTGGATCTCAATCCTTCTAAGTGTTCAATTGTGAGTTACGGTCGCAAGCGAAACTTTATATTCTATAATGCCAGACCGAAAATAATACGAGAAACTGAAAGTCTGAACCGAAAGAACGTTGTACACGGTAGACGAACTTTTTGTAAAAACAAGAAGGTAGATAACAGTCTAGCGCCCATCTTTGAATATTTAGCATGGTAGCTTTTTATTATTTATTTTTTTACATACCTTGACATCTAGATTTGTTGTTTGTTTTTAGTATTGTTATATTTATTGATTTTTTAAAAATGATTTATTTTAGATACAATTATATTAAGTGTACGACATGAAGGTATATTTGATATTGTGTTTATCTTGTTTTCAATTTATTGTTTACCTAATTAATTACAGTTTGACATTGTTTATAAAATCATAATTACATAACCATTAATTTGTACGCCGAATGGCAGGTCACAGTTGAGCACACTTATATCTAATGTAACATCTTTTTTTTTACCTGTGTTACCACAAATAAAATAAATTGAAATTGAAATATTTTTCTATTATGTTCTCAAAGGACAAAAGCTTCAAAGAGACTCAGTGGTGCGTGATTTGGGCGTTCTGTACGACTCCAAAATTATTTTGATTCACATATCAATGCTATAGTAGCTAAAGCATATAAGGTGCTTGGTTTCATAATGCGATGTTCTAAAGAATTCAATTCCTTTAAAACTATAAAGATGTTGTATTGTACGTTTGTCAGGAGTATTCTGGAATACGCATCTCAGGTTTGGAGTCCGTGCTATAATAATAATAATAATAATAAATATTCGTGGACAAATTCACACAGCGCCATCTAGCCCCAAACTAAGCAAAGCTTGTACTATGGGTGCTCGATAACTGATATACTACTTAAATACTTTTAAATACATACTTATTATACATAGAACACCCAGACCCGTATCAGAAATTAAAATTCATCATTTCAATTTCTGCCCGGCCGGGAATCGAACCCGGGACCTCTTGTGTGGCAGACCGGCATGTTGACCATTGAACCACTCAGGCCGTCTGTTTACAAGTCACGTATCGAGGCTATACAAAAGAAGTTTATGCGTTATTTATGCTATCGGGCGGGTCAGTATTATGAATCCGACAATTATTTACGCCTATGCAAGAAACATCACCTTCCTCCACTTCTCAAAAGAAGAGAAATAGCAGACCTGAGATTGCTTATCAGAATTGCATCTGGTACTGTTGATTGCCCGGAACTTCTCTCTCTTATTTTTATTAAAGCGCCTGTAAGGTCCTTTAGACACCACTACCCTCTTATAGGAGAAATACCTTTCTGTTACGAGCAGCTAAAATTTTTAATGTCTTGTCCAAAGTTGTTGCATTGACCTGTTTTATATAAGTTGTGAATCGGCGAGAAATTGTGTTCTTAGATATTACTTTGACACAGTGTAACGTAAGTAATTTGATAAATTGAGTCGAGCAAAGATAAATTTTAGATTTATGTTGTTGTGTTTCCTCAACAGTTGTACTTCTTTTTGTCTATTGTATTTTTATCAGTTTTTATCAGTCTATGTAATGTTATTATTGTTTTTATTGTAATAACTGCTGTTGGCTTTCTTTAAGTAAATAAAGTAAAATAAAATCTGATGGACCGGTCCGATCTCAGAGATTCTAAATGCCGTTGAAGCAATCTACTCACTGGAGAGGAATTCGAGCATCGGGCTGGCGATGAGCGCGGTGTCGGACACCTTGGAGAGGTCGAGCAGCACCTCCGGCAGCATCCGCACCATGGTCTCGCGCATCTCCAGCGTGAGCATCGTCAGCGCCGCGATGTACGGCGCCGGCCTCCGCAGCACCATCCCGTAGCGCAGCAAGCACCGCACCACGCGCTGCTGCGTGGTCGACTCCAGCGCCGCGTGGTACGGCGCCAGCGCCGCCAGCGCCGGCAGCATCGCCGAGTGGAACTCCGACACCAGCACCCGCGCGCCGCCCGCGCCGCGCAGGCACTCCGGGAAGCCCAGCGCGCGGTCGCACAGCATCGCGCACAGCTGCGACGCCAGGTTGTCCAGCTCGTGCGCGCGCCGGCCCAGCGCGGGCGCGCGCACGTGCAGCAGCGCCGGCAGCGCGCGCAGCAGCGGGCCCAGCACCGCCCACTCCGCCTCGCGCGCCAGCATCGCGCCCAGCGCGCGCGCCACGCGCCCCATCGGCACCACGCACGTGCCGGGCGCCGCGCCCGCGGGCGGCACCGGCGCCGCGCCCGACGCCGGCGCGCCGCGCCCGCCCAGCGGCTCCGCCAGCAGGAACGGCGAGCACAGCGGCTTCACGCGCAGCGCCGCCGCGCCCGACAGCGGCATGCCCTTCTCGTCGTAGCAGAACCCGACCCAGTTGAACCGGTTGACGCGCATCCCGAACAGCAGCTCGAAGATCTGGAGCCGCACGTCCGGGTGGTGCTGGAACAGCGCCGGGCGCCGGTAGTGGTGCTCCAGGTGGTCCAGCAGCACCAGCAGCGCGCGCGCGCAGTGCGAGGCCGGCGCGCGCGGCAGCTTGGCGTGCACGAGCTCGCGCAGCCCCGCCGCCGCCGCGCGCAGCCCCGCCGCCTCCGCCTCCGCCTCCGCGGGGATCGGGACGTCGCCCACGTACATCTCGAACGGCCGGTTCAGGATCCTCTCGAGCAAGTCGATCAGGTCGGTGCACGCCTCGGAGCCGGTGGCGCACGCCAGCTCGGCCACGGCGCGCGCGGCGGCGGCGCGCACGGCGGGCTCGGCGTCCTGCGCGCACGCCGCCAGCACCGGCACGCCCACGCGCTCCACCAGCTCCTCGCCGTACGCCTCGCGGTGCCGCATTATGAACGCCTGGATGGCCGCCAGCGTGTGCAGCCGCACCGGCAGCCGCGGCTCGTGGCGCAGGTAGCGCTCGGCCAGCGCCAGCGCGGCGCCCGCCCAGTCGCGCCCGCCCGGCGACAGCGCGGCCGCGCGCGCCGACACCAGCGCCATGGAGGAGGCGGGCGGCCGCGCGTGCCCGGCCGCGTCCACCAGCGCCAGCAGCGCCTCCTCGCTGCCCGCGTACGCGCCCGCCGTCGCCAGCGCCTCCACGGCGGTCAGCAGCCGGTGCACGCGCGAGTGCAGCGCCTCGTTGCGCGGCGCCAGCGCCTCGTCGTGCGCCAGCGCCGCGCGGATCACGTCCAGCACCGCGTCCCACGTGGGCTCGTGCAGCTCCATGGGCTCGTGCGGCGCGCGCGCCACCAGCGCCGCCAGCGCCGCCACCACCTCGTACGTCACCGCCACCAGCCGGCGCTCCACCGCCTGCGGGGGCACACGACACAGTTTATGTCACCGCCCTGAAAAAGGACCAAAAAGAATTCAAACGATTCGCTGGCAAACCTTGAGGAACGACGGGAGCAGAGCTAGATAGGAGAAGCGGAGGTTCGGCAGCCGTTGCCCTCCCCACAGCGCCATGTGTATGAAGAACACGGCGCCGCGGAGCACGCCCGCGTCCACGGGCTCCACCGCGGGCGCCGCGGGCGCGGCGGCGGCGGCGGGGAGCGCGGGCGCGGCGGCCACGGGCGCCCTCAGCAGCTTCGCCAGCTCGACGAGCAGCGCGTGTCCGCAGTCGCCGCCCGCGATTGCGCGCGTCAGCTTCCAGCTGGCCGCGCAGTGCTGGTCGGTGTTGACGGCGCGGCACAGCGCCACGGCGAGCGTGCGCAGCGCCCCGCGCGGCACCAGCGAGTACGCGGCCACCGCCTCCAGCAGCTCCAGCCCCGTGCTCACCACCACGGTCTCCGGACGGCACGACACCAGGTGGCACGCGCGGCTGCAACAGGCCCGGCCAGGGTCAGGGCGGACGCCGATCCGATTTAGCGGTACCACAGGGACATGGTGTGACCCAAAAGATAACAATATTTGACAGCGACTGTTGGAGCGTTATTAGAACAGCACTACCGGGGCTGTCACAGCGGGGCTGAATTCTTAAATTTAATAAATTAAAATAAATTAATGTTCAGGGGGAAGAAGGACTCTCGAACAGCGGAATAAGCGGATACTCACTTGATGATGCCGTGCACCACGTCGTCGTCGAGCGCGCTGGCGTTGTACTTGACGACGTTGATGACGAGCTGCAGCAGGCGCACGGCGTGGGCCGCGGGCTGCTCGTCGCCGAGCCGCGCCACCAGGAACGGGCCGATGTCCTCCTCGAAGCACGAGATGTTCTTGCCGGAGTCGGTCAGCGCGTGCAGCAGGCGGAAGCGCGCGTCGGCGTCGCCGTCGCCGTCGGCCGCGACCGCGACCGCGACCGCGGCAGCGCCCGCGGCGGCGCCGGCGTCCGCGGCGGCGTCCACGGCGGCGTCCGCGGCGGCGTCGGCCCGCGACAGGTACCGGAACAGCACGGTGCGCATGATGGTCAGCCGCTCGCCCTGCCCCTCGCAGGCGGCGCGCCACCAGCCCAGCGCGGCCAGCCGGCCCTCGCCGCCCTCGTCCAGCAGGTCGCGCGTAAGACGCCACACCGTCTCGCACCCGCCCTATGACGGCCAACCATTATTAGTGCCACTCCTGCTTAGCCAAGATCCGCAGTGGCCACCCAAAGAGACCGACATCCCTCATGCTGAAACAGTTCACATTACTCACTTGCTCACACTCATGCTGATTCAGTTCAAATAAACTCTACCACATGAAGATCAGTCGCAGTAAAGAGATAGATTAATTACCCTTGAAGTTACCGAGAGCAGCATTAGACAAATACAATGGTCCATTTACCGACATTTCAGACCAAGTCTCTCATCTCAGACTACATAATTGATAGTACAGAAGAACAGTAAGAAATTGTATGCCGTGTAAAAATCTTGCAACAACACTGACTAGTGCAGGAGAGACTAGGTGCAGCCTGACACCTACCGTGCCCGTACCGTGCCCTTCCGATAGATACTTAATCGTCGGAGATTTCAATATGAGTGGTATATGCTGGATTCCTCCCAACCAGAATCGTTATCTTACACCGTCTGACTATACCAATCAAGACGAAATTTTATTAGTTGACGAATTACATTTATTAGGCCTTAACTATTATACTTTACTCTATAATGGTGTTAGAAATTGTCAGGACAAGACACTGGACCTTGTTTTGTCTAATCAGGATGTAGTAGTTGCCAGCTGCTCTTGCCCACTAGTACCAATCGATAGGCTGCATGGTGCCCTGAATATCAACTTTATTTTATCGTTTCAAAAACTTTTAGAGTGCCTACCGTATAGGAAATATAATTTTTTGAAGGGTAACTACGAGCCTATTAACCGTGATATCTCGGGCATCGACTGGCATACCGAGCTCGGGTCCAAATCTCTGGATGAAGCTGTGGATTACTTCTATAATGTGTACACTAGGTTGCGCAATGAATTCGTTCCTTCTAGAATGGTCAAATCTGGTGTTTAAGTGGTACTCTTACAGGCTTATCAAAGTAATAAAAGAAAAATATTATTTTTTTAAGAAGTATAAGCGGTATGGTAATGCTGGAGATAAGGCAACTTTTATGCTTTTACGGAATCGCGTAAAAATCCTAGAGGAAGAGAGCTATAAAGAATACTTAAGATCAGTGGAGTCATCAATTGAAAAAAATCCCATGTATTTTTGGTCCTATATCAAATCAAAAACGAATAATAATCCAATACCTAGTACTTTAACTACAATGATTCTGTCTATAATACAGGTGAAACAATTTGCAATGCCTTCTCTGATTATTTCCGCTCTAATTTCATTGACACCGCCGTAAACTCTTCTGATCTCCTCTCGACCTTTTCATCATCCACAGCGGATATATCATCGGTTAATGTGGACCCGGATATGGTTCGTAAATTACTTGTTGACTTCGATCCCTCTAAGTCTGCTGGTCCTGATGATTTACCTTCGGTTTTCCTTAGCAAGTGTGCCGAATCAATAGCTGAACCAATCGCGATATTATTTACAATGTCGCTTAACAGCGGCACAGTACCGACTATCTGGATGAGGGCTTATATTACGCCAGTTCATAAAAAAGGACCTAAAACAGAAACAGTAAACTACAGGCCTATATCTAAACTGTGTATAATCTCCAAAGTCCTTGAAAAGGTGGTTTACACGCAAGTGTACGCCATGCTGCAAAACTCTTTCAGTCACTTCCAACACGGTTTTCTAAAAGGTCGTTCTACTGTGACCAACTTAACTCTTCTTAATAATACATTAACTGATGCTATGGAGAGTGGCTCACAAGTTGACGTTATTTACACAGACTATAGCAAAGCCTTCGATAGAATCAATCACAAACTGCTATTAAATAAGTTAGCTGCTATCGGGATCAGTGGTGATCTGTTCAGATGGTTTACCTCCTACATTTCAAACAGATCTCAGGCTGTCGTGATCAGCAACTATATGTCTGGTTGGGTGACCATTTCTAGTGGCGTGCCCCAAGGTTCATTGTTAGGGCCTCTGTTGTTTATTGTTTTTATAAATGACATAGAATCATGTTTTTTAACAGCCAGTCTATTGGCTTATGCGGATGATATGAAGATATATGCTACCATAGGTTCATTTGCTGACGCTGAGGCCCTACAAGCCGATCTCGAGAGTCTTGACGACTACTGTCTTAGAAACAAACTGGATCTCAATCCCGCTAAGTGTTCAATTGTGACTTACGGTCGCAAGCGAGACTTCATATATTTCGATTATGTTCTCAAAGGACAAAAGCTTCAAAAAGTCTCGGTGGTGCGTGATTTAGGCGTTCTACACGACTCCAAACTTATTTTTGATTCACATATCAACGCTTTAGTAGCTAAAGCATATAAGGTGCTTGGTTTCATAATGCGATGTTCTAAAGAATTCAATTCCATTAAAACTATGAAGATTTTGTATTGTACGTTTGTTAGGAGTATTCTGGAATACGCTTCTCAGGTTTGGAGTCCGTGCTATGCTATTTACAAGTCACACATCGAGGCTATACAGAAGAAGTTTATGCGTTATTTATGCTATCGAGCGGGTCAGTATTATGAATCAAACAATTACGTACGCCTATGCAAGAAACACCACCTTCCTCCACTTCTTAAACGTCGCGAAATAGCAGACCTGAGATTGCTTATCAGAATTGCATCTGGTACTGTTGATTGCCCGAAACTTCTCTCTCGTATTTTTATTAAAGCGCCTGTAAGATCCTTCAGACACCATTACCCTCTTTATGTTCCCGAAGCTACCACCAACTATAGGAGAAATACCTTTTTGTTACGAGCAACTCAACATTTTAACGTCTTGTCCAAAGTTGTTGACCTTGACCTTGATATAAGTTGTGAATCGGCGAGGAATTGTGTACTTAGGTATTACTTTGACACACTGTAACGTAAGTGATTTTATTGATTGAGTCGAGCAAAGATAATTTTTAGGCTTAAGTTCATGTGTCTCATTAACTGTTGCACTTCGTTTTAAATATTGTAATTTTATCAGTGGAAGCCTATAATTGGCTATGTAATGCTATTATTATTTTTATTGAAAACAACTGCTGTTGGCTTTCCTTAAGAAAAAAAAAAAAAAAAAAAAAAAAAACGATGTCGATTTTTCTTTTTACCACATGTCCGAATCTTTCTCCTCATATTGTGATTAGAAGTAAACTCAAGTATCATTTCTGAGCTTTCGCTAATTACAGATTCTCACGGATAAACATAGATTAAAATTTACATTATTATCGGTTACATGATCTAATAACCGAACGCTTTTCTCCGATAACTGTATGCAATATGCCACTGAAAAACTTTAAAACAAACTTGAGAGTCTCCAAAATGCTTGTTTGAGGTTTATCTTTGGTCTACGCAAGTATGACCACATCTCCTGTTTCCGATCACAGCTCAAATAGCTCCCTATACTCTACCGCAGGGATGCTCACATGCTTTCAACCCTCTTTAATATCCTGTACAATCCTTCTGCCCCTTCTTATCTCCGTAATCTCTTTCACTTCTCCCGAGACCAGAACAAACCCTTTCGCTCAAATGTTAAAACATCACTGGCCATCCTCATCAATCATTCCGATTTCTAGTCTTACTCTCTTCCACATGAAGTGCGATATCGCATGACTAGAAATTCGTGTGCCCACTTAATATCATGGTATTTGTGAGCTGATCTGGTGATGGAGATGGAAGGTGGCTAAAAGAATCCTTAAATAAAATAATGCAATTCTAATGAGTTTAAACTCGTTTAATTTTTGCTTTGACTAAGACTAGTCCTGGAAGGTAGCCAGGATCTGGCAGTGGAGCCGGATAGTGGCAAGAAGGTTCCAAGCGCGTTAGTCACATACATTATGGTGTCTGTGACAGTGGTCACCACTGCCTATAGACATTAGCAACAACGAGAGTATCGCCAATGCGTTGCACATCTCTATAACATGTTACTCTGGCAGCAAAAAGGCAAATGTCCCTCCACTGCCAAAGCCACGGTTCCCCGAATTCCCAACCCATGGAGCACTGGAAACCTTACTCACCGGCAGAAACACAATACTATTTAAAAGAGTATTGTTTAGCTGCGGTATTCTGGAGGTACTTCCCTAGTCGGTCGACTCCAATTCGAACGGGATACCCCGCTATGCCCTACCTCTCGTATTCGGCATCTTACCTTAGATACCGTAATCTCATGCCCACCATAGTCCTACTCGCTCTGGCCATAGGTATTGCCATGAGAAAATTAATTACGTTAGAATATTGTAACAATTTTATTTTAACAACACACCGAATAGGACAAAAAATTGTTTGCATATCTTTCTCTCTTAGGCTTAATGCAACTAGGCTTCCTTTTTTCGCAACTGCTACATCATATAAATTATCCTTCTGTTTTGAGCGAAGCGAATTTTTTCTCATCACCTGTCTCGTCTTTGTAAGTTATGATGGTTTTTAAGAGGTTAATGAAAAACTCTTTGAGTGGTTAATTTGTAGAGAATGTTGCAGATTATATTTCAGTAAGGGCCCTTTTACACACGGCCAGTTGATGGGACAGGGCCAATTCATATGAACATTTGTATAAACATGAGGTTAAGTATATTATTATCTACTAATAAGGTGATCAAAGACATTGTAATACGATGGTCGCCCCAAAGTATCCGACCTACCTTAATTCCTCCGCTCGACTATTATTTTTGAACATCCGACATTTGGAACATTTATGATGTGATGTATCCCATCACTAGAAAATTGCCACGTTGACCTGTCGCGGACGTAACCTATGTCACAATATTATAATAAGGAGGAAGACACAGACAAATGGTAAAATGAAATATCGACATCGATTATCGAGTGATATCGCATGACTAGAAATTTGTCATGTCGCGGATAGTACTTACTTCAATATTTCTATGAAACAAAGCCAAGAACATCTTGCTTAAAATAGCTTTCAAACAAAGAAAAGCGCATCGAAATTGGTCCATCCGTTTGGAAGCTACGCTGCCACAGACAGACACCCAAAGAAACCCATACACGGAGCCACATACACACTATCAAACTTATAACACCCCACTATTTTTGTTTGGGGTTAAAAAATAAGAAACATTGAATTCTTTAACCCTTTCCTCGTCACGGATTTTCACGGAAGACTCGCCACACGCCACGATCCAAAAAGATATTGTCTAGGTAGTGTTGTGAACATAATACATATTGATATATTTTTAAAAGTCATGCATTAGTAAATATATCTGGGTAATACAAATTTTAATAGCTTTTCTGGTATAAATAATGATTTCATGATACATTTTAAATTCCTAATTACATGATGTATGGGTTTCTTGCTACCACACACTTCTTGGATGCTTTGATTATAAATGATAAGGCTAATATCCGACGACTTGGTTTATTGCTTAATGAGGAGTACCACGCGGCTAGGCGTCCGTGTAAGTACTGATACAAAAATGGCGCTATGTTAATTATAATAAAATGTTGTTATGTTGTGTTATTGCTGCGTGCGCAGAATACATGCTGTACTTTGTACACATGATAAATTCAAATAACTCTTATTCCTTTGCGATGTTTTAACTGAGCATAAAAAATATTACAAGACGTCCACTTTTGCATCAGTATCGGTCAGATATGTAAGACTTTGGCATAGGCTTTTTAAGAGTTCTCGTAATTCTTTAGTGAAGTGAACAATACCAGTCTGTATAAGAGAATTAAAAAAGTTAAGTAATAAATTCCAAATACTAATGCATCTAACAGATTGTATTTGCACATTTGAGTTTACAAGATATGGCATGCTTTTGTTTATATTGTAGACTAGTGCTTTGTGTTTCAATAATTTATGTTATTGCTATCAGTGAGAACCTGTAATTGGCTTTCTGTACTTATTTCAGTTTTGTATAAATATACATGAAAAGCTTTTGGTTTTCAATATAAATAAAAAGAAAAAATCGCATGACTAAGTATGTTTTGTACATTTCAAGAATTCTTATCTATTGAGAAGAAAATGTTAAAATTAATAAATAATTAACAAATAAATACATGACTGGAAAATTGCCAAATTTCATAAAAATCCTATCAGTAATTTTTGCGTGAAGAAGTAACATATATCCATTCATCCATCCATCCTTACAAACTTTCTCATTTATAATATTAGTAGAACTCACCTGTTAAACATTGAATAATACTTTCAAATTCTCCATCATCGTCATTTACCTCTAAAATCCTAATTAATTCTTCCCTAGTAGTCATTTTGAGGATTTGTTTAATAATAATACACAAAAACTAATATGATAAATTATTTTACAAGGTAGTTTTACAAAGAAACTGAATTTTTTTTTTCAAATACCTGCCTTCATTTCACCACACTAAATAAGCCTTTCCAGAAACATCTATCGCCTTTGACATCCCTTCCTGTCTTATATTTCAGATATTGGCATATCCATTTTATAGACGATGGAGCTTTATAGTGTTATGAACATGCAGTAAATAACGAATAATTTGCTAGGTGTACAAATTTCATCTTATCTTTAACATACCGAAAATAAAAAACGAGTAGGTGTTTTCTTAATATTTCCTTAGGATTTTATGTTTATAAATATGTAAAAGCATGAATTTCTCAACTACTAGTCTATTATTTTTTCATTGGTAACATAACTACACTACATCTCATTTATCAAACTTTGGCGCAGAGTGGTCATAATAAAATACGCTAGTTTGGGCTAAAAGGGAAGTTTCTCTTTGTTGAAATAAAACTAAAGCAAATGCAACTCTTCCTTCAATTAAAGCTTTTTATGTCACACAAGATATAAACTGACTGAAAGCTCTGTGTAGTGTATTCTTGATGGAATTCCATTATTATAATTAAACCACTTTTTGTTTACACTAGTTCCACTGTAATGTTTTATGTAACAACATTTTGGTTAGAGGATACCAAAGGGTGCAACTCAAAAAGACTTTGGAAAGTCGAGAAAAGGCACCCGAAAGGGGTGCGCCCTCAGCGCCCCCTTTGCTACACTCCAACCAACATTTTTAATAAATTAAGATCAGTTTCTACTAACTAATCCTCAGGCAGTTAGTCAAAACTGGTCATAATAAAAAAAATTGTATATTCAAAACTAAGTGTAAACAAAGTATTTCATTTGTAACAAAGAAGACTTTGAAGGAGAAAGGAAGTTGCCTCTTTCTCATACTCCGACACAACCTTTGTTATGCACACATACAACAAGTCATTGGAACAAAGCATCTTTGTTGTGAGCTTAGCTTTCTTGCAAAAAGAGTGCATTATCTAGTGTAAGTCACTTACATCTTGTATGCGGGTATGCAGCGCCTTTTCGGCGAGGTCGCGCAGCGCCCGCAGGCGGCGGTGCTGCGGCGCGTCCGACCCAAGCTCGCGCTCGAGCTCGGGCGTCACCACGAGCTCATACGGCGCGGCGACCGCACCTGCAATGCCCAATCGTTAGCACTACACCATCCTATACAACCGCCATCGATAGCGCTTCTCTTCATACTCTTCTACCAACCTTTTTTATTGAAGAACACCTTCAACTTATCTTGAAAAGACTTGGTATCCCGGTCTCGAGACCCCATCTTGTTTATCCGCACTAGTTGCCTACTTTACATTAAAAAATATTAGTGTTTGCATACGGCAACAAAACGGGTACTAATTGATTGCTCTTACATCCCCTAAATACATTTTAATTTCGAAAATGGGATTTTCTTGCTGTGAGGTATGAAGGTACTTGCTACTTTCTGACATTCCGATCCACAATTCCGTTTCGTCAATTTGTTTGGAAAACGGTGGGAGCACAGATAATGCTACTGTTACATTCGGGATTCAGCGAATATTCGAATTGACGCACCTACATGCATGAAGCATTCGCGCCAAGACGAATAATATTCGGAGTTCTGTCGGATCGATCGCTACAAGGTTCGAGGAAGTGGTATTTCAAAAGTTGAGTTCAAGCATTGTTCACTACGATTCGTTTAATAGTTAAATGTAGTAAATATTATTTACGTATTTCTCGGCCCTTACCACGAATATTTTAGAAAAGGTAGGTACCTAATAAGTTTGGTAGTTGAACGTTAAATACGTTACAGAATTTTAGGTATGCTCACAAGTCAAACCTTCAGATGTGTATGATTTTTGATTAATACCCTGGACTGTGCCATAGCTCAGTCTACCCTCTAATCCTAGATAAGTAAAGTAATAGGTAGATGTAGATTAGATTTTGTTAAGAGTATTATAAGACCACAGACATACCAGACTAAACACAAATCACAAATGTTCCCTGTTCGCTCACTCTACAATGATTATGAATATTGCTATCCCGTTTTTTCGTCTGTTCATATAAGCTCAAAGAAAATGACGCGCGCAATGTTTTCAACTTTCGACATGCTGCTCAAGCTAAAGTGTGCTCTAAATGTTCGCCAAAACTTCCGGCGAAACTTTTGCCGGGACTTTCACTACTGTAATTACTTGATCTACTAATATCGTGGATCATGGTCAAGTATACCCCGACCCGGTACACATGACCATGACCCAGGATATTAGTATGTCAAGTAATTACAGTAGAGCAGCTGCCATTACCTCTGTGACCCTGTTTACAGCAGATTAGCGATATTACACCGATGAATCAATATAATGTCGACGCGTTTTGACACCCACCACATCCCTAATAGGCGAGAATGTAGAGGCCGACCAAAGTCCCGGCAAAAGTTTCGCCGGAAGTTTCGGCGAACATGTGGAGCGCACTTAACATCGACCTGACGTTTCTTTTGAAACATAGGTGTGACGGCGCATCGAGTTATTGGTCGTGATAAGATGTTAGATACGCTTTAGCTGGTCCTTGTTTGTTTGTTTGTGGTTAGTTAACAATGGCAGCGCGCGCACTCATTATTGTGCGCTGTGATGTTCTTGTTTTGATTAACACCAGAAATCAAGCACCCACGAGGAATTGCTATATAAGTCACGAATACCAATACCATAGCCTTTAAACTAACGTCGTTGTAAGTTTGAGTCGTGGTGGACCGCGGGCCCTCATGCGCCGCGCTGGAAAAGTCGGCCCCGATGTTAAAATGGTGATAATAGATCTAATTATAATGATGTCGGCTATCTAGACTCTAGGGCGCCGATATCAGAAGTGGGATCCAACACGACGCCCACTTTAGGAGATGAAATCTGAATATGATAATCACACCAAGGTGAGGTCGTTCCTATGGAAGGTAAGTCTTACCAACAGACAACTGGTTACCACTGGAAGTCTGATTCCTCTCTTATTTGATGTATACGAGTCCCGCTACAATAAAACAGAGAGCAAATCATGTTGTTGTCAAATGGCTCATGCCTACAAGGAAGAGAAAGGAATGTGAGGTTCCCCTCATTGTGATCACATCGTGTAAGAGATCAACAAAACAAAGTATAAGGTTTGTAATTGTGGTAACTATGGTATTCAGGTCCGGTGTCAAATGCTATTTTATTATATTGTCCCGTATCAACAGTTTAATTGATCCCATTTTTATAAATCCTGCCGTACAGGTACAGAGCCTACCATCACAAATTGTGCTCCTTTTGAATGTGCTCCCAAACCATTCAATATACCCAGTCATGGTACTTATATTGATTTGATTATTTCAGTAAATATTCAAGAGAATTTTATACATTGAATTTAATTTCATAATAGCAGAATGATGTAATGAGTTTAAGATTAAGATATAATAACCTACCTATTGATTGTTGGGATAGGCCCTGTCAGAGCCGAATAGTATAATTATGTTTCTAAGAGGCTATGCCAAGGGATTTGGGTTGGGTTTCCATCGTTCCCATGTTGGAACGGTTTGAGGAGACTGATTTGAAATTTTATTGTACGGGTTGTTATTTGTGTTTTTATTCAATTCTTTCTTTGGAATATGTGTGGTGTATGTATGCAGATATTATACTGTAATACTGATTTACATAGTTAGTCATGATTACATTTAACTTCATGTTTCAAGTTTTCTTGTCATTAACCTATAGAATAAATAAGCAATTCTAATTCTTAGATTGCCATGAAGCTTATGTATATTCCAAACGAAAGTCTCTGGGAGTGTATATACCATGGCACCCATAGCTATTTGTGCAGAGCTTAATACAAACAATTGATATTGTAGCAGCAAGTAAATTATTTACAAAAAATTATGATGAAGAAGTTTCAAATTGAATTTAATTGCAGGTGCATACCTACCTATATTGAATTTAAGTATTGATTTGAACCATTTGGGATGTACTTGCCTACTTACACTCTTTAATATTATGTTGCTGGTGTTATCATAAATCCATAATAATGTTGTGACCGCTGTGTCAGTTAAATTGTGACCCTGCTGCTGCGCGGATTCTCCCTGCCAAAGTGGTTCATAGTAGTCTCTTTTGGAAACAGAATGTTGTTTTGTATCACCACACCATGTTTAGCCTTATTGGAGGCATACAAACATTGAATTGGATGTAGGAGCATAATGGTAAAGTGTGAAATAATTAATTAATACTTTTGTGCATCTCTATCAACATTTTGTCAAGAGCCTTAAGATATTTAGGTTTTTAAGTACTTAGGTTTAGATAATTATTTGTGTACTGTATGCTTAATGGAATTTCATGCTAATAATAAAATATTTATTGAGCAAGTACTTAGTCATACACAATTGATCAAGCTGAAGGTAAAGTAGGTGGCAGCCTGTGCTATACCACCAGCTAGCGGAAATAATGTTCATTTTCCCAAACAGTACTTTTGAAGAGAACATTGGACTTTCAAGCTAATATCATTCTATAGCATTATTTTATACTAATGTATGTGTATTGCATTGTGTTATGTATTTGGTAAAACGTAGGACAGCAGGTAACTAATTTGGAGGATGAATTGGGCACTCAACAGTTTCATAGCAGAGGTTATGGAGCCAGTTTGTGACACTTGCTTTGGCCAGTTTGTGACACATGATAATATATTATTGATGATGACGAAGATACTGATGATGATTTATTAGAAACCGGTCGCAATGTGTAGTCTATTTTGATGATAGTGGAACTTGTGAAAAATCATTATGTTTTAATTGATCATGCTAAGGCTGTAGTAGATACTTACTTTGTGTGACTTAATTTCACAATAGGTAATAAATATTACCCAATCTTATAAATGAAATGCCATAAAAGAAAGTCTTAATTTTACATGCTAGGTGGAACTAGATTGATGGACGTGGTAACTCGACAGGACGAAATTGATGATACAAAGTGAGAACAAGGTGACTGTCGAGGAAGGTTTTATCAATCAATATGTGTGTTATGGTTTGTTTTCTTAAAGTTAACTGATGGCTCACCTACCAGACGGGTGAGTTTTGTTAGTTAAGTGCCTAGTGGTCGTATGGGGACTTCGGTGGTGTTTCGGCGAGTTGTTTTAAGCCTCATGAGAAAATCTTAATTGATAGTAGTATGACATAGTTTGGTTGAAGATACTGATTTGATATCATATTATCTTTGGTCAAAGCGTGTGGTAAATCACATGCCCTTGATAATTGTAAATGAGTAGAATGAGAGGAGCACGTACTTGTTGAAAGTCAGTTTAGACTTAGTTACAGTTGCGGCATAGGCTCTCCTCTTGGTCAGTCATTTGATTCAGAGTATCGTAACTCCTACCTTTATCAACTAACTGCTTCCATTGGCTGCGTTCCGTCGCTTGGTACAGTGTGGCGCTAACTGGAGTTTCCAACTCTTCGGATTCGCACGACATAGTTGTCGACTCTTTTAGTATGTCTCATTGGATAGTTAATGTTATGCTATTACAATGATACAAAGAAATCAATTGTCGCGTGATAAAAGTAGGCTGGGAAGGCTTGATCTGTATTTTGTTCGTAACTCATAGACCCAGAAGATATAGGTACCAACCAATCAAGTCAACACTGAGCAAGCGCGGTTGAGCCTCAGCAATGCATCATATGTAGTTACAGACATTCACTACTCGGTTTAGCAAGAAATGTCAATAGTAATTATTATTACTTATCTTACTCTAGGAGCATGACATGTCTTTTTGAGTACTTCTCAGATTTTGGTTTAGGTCACAACAAACATGTTAGAATTTAGGTGCAAAGCTTTCCATCAACTATCAACGTATCCATTTGGATAAGCGCTTTCGAGTTATAAGCCTCTCTCGAGAGAAAGGGTCTTAGGCTTTGGAAAGGGAGTCCACACTGACAGTATTTTGTATGGTAGGTTAGGATGTGATAGATCATCCTCGTTTTTCTAGATAGCCAGGAAAAGTGATCGTAAGTTACTTATTTACGAGTAAATATTTGTTGTTAATGTTGATAAGATAGGTACGTTACCTACTTAACGTAGCCTTGCGAGTTGTACCCACATAGGTCTTTTGTTGTGCTATAAATATCTTAGATGATATGATTACAGCAGATGCGTGATCTAATTATCACTCATGTCACTGTATTTGATACTTGACGGCAATTTTGTCGTTGAAGGAGTTCTCCAATTACTTTAATTAATTTAGTCTACCAATGTTTTAGTTTTTGACGGATCATCAGAAGTTCGCACTTGAGGCCAGCGAGCCATGAAGCGCAGTATCTTGGGAGTCAAATTGTCGGACCGTATAAGAAACAGTGTATTGCGCTCCAAAACTTAAATCGCCGATGGGGGTTTAAAAGCTGCCAACCTGAAGTGGGACTGGCCAAAATTATCCACCGACTGGACCCCACAAAACGTAACAAGGAAGCGCGGGAGGCCTAGACAGAGGTGGCGGGACGAGTTGGACGCCTTTTCTAAGGATTGGCCGAAGAAAGCATCCGACCGTGAGTCGTGGAAGATTGAAAGGGAGGCCTTTGCCCTACAGTGGGACAGAAATGGCTTAAAATAATAATAATAATAAAATGTTTTGGTAATTTATTCCGAGCGTTCATAACGCTATTTTACAGATAGTGGGAGTGTGGGTTGGACCTAGGGTTGGAGGTGCTTAGCGATTATAGCAGTGATAAAGAGATTCTCTGTGTAGAAATGGATATTGTGTAAGAAGTTTCATCATACGATGTAGTTAAGTTGGACAGAATAATGCTCCTGTAAGACAATGCACAGACGTTGTTTTAGTTGGTATGTTGGTATCCTATCCTGGACACCTGACGCTGTCATCCGAACCATACTCTGTGCGGGAGTTGGGAGAGGAGTCAGTAATTAGAACCAGATAGTGTATGTGAGTTTACGTTTATCCTGGACACCTGATGCTGTCATCCGGACCATACTCTGTGCGGGAGTTGGGAGAGGAGTCAGTAGTCAGAACCAGATGGTAGATATATATTTATGTATCCTGGTCCGTTGATATCCAGATCCTGCCCTGTTGCGGGGTTTGGTTTGAAGGATTCAACAGTTAGAACAAGCTGATGTTTATGTGTACCCTGGTTCTTTGCCGCTGATATCCGGATTCTGCCCTGTTGAGGAGTTTGGTTTGAAAGATTCAATGGCTAGAACTAGTTGGTTATGTGAGCCATACCGGGTATGTGCGGGTTGGTTTAAAAGAACCAAAGACAGGCGCAGACGATGACTTAGGTACGTTTAAGGTTGACCTAGAGTTGATAGTTACATGGTCACGATGTTCACGACGGCGAAGTAGATAAACATGGATGAACATTATACCTACAGATATATTCGGTTTAAATAAATGGGACTGTTTCATTGGACGCACACGATCGGTCCGTGTGCGTTAGACGTTGTTGGGTAACTACAAATTAGGTTTAGTTTGCAGTTCAATACGTCGGGCTCGAGTCAATGGTGGACTGTTGTACTCTTGAGTTCGTTTAAGAAATAGGTGGCAATCATAGTAACAAATCTTGATTATCAGGATGATCGCGCGGATAACCAGCGATGAAGCTGTTAGAACGACTTAACACCCGAGGACGGTCGTATTATCAGAATGGCCGTGACGGCGCATCGAGTTATTGGTCGTGATAAGATGTCTATCGGTTAGATACTCTTTAGCTGGTCCTTGTTTGTTTGTTTGTCTGTGGTTAGTTAACAATGGCAACGCGCGCACGCATTATTGGGCGCTGTGATGTTCTTGTTTTGATTAACACCAGAAATCAAGCACCCGCGAGGAATTGCTATATAAGTCACGAATACAAATACCATAGCCTTTAAACTAACGTCGTTGTAAGTTTGTGTCGTGGTGGACCGTGGGCCCTCATGCGCCGCGCTGTAAAAGTCGGCCCTGATGTTAATATGATGATGATAGATCCAATTATAATGATGTCGGCTATCTAGACTCTAGGGCGCCGATATATAGATATAAAATCGATCGAATTGAGACAACAACAAACAATATCTACTTAGTCTATGAAATAGGCGAGACATGCCAAACATGCACGGGACTACACGAATACTCCCTCTACATTCTCGTGTTCCCGCGGAACTGTCCACATGTGGAGTGCGAGCGCGCTCCACATGTTCGCCGAAACTTCCGGCGAAACTTTTGCCAGGACGTTGGTCGGCCTCTACATTCTCGCCTATTAGGGATGTGGTGGGTGTCAAAACGCGTCGTTATATATCGATTCATTGGTGTAACATCGCTAATCTGCTGTAAACAGGGTCACAGAGGTGATAGCACCTACTCTACTGAATTACTTGATCTACTAATATCCTGGATCATGGTCAGTAGTACCCCGAACCTGTTACGGGATAAAGCGCTAGGAATATAAATATAAAATCGATCGAATCGAGACGACAACAAACTATCTCTACTTAGTCTATGAAAGAGGCGAGACATGCCAAACATGCACGGGACTACACGAATACTTCCTCTACATTCTCGTGTTCCCGCGAAACTGTCCACATGTGGAGCGCGCTTTAGGGATGTGGTGGGTGTCAAAACGCGTCGACATTATATCGATTCATCGGTGTAATATCGCTAATCTGCTGAAAACAGGTACACAGAGGTGATGGCAGCTGCTCTACTGTAATTACTTGATCTCCTAATATCGTGGATCACGGTCAAGTGTACCCCGAACCTGTCACGGGATAAAGCGCTAGGAATATAAATATAAAATCGATCGAATCGCGACGACAACAAACTATCTCTACTTTGTCTATGAAATGGGCGAGACATGCCAAACATGCACGGGACTACACGAATATAGGCGAATACTCCCTCTACATTCTCGTGTTCCCGCGGAACTGTCCACATGTGGAGCGCGCTTTATTAAGCGCGCTCCACATGTTCGCCGAAACTTCCGGCGAAACTTTTGCCGGGACTTTGGTCGACCCTCTACATTCTCGCCTATTAGGGATGTGGTGGTGTCAAAACGCGCGACATTTTATCGATTCATCGGTGTAATATCGGAAATCTACTGTAAACAGGGTCACAGAGGTGATGGCAGCTTCTCAGCTGTAATTACTTGATCTACTTATATCCTGGATCATGGTCAAGTGTACCCCGAACCTGTTACGGGAAAAAGCGCTAGAAATATAAATATAAAATCGATCGAATTGAGACGACAACAAACTATCTCTACTTAGTCTATGAAAGAGGCGAGACATGCCAAACATGCACGGGACTACACGAATACTTCCTCTACATTCTCGTGTTCCCGCGAAACTGTCCACATGTGGAGCGCGCTTTAGGGATGTGGTGGATGTATTCAGTGGAACCTGTCTGTAATATGTTTCATCAAAACTAGATTCATAAGTGGTTCCCTAGGCTACGTAGGTACTTAGATGAGGGAACCGTGTTAGTAGGTACCTAGTACTTACCTATCTGTGTAGAGCCACGAATCCCGTTTTAGTGTAGTATTTTTATCTAGTTTAAGTACCAACCTGCGGCAGTCCATACCGCGGGTCCCGCTGTCTCCCAGACTGATTAACATGTTTTGTTTTTTATTTACGTAGATTCCTACCTACCTAACCTACTTAGATACTGTTTTAAGGCCTTTAGTTAATAAGTACCTAAGTATTATGAATTTAATTCTTATTTTACCTTTGTTGTGCTGGGAGTATGAGGGGAAGGGGAAGGGGAACGAATATATATATATATATACATATATATACCGGCTATTCCCTATTTTGTGACAACTGTTTGTAGTTCAGAAATTGAAAACTAACAATATTGAGAGTTTGGGAGCTACAGTTTATATTCAAGTTATGCAAAGGTGAAAGGTGACGATCTACCTGGAGGTATAGCACAAAAGAGTAATAGGTATTATTAAAAATACAAATTTACTTAATATCGTTTACATAAAAAATCTACAATTGCAACAAAGATTGCTAAGCATGTACACAGGCACAAAAAGAGTAGACAAAGATGAGGGCGCCACTATCTATGCAGACTTGCCAAAGTCACATATAACTTGGCAATACTAAACAATGTTTTGTATTGACATATTTTAGTTTTTTATTTAATTTCTACTCTTTCGATTGTTTACGTATATAGGCAAGCAAGAAACAATCTAGTAAGTTTATTGTGAATAAGTCTCCGTGAGCACATAGTGGAGGTTACGGTTTGACGTTACGACTTCACTAGAGTTCCCAACGCTGGAGCTGTAGGAGCGGCTCACAGCCGTCGCGCTCCAGCACAGCGTGCGGGGCGCAGATCCACGGGTCCGCGGTGGCGGCTTGCCAGCGCTCCAACCTCGCCTTGAGCTCCGCCTCCGCGCCCGACACCGACGCCTTGCCTGAGTATTTCTCGTAAATCATATATATTGTCCATAAAAATCACAAATAAAAACTAGTACCTAATGAATATAGTAGCCAAACATTAAATACGTGAGTCGATGATTAAGGTCTTTAGAGCTCCATGGTTTGGAGACTCGTGGCTTTGGCTGTGGGTGGAGAGACTTGGAATTAACTAATTTTCTGCGAAAGCTACATGTCAAGGGGTTTTAAATGTAAGCAGCACATTCGTGATAGCCCTGGTGGTACTAATGTCCATAGGCAGGGGTGGCCTCATTCCATCAGCCGTTTGCCTTTTTGTGTACAGACTTACAAAATAAACAGACGAATGCAATAATTTTTGTTTTGTACTGCAGCACCCCCTGTGCCGCCGTGCGTCCTGGGGCACATAGCGTTGAGAGGAAGCAACCATCACATCGCAAGTGTGCTATCCTGTAGTAACGGTTGCTGCAGAAAGCTCATGTAGTCGTACGAGGCGGTCATTTGGTGGACATAGGTCTCCTACAATGAGCGTCAATGCAGCCCTGCCCTGGGCTTGCCGTATCCAGCATCCACTTGCAGTCATACACAAATTGTCACCCCGTATGTCCCACACTACGCTTGCCGAGTCGCGGTCTCCACCCTAGAACTCGATTACCCCAGCAGTTGTCGGTTATTTGGCAGATAGTGCTAGCCTACTGTCACTTCAGCATTGTACTGTTAGATTACTTTGTTGACAATGTTGATCTTCACAGCACGTTCCATAGCAAGCTAACCGACCTTGAACTGGTGAAGTGTCTACATGTTGGTACCGTAGGTCACGACATGTTTGTTTTTGTAGTATGGAGGTGGCGTGAAGACTCGACAAAGTTATCCAAATGCATCCCAGTCCAGCAAATCATCCAAAGGGCAATGGAAAGGGCTATGCTCAGAATTCCATAGCGCGATTGAATCAGACATTAGAAGATCCGCAGCGCACAGCCGATCCACTGACATAGCCCGAAGGATTGTTAGATTCAAGGCAGGGTACACAGATTGACAGAATACAAGGGCAATAACGTTCTCGAGTGGCGACCACGTACCCGAAAAAAGCAGCGTGGGCACGCCTCTATCAAGATGGACCGACAAACTAGAAGGTAAGGCCAAACTGGCTTCTAAAAAGCTTGGAATGCTTAACCGGTCCAAGCGATACTTCAACCCAGGGCAGCGGCTGCTGCTGTACAAGGCACAGGTGCGGCCTCATATTGAGTATTGTTCACATCTTTGGGCCGGCGAAACTGCCGACCTGTTTAGTCCTCTGGACTCTATCCTGGTGTTGCTAATGTCCATAGGCGGCGGTGACCACTTTCCATTAGGTGGCCCGCATGCCTGTTTGTCTGACGGATAACATAAAAAAAAAGAACTGACCGCTGGTACCTGAAGAAAAGGTCACGGGTACCAGCTAGATGCAGACGGCACAAAACCGGCCTTTGTGGAGATCTCTGGGGGAGGTCTGTACCCAGTAGTGACATGATGATGATGATGATGACGAGTCTCAGATTGACTTACTTTTTATTTTTGTGTTTGCCTGGTATCATTATAGTCGAAGTAGGGCGGCGTGACAAAATACCAAACGTGTAAGTGAGCCAAGAACTGAAAAAGTTTGAGAGCCCCAGCTGTACCAATATCCACAGCCACATAGATAGAGAGTAGCCCTAACAAAGACCCGAGATGTATCATAGATGGCGCTGCAACTATACATCACGCTATCGTTTAACTATCACGCTATATACAACATCCAGCCAGTCCTCCAGTCATCTAGATAAGTAGAGGTGAGAAAGGAAGTATGTAGTGCAGTTTCAATGTATTACCGTGTAAATTGTTGATCTCAGCGGGATCACGCTTCAGGTCGAAGAACTCCCACTCTGGACGCGAGTAGTACTGGCTCAGCGTCTTATACCACGGTAGCGGCTGCTTGTCGCGAGTTCGATTCAATATATCCTGCACGAGAAGACTATACATGAACAACACTACAGTAACCATAACCATTTTCTTTTATCAATATTATAAATGCGAAACTAACTCTACCTTTAAGGCTATTACGGCAATACCTTTAAAGTTTGAACCGATTTATATAGATAAAGATCGTCTTTGGTCTAATGGTTAAGGCGCCTCACTCGTACCCAGAGGTACCCGGTTTAAACTCCAGTGTCGCTATGTACCAATGACTTTTTCTGAGCTATGTACATTAGTTAAACACTAACCGACGCTTTCACAATGAGGGAAAACATCGTGATGAAACTTGCACATTCCAGCGACTTGATGTGTAACCAAATCCAATTTAGTATGATTTCCCTGTTAACAAGGTTACGGAGTTCAGATGGCAATTGCTCCACTGTAATTACCTAATCTGCCAAATCCTGGAGGAGCCCGGACCCTCGCGCGCAACAGCGCCACCAGGATTTCAACGCCAAAGATGACCATGACTTTTCAACCGATTTAGATGAAAGGTAAGGCTCCATTTTATCAAAGTCTGCAAAATATAGTAACGAACTAATTAAGCTAACTAAATAAAGGGCTGCTCGGGCCCAGGTAAATTCCATTTATTACCTGGAATGTGGGCGAAACGTAGAGATCCTGATCAATCGGGAACGGCATCCCATAGTTCAGGTTGTGGATGAGTTTGTAGCGGCGTGTGCGCACAGCGCGCATTGGATAGTACATCGTCACCTCGTGGTGCGTGTGCGACGCGAACACTGCCTCAGAATCCGACGGCACCGGCTCTGCATTCACACATTTGGGTAATTTTGAAACGTAGTTCACATTTAGATAAAATCCACATCAGTGACTAATTATTTTATTATACAGCTATATGATATTACTATAGCCTGTGCTTTAGCTTTATACTAACCTTTTTCTAACACCGGCAAGAAGCTCTTAGATGTATCGGGCGGCAAGATGTCATTGTAATGCGGCAAGGGCATAGACATGGGCGGCAACTGCAGCCAATCGCGAACGGTGGGCGCCACGTCCAGCAGGCTGACCATCGCGCCGGACGTGGTGGCCCGGCGCGCGTTCGGCGAAGGCGATACTGCAAGTAAAGGGACGCGTGCGCCGGGCTCGTACAGGTTTGTGCGGCCACCGGGGAATGGGATTCCGTTGTCAGAAGTATACATCACTAGCGTATCGTCGCTGTGGCCCGCCGTATGCAACTCGCTCAATACCAGACCTACGCCTGCAATGTGATAAGAAATCATTAATCATATTTAAGGAATTAATAAGATTGTTATAAAAACGAAACTAAAGGCAAACATGGGAATGTTAAGCTCGCCCATGCAGGTCGATTATGCAGACCGAGCGACGGTAAATGCATATTATACTCCTGCATCGCGAAACGCATTGCATTCAGGCGCGGATCCAGGGATGGGGGCAAGGAGTGCAATTGCCTACGGTTTTTGAGCCAAAAGGCCAAAAATTCGAAGCTCGCTGCGCTCGGTCAATTTTTTTATGATGATTTTATCAATCACTCGTAACTTTTTGGATCAGAAATGTCAAAAATTTCATTTGCCTTCAATTTCGTCATACACCAATATTTCAAAACAAAAACTCCGAGCATGCTGCGCTCGCTCAAAAAATAATTTTAACAATCACCCCAGCTTTTAAGAACCATAATGTTAAAAGTTTCCTGCGCGCTCCGATTGCTCATTCAATAATTATAATTTCTTTTATTGTCATTTATTACGATCAGCATCACACATCATCACAGCACCTAAGCCAAAATGTCCAAGCTCGTCCAATTTCGAGCTCGCTTCGTTCGCTCACTAATTTATTGTTCACCCCAGCTTTTAAGACCCTAAATATCAAAAATATCGCTCATTCATAGGTTTCAGTTACTTTTCTTACCTTTCACCAAGCTCGTTGCGGTTGCTTATTCATTAACATCCCTAAGTTACTTTTGTAAAGATCACCCATTGTTGTTAAATCCCAAAATATATAAAACTAGCGGCCCGCCCCGGCTTCGCACGGGTAGTAAACCTTAACAAATTATACACTTGAACCTTCGTCATGAATCACGTTGTCTAAAACCGCACTATGTAGTTTGTGTGTGAATACCGCATGAAAATCCGTTCAGTAGTTCTTGAGTTGATCGCGAACATACTGACAGTAAGACACGGCGTGTCGCGAACATACTGACAGATTTTGATAAGGATTAATACCAAGGTACAAATAAAGAGCGTTTTTTAGCGGCGGCATTTTAATTAAATTTTGAAAATAAAAGAACACTTATTGTGACATAACTACAATAGTTGGACATATGCTACCGCGGAGTTTTTTGTAGACATTATGATGTTCTTCAATATTGTTGTACATTATTTTGTTCTATCGCTAATAGTTTCGGCAGCGCATTCGACGAAAGACATTTTAAGACTCATTTTTCTACACCTTCGGTTACATTGTTCAAATTTTACCAAGGATCCCTAATTTTTTTCAAAATGAAATGTAGCCTATGTCAAATTGGAAGAATGTAGCATTCTATTGGTGAAAGAATTTTTTAAATCGGCCCAGTACTTTTTGAGCCTATTCATTACAAACATACAAACATACAAAAATAGGTACAAATCTTTCCTCTTTATAATATTAGTGTAGATAACGACACAAAATGTAAAAAATTTCGAGGTCACTTTTGATTTCCTTAAATTACTATTGTGAGGATCACCCATTGCTGTTAATATCATAAATATCTTAAATAGCGAGCTCGCTTCGATCGCTCATTAATTTAATGATCACCTTAAGCTTTTAAAACCTAAATTCTAAAACATTTAATTCACTCCAGCTTTTAAGATCTCAAACGTAAAAAATGTTGAACTCGCTCCGGTCGCTCATTCATTGATCACCGTAGCTTTTAAGACCTAAAATGACAAAAATTTTGAGCTCGCTCCGCTCGCTCACACATTCGTTGTTCTCCCCCAGGGTTTAAAACCTAAAACTTCCGAGCTCGCTACGCTCGCTCATTCATTTATTATTCACCCCACTAAAAAGGGCAATTCTTTTTACTCGGGGCGCTCGCTCATTGAGTAGAGAATACTCGTAATTAGAAGATACCTATAATTTTGACTTTCGCCCTCGCTCAACCAAATCCTGGAACCGCGCCAGAATGCATTACCCCCATTCAAGCTGCATCGCAGTCGTGTCGTTGTCTACTCTACCCACCTTGGTCCAGTCGCGACATCGTAGTGTATTGCGCCGCGACATCTCTTCTCGCTGGCTCGGTATCCTACAATCAAACCGAAAGATAAGTTACTCGTCCCACATTATTAGGTATTACATTGGCACGAGTATTAGTATTTCACCTGAATATGATAAGGCAGTTCTATCTCGTCCCATTGGTAGTACCAGGGCTTCCAGTCGGGGATCACGCCCATACCCGGCTCACCGGAGCCGAAGCGCTCACAGAAAGGCCCGAACTGCGGCTCACTGTGACCGCATCGGTGCGGGTCGTGGAACGCCACGTACAAAAAGAACGATCTGCCGTATTATTAGCAAAGATAGAATTAGAAAGATGAAGCACAAGATAACAGACAGTGTTGATTACTCTTGGTAGGTTTCTACAGTACAGGTTGCATTTCGGAGAGTGTGCGAAACAGTTGCACGACCTCATTCCGCCGGCCTAGGGAATGCAATACCGGGATACCGGGATCCCGAAATACCGGGATTTCGCATACATTTTGCAGGACTAATCCCGGTCGAAAATTTTGCGGGTTCCCGCTGGACTGGTGGGATTACAGAGAAGCATGGTTTATACGTGATACTGTGCGCGGGGCGGCTCGTCAGCCGTGGTCTGGCTGGCTGGGATCTGGCTAAACGATGCGATGAACACTTGCGAGCTTAACTATCGACCCACCCCATATTTTTCCTATAACTTCATACAGTGCTCCATGGGGTGGGGATTTGGGGAACCGTGGCTTTGGCAGTGGAGTGGCATTTGCTTTTTGCTGCCAGAGCAACGTGTTATAGAGGTGGGCAACGCCTTATCGATACTCTTGGTGTTGCTAATGTCTATAGGCAGTGGTGACCACTTTCCATCAGGTGGCCCGCCTGCCTGTTTGCCTACCGTATGACTACAAATATTTTATATAATAATCAGTACAAAGATTTTATATAATTAACATTGACGTATTAATAATATATCGTACAATACAAACACTCTTTATTTGCACACATTGACAACGTAGGGTTTATTTTTAATACTATCTAGGCATTAACCACCATCTCACCTGGTGGTAAGTGACGACGGGGCCAAAGATGGAGCGTGCCTGTCTTGGAACAGCCTATTCAATCTAGTCCAGATTATAGTGATCAGAGAACACACTCGCAGGCAACGTGTTCCATTCCTTAGTCGTTCGTATTATACAGGTTGAACCAAAGCGGCTTGTGCGAATAGCTGGAAGATCCACAACTGAGATGAAGGATTGGATAGCAGAAAGAACTGGCAATATGAGGTCGTGCAATTGCTTCGCACACGCTCCGAAATGCAACCTGTAAAAGACCGACAGACGCGCAACTCTACGCCGATTCGCTCTGCAGCTTAGCTTTAATTAATTGCGGCTCAGAAATTATCTTCTATGCACATTTTCCACCGAATCCAGAGCAGCCAGTTGGTATTAGGCTAACCCATCCCAGAGGTGGCAGCAATACTCCATGCAGGACCGGACTTTTACTTGAAATAACGGAAGCAACTGCCTTGAAGTGAAGTACCACCTGACCTTCGAGAGGATACCAAAATTTTTGGCTGCAGTCTTTGCTTTGGATTCGATGTACTGTCCAAAGTTGAGATTGGTTGATAGTTTAATACCAAAAAACTGTAGGTTGTCGGTAATTCCTACAGAAAGTCATAGATAAACTGTCACACAAATAACACACAAACAAACAGACTGTTACAAAACTAATTCCACGCGGCGGACGAAGTCTCGGGAAAAAGCTAGTAGTATATAATAAGTATTATAATATTTGTTTATTACAGAACACATTATTTGACAAAAATAAAATTTCCTCTGTCTTCACGAAAGTTGTCACTTACTTGTTCTGCTTATTTGCTGTATCCAGAAACTCCCTAACGAGTAGTTTTATGTGTGTGATGTTGCGTCCAACCTGGTTGATGTGGTTGTTCTCCTCAGTCTGCTCGTAGTCGAAGCGGAAAGCATCCGCGGGGCCAACATGCTTCTTGCCAATTATACCTGGTCCATAGAATCTGGTATTAAATACAACCCAAAAGATTATCACTTGCCATTTAAAAAGTAGTACCTAATATTCTAACACAAGCCACTGAACATTTTGTTCACATGGCCCAGCAACATATTGTTGCAGCCACATATTCGAGAACACTCGCGCACACCGTGACTTATTGCGCAGCAATAAGTGTACGTAAAGCCAGATTGTACCTTATGTACTGGGTTATAAGGTGTAAAGTTTGCATGACACAGAATAAGCCTGGATGTTATGGTATATGTAGCGGCTATTTTCGATTCGTCGGTCTAAAAAAACGTTTGGACTCGATCACTAGAAAATTCCAGAATTGGAGCCGGGGTATACAAACAGCAACCGGCGTGGCGCGAGACAGTTCCGTTTTGACTATCGGAGAGGTAACTTCGGAGCGAATACCGAGCAATAACCTGCGACTACCTGCGACATCCTACGACTTAGGCGATACCTACGGACTACGAGAGACCTGCGATTGTGGAAGATCAGCTTGACGTGGAAACCTTGGAAGAGAATAAACCTTTGAAACCTGTCATCAGTATTTTACTTCAAACAACGATCCCTAACGCGTAACAATATCAACGCCCTATAACCTTGTCACTCTATATTTTTCTTCAGGGCTTAGAAAAGAAAACAAAATTTCGTACTTGTATATTACTTAGACTGGTTGTACCAATCTGGGATAACGAAAAATTAATAACCTAACCGACAGAAAAAGTCGGATAACCCTCGACTACGTTTACTTAAACTCTATTTTCTCTTCAATTTTCTAAACAAAACCGATTTTAATGAAACAAACCTAAGAACCATCTCGATTAAACTGGCTTTCAAATAGAGATAATCTTATCCAAATCGGTCCATCCGTTCGGGAGCTACGATGCCACAGACAGATAAACAAAACCCCGATACACACGTCAAACTTCTAACACCCCTCTTTTTTCGTCGGGGTTTAATAATATACCTAGATATGAACTTTACACTGACCGGTATAAATGCCGTGGCTGCGCAGTGCGTTGGGCAGGCTGAGGCTGGCGACGCCGTCGAATGCGTTGAAGTGATGCACGCCGTGGTGAAGCCCGTACATGCCATTCTGGTGGCTCGGCGTGCCTGTTAGCAGAGCCGCGCGGCTACAACACCACCAACCAAGCTATGAATTAACATCACGCCTTCTCTGCTCTTGCAAGGAAAATGATGTAACATCTAGCAATCTGCTAGTGTGTTTTTGGTGTAGTCAACGTCATCACTAAAACATAATAAAATACATACATGCCTGTATTACAGGTGCTAGACAACTAATAAATCTAACTAAACTAACAATAATCAAATAGCTGTGTAATATAGATACTTTTAAAAACATTCATAATACACATGTGAAATTAAAATTCATCATTTCAAATTCAGACTTGATATGCACAGTTGTCTCCACTGCAGTCTTCTCGTGACCACGGTGGCTGTGACCCTGCCGAAACGTCGAGAAAACAAATCGAAAAGGTACGTCGCGTGTGAGTCCTATCTAATATAATAATACATCAATTAAGATGTCAAAATTTTTTATTATAGATTACTGGCTGATCGTAAATGGATGAAAGATCAAATTTCCATTCTAGACAAATAGCTTCCAGCTACTATAAATCGTCGTCGTCGGCGCCACCCATGCGTTTAAATATCGTCAGTAATATTGCGTTATTGTTTTAAATCATTTATAGATATTAGGTCCACCCATGAAATTGGGGTTTTGTATTTCGATAATGATGGAAAGTGGAATTTTCATACAGCAAATTTTTCAACAATGTCTAATCCGATTATAATGAAACTTTGTTGGTATAATAGCCATCATTAAACTAACTGGTGCATAGAAAATCATTTTGATAACTACCTTTTTTATAAAATTACATATAGTTAAAGAGGCAAAACTAACGATAAATGAAAAGGGTTAAGAATTTTCAAGCCCTTACAAAAAGTAAAATTAAAATATTTTACGTAACGTACGTAAAAATACAATTTTAAGGACTTACAAGGCTTTCTATTTTCAAAATGAAGTATTAATTTTTATATTATATGTTATTTAAAATTAAAAATATTTGAACTACCGATACACCAATACGGAAAGATATGCCAATTTCATAGGTAAGGACCCAACATTAAGTGATGTGAGTAATATATATTATTTAGTATATAAGTAGGTACAGTGCGAGCAAGATAACGGGCTTCACCCCACCGGTGCAACTCCTGTGTAGCCAGGATCTACAGCGGCGACCACACCCAGGTCCTGAGTTTTGACACTCAGGCGCGCCCGAGGACAAGCTAATACTGTCTTGGAACCCGCAACAAATTGAATTAATCAGTAATAGGTTGGAGTTGGAGTATAGCGCGCAAGATAAGTCTACACTTAGGGATGTGCGTTCGTCTTTGTTTTTGTTTACAATTTGTTTGTTAGCTGTCTGTCTTTAGTTCCATTATCAGGCAGGCCGCAAGCTTGTTTGCCACCTTAGTGTTATAAAAAAAAGTTATTTTGCAAGCACTCTACCTAAATTTTAGCTAGCAATTCTTATAATTTAATCAACCTTGGCGAACAACTGCTAACCGATGTAAATGCATTGTTGAAGATAACTCCTCGCTGGGCCAAAGCATCGATGTTTGGTGTCTGGCAGATCTTGTTCCTGTATGCGCCCAGTTCAAAGCCGCCGTCGTCCGCTAATAAAAGCAGTTATAATACATTTTAGGTATATCGTCTTATCGACTACAAAACTTCCCCCGAACCTTCCAAATAGTTAGCTTCGTGCCTATTGCATCCATCTGCTTTAACACATAATTAACTTAGTTAACTTAGTTCTAAGAAAATAAGTATATGATGTACATACATAACTAACCCGCTGGCTAGTTGAATGACCCTGCCTATACTGGTTGGAGTTTAAGTAGAAGTAAAAGCCACGTGAGAATTGAAAGAGATTTGTAAGGACCGTAGCAAGTGAAACAATGTGGACTCTGCTCAGCCTACCCCTATAGCGAATACTACACACACGATATATATCGTGATTCACGCAGGATCACGATATTTATCGAGTGTGTAGCCTAGAGTATCACGAATCGTGATACGGATCACAGGATTTCCGAAAATCCAGAAATCTACGATCTAAGCGAATACTACACACACGATATATATCGTGATTCACGCAGGATCACGATATTTATCGAGTGTGTAGCCTAGAGTATCACGAATCGTGATACGGATCACAGGATTTCCGAAAATCCAGAAATCTACGATCCGTATCAACTATCGTGCGATATATATCGAGCGTCTAGTATCTAGTCGATATTTATCACGACATTTCTGTCAAACTGACAGATAAATAACGTAATTTCAAATTTATTTTCATTGTTTGTGTTTATTTTCAAGCTGCTGTGGCCACTATGGACCTGGACAGTTACAATAAAAGTATAAACAGTCAACAAGATCCTTATCCTCATAATTTTACTAATTTTTTTCTCTTCACGCGTCTTTTTAATCCTAATGCTAATACTATACAACGCAAGCTTTATCAGTCATTTTGGTAAAAATACGTAAAAATCGTAAATATACACCAGCGACGCGTCAAAAATGCTTTTTTTTTAGGCTAGGCATTGGCAACTTAGTCTATTCAGCCATCAAAATGAATGAAAGAATGCACAGACTAATGAAAATATCGACGATTCTTATCGTGTGTGTAGGGTCGACTTGCGATCGGCGGATACTACACACACGATATTTATCGTGATACGTATCGTGATCCATATCGAGTAATATTTTGGACATAGGCGGGTGCCTATGAGAAAAAGGCAGGACGATATGTATGTGAAACCCATACGAAACCGTATTCAATACATAGGTGGTTTTTGAAAGTCATTAAAATCTTCTATTTCTTACTTTTAACGCATGCGAGCATTACCTATTTCCTTGCATTACATTCTCGTTTTAATTTTTTGTAAAAATATTTTTTCTATTGTACTTAGACGGAATTCGTTCGTTAAATTCGACACACGCTTTACCCATTTTTATATTTTTTTAGTTATGGTAACAACCATGGACTTACTACCCAAAGGGACTGCGCACTGCTTTGACTAAATCCGGGCAGAGCGAGAGTCACCATCGATAGTCCTGTGTCCCTTTCTAGTGTTGCCACCATTGTTGATGCAAATTCCGAATTACTTTTATTATTTGGCGCGGACACCGACCTCAGGGCCAGGCAGAGCTGGACCTGGTGCAATCTGAAGGTCATGTTTTCACCAGGGTCCAGCCCAAGCTTACCCTGCTACTCGGAAACTATTGGCCCTAGAACACTAGTTCCTAGAGTGAAATGATAGTACTCCTCGAGATCATCATTTCTTAAACCAACTGTCAAAGTTAAGTCTTTTATAACTCGGTACCCATTGGTCCTAAAACACTAGTTTCGAGAGAGAAATGATAGTACTTGTTGAGATCTACATTTCGAATGACAGCTGTCAAACTTTGACCTGAAATAACTCCTAAACTATTGGTGCTATAACACTAGTTGCTAAAGCAATACGATAGTACTCATCGAGATCTACATTTCGGATGACAGTTCTAAGTTTGACAGCTGTCATACGAAATGTAGATCTCGACAAGTACTATCATTTCTCTACAGAAACTAGTGATTTAGGACCAATGGGTTCCGAGTTACAAAATATTTTACTTTCACAGCTGCAATACGAAATATAGATCTCGACGAGTACTATCATATCTCTTTAGAAACTAGTGTTCTAGAACCAATGGGTTCCGAGTTATATATAACACATTTAAGTTTGACAGCTGTCACCCAAAATTTAGATATCGACGAGTACTATCACTTCTCTTTAGAAACTAGTGTTGTAGGATAAATCGTTACCGAACTCTATTATCTATTTTGTGGAACAAAAAGTCGTAGGTTAATAATAATGTCGACTCGATGTTTGTCGGAGAAACGTTCAGATCAAAAGGTATTTTGACAACTACTTTTCGGATTGTACGGATTACCTCATAATAATACCAAATTCACGGTAAATATATTTCTCCAATAATGGCAACACCAAACATGACACTTGTCAATTTAGAATGACGGTGACTATGTCGCAGTCAAATGGTTAAATTAGCCGGTTAATCAAACGGCTAGCTTTTTGAGCAGTTATTTAGTTGAAAATTTGCCAGTTTCATAAGATTTTAAAGTGATGTTGTAAGATCGATATTGCCTCGAGTTTACGCAGCTCTTCCACACATTGTTCTAATGCTAACCTACCCACAATAACTTCAAAGTATAATAATAGTTTGCATTGGGTTTCTATTCGGTTAGTTTAGGTTAGCATTATGACAATGAATGGAAGAGCTCCATAAACTCGAGGCAATATCGTTCATTTGACTTTACTTTCAAAGTTCATGAATTTGGCCAATTTTCAATTAAATAACTGCTTAAATAGCTAGCCGTTTGATTAACCGGCTAATTTAACCATTTGGCTGCGACAACTATACCAATAACATTGTGTTTACATTGTTAGAAAGGGACAAAGGACTATCGATGGTGACTCTCGCTCTGCCCGGTTTTAGTCAAAGCAGTGCGCAGTCCCTTTGGGTAGTAAGTCCATGATGGTAACACTGCCCACGAACTCGTCAAGCGGCAAGATCTTTTTTGCTCGATCGTCGATCCGTTGGCCCGCCGTGCTTGTTTGCGTGAAATCATGTGAAACGGAATGTTCATTTCTAACCTCCTTTCTTTGTTTTCGTTGTATTTAGATTTCTTTTCTTTGCAAAACAAAACCTTTGAATTTATTAGTTTTGTCGTGTATGAATAAAATAAAATAAAGTAAATTGAAAAAAAGTCGCATGAATGTAAAGGACAATTTATGATGCATTTTTACAGCATAGGTAAATAATGATTTCGTCATAGTTACCCAGTATGATAAGAACATTTCTTGAGTTACTTGATAGCACAATATCGGTGACGAATGCTAAACATATTATCAGCGCGTAAGCACCGCTTGTCCAACGCGCCATGTTTTCGTCGATTCGATAAGCTCTCACATTTTGACATATGAAGCAAGTGTTGGTTTGTGAGGTGTTGGCATTCGCAAGCTTTGTTTTGGGACCACGACCGGTGCCTGTGCCTTTAGGTCATTGACCGGTTCAGATTACCCAAAAGTTTGTTTATTTTCCGAATTGTTAAAACAGTTAACATGGCTGCACGAAGCAAAATATTATATCTTTTCGACGTGGACGGCACTCTTACTAAACCGAGGCAAATTATAACAGAGGAATTCAAGAAGTTTTTGCTTCAACAAGTTAAGCCCCGCGCAACACTGGGTTTAGTAAGTGGGTCTGATTACAGTAAAATAGTGGAACAGATGGGTGGCGAAGCGGCGACGGCACAATTCGAATACGTATTCTGTGAGAATGGGGCGGTATTTTACCGCGATGGTGTGCTGCGCTCCTCCGAAAGTATCCTCAGCTACGTTGGCGAGGCGACATTGCAGCGTGTCATTAACTTTGCTCTTGCCTACATGTCCAAAATAGAACTCCCAGCGAAAAGAGGTAACTTTGTGGAGTTCCGTTCCAGCTTGATCAACTTGTGTCCAGTCGGGCGCTCCTGCAGCCAAGCTGAGAGAGATGAATTTTCAGAGTTTGATAAAGAACATAAAATAAGGGAAAAATTCGTAGCTGCTTTGCAAAGCGAGTTTGAAGATTCTAAATTGATGTTTGCATTGGGTGGACAAATTAGTGTTGATGTTTTTCCGAATGGCTGGGATAAAACTTACTGCCTTAATCATGTTACCTCTGAAAGTTTTGAAGAAATTCATTTTTTTGGAGATAAAACATTTAAGGGAGGGAATGATTATGAAATCTATAGTGATGATCGAACTATAGGACACAGGGTGACATCACCAGATGATACAAAACAGCAATTGATAAAATTGCTTAGTATTGAATAGTTCTTTGATACTTTTAACTTATTTATTGGGAATGTTATTAGTCAATCATAGAAATAAGTATGTGTGTAACAGTTGTAAATAATAATCCTCTATTATAGGGTTATTAATATGGAATAAATCCAATGCTCTACACTCTTACTCTTATTTTGTCAGTAAATTACTTCAAAAGCATATAGTTCTAAATTAAAAGTAAATGTGATTGCATTTAAATGATAACATTTGTATATTTTGTATATGTTTAGTTTTAACAGGGAAAAAGGAATTATAAAAATAGCACTGTAAAACTTAATATAATTTTGTATGCATATGACTCGTGTGATGTTAATTGCCCTCGTACACTGGTTTCCGTTTTTCAATGAATGATATCATGCCTTCTTTACGGTCTTTGGTGGGAATGTTAATTTCATAACATTTTTGTTCTACTTCATATCCATCCTTGATGCCTAACTGTATACCCTCATTTACAGCCTGTTTTGCACAGCGGAGTGCAATGGGAGCATTTGGGAGGATTTCGCGTGCCACACTAAGTGCTTTCTCTAGTGCAGCATTTTTACTGCTGTTCTGAGGAACAACATGGTTGGCAATTCCTGAAAAAAAAAACATTGTTATTTACTTAGTTTCAGTTACTCAACATTCATATATCAAAGATCTTTGTTGCTAACAGAACTCACCTAGCTCTTTGCTTTCTTTTCCATTAACTATTCTAGATGTAAATATTAGTTCTTTAGCAATATTAGGATGGATAACACGTGGTAGCCTCTGTGTGCCTCCTGCACCAGGAATTAATCCACGACTAGTTTCTACTAGTCCCACCTTGGCTGTCTCTGCAATGATTCTTATATCACAAGCTAGAGCTAACTCTAGCCCTCCTCCGACAGCCACACCATCTATAGCTGCTATAGTAGGCATAGGTAAGTCTTCTATTTCAATAAACGTTGATCTTAGCAACCGAACAAACTTTCCCACTTCCTCATCAGACATCTGCAACCTTTCTTTTAGATTGGCTCCTAAAATAAAAATTATAGTAATGATTATTAGTGATTGAAATTTTGAAATGTACCTACTAAGATTATTATCTCTGTTAAGGCACATTACCCGCGCAGAATATTCCGGGCACCATACTATGCAGTATGACTACTGAGGTTTTAAGATCCTCCCTTAAAATCTGATTGACCTCTCGCATGGCTTCGACGAACTCAAAGCCGAGAGCATTGCGGTCGCGTGGGCTGTTAAACCCAAATAGTGCGATGCCACTGTCTTCGCCCCGCAAACGCTGCAACTGTATGGGGCTGCCGTCTGAGTGCTCAGTGCTTCGAGTTGATAACCACCGTACATTTCGGGCTTGAACCGCTAAATATTTCAATACGTTTGACTTGGGTCGGAACATATCTCTTGAATTGGTTACTAGAATATACACTTTCAATACAGGCGCTCGCTATAACTATTGTTTGTCAAACTTTGCTTATCACTTTTTACTTTTGCTTATTACTTTGCTTATCTTACATGGACTGTTTTATCTTATCAAGTGTTTTCTCATTCAATACCTAAAAGTAAAACAAACAAACTTTGCAGTTTGTGGACTTTGCTTTGCTAAACTTACGCAATTATTAAATAAAAATAACTTTTATGTAAAATTCATTTCCATATTCCCCGAACTTTCCATCAACATCAATGACAGACACAAAGTTATGAATGAAATGAACTTTTGGTAGATCAAATCAATGAACTTTCCAACTTTATTGTCTATGACTCCGGACCAATCGCGACCAAAGGGACGTGGTTAGCGGGGAAGCTGGGGTTGGCGAGAATTTCAAAACGAGCGGTTTTTTCTTTTTCGTGGTCTTGGTAGTGAGTGTACTTTAGAAAACTATATTTGAAAGTTTTTCTTTCTCAACAAGATACAACTTTAACAAACTACGAACCTATTATACCTACTAGCAAATAAAACCAAGTCAGACAGTTTGGTCAATATTTCTTTCTATAGGACTTCGCAGCGGCTGTAGTTTGGTTAAATAAAATTTCTCTGTTCCCACAGATTTTAGAGTACCTAACTAGGTACTCTAAAATTGTAACTACAATAGATAGACTGATAAATAAGATTATGTGCATTTTTAGTGCTTTTAGCCTTAGAGAAAAAAAATTATCTACAGAAGCAAAGAGAACATACCGAGTTTCAATTTGAGACAAAATGTCACACATCTCTAAAACACACACACTAATGCAAATGCAGGGACGGAACAAGGAAGCCCATCTGCAATGTTATATTTTGCTACGAATTTCCACTCTTAACGAATATAAATAAATCTGACTTGTGAGTATATTTCGCTCCGGATGATTTTGTCATTTTTTAAACTTGTCCTTATAATTTTATATTTACATTATAATAAAAGGTACGGTATCTAGTGAAACAAACCCACGCCCTGATACCTACCACCGTCTTTTTGATCTCTTGATCATTCATACCGTGAATCGGCAGTGCTTGCTTTTGCATGAAGAAGGGTTTTGAGCATTTTGACCGGTATTAATGTTTATTTGTTGTCTCATAACTTCTAAACTAAGTAGGTACCTACTTACTTATCGTTAGAAGTATTTTCATTATCCACAGGATGGCCTATGTAACTTCACAATAAATCAGCAGTTTTCCAATAGGTATCTTAAGCATTCCTAACCACTCCCTAGATGGCGCCCCGACAATTTTGGTAATTGATAATCGCTTGAAATATGTTCTTAGCAAAGAGGATATTTACACCGGGTACGTTGTATTGGATAATATTGTATTTATCAATAGTTTTTAACCATTTTAGAGGTTGTAATAAATTATTACAAACAAAACAAACATCAATTTGACTGAGTCAATTCGTTTTATGGATACTTGGATCAAGAATGGACGCAATACAAATCCCAGCTAAAATGAAAGGTTTGTATTAAAACACAATTCGTTGAACTTTTTGTTTAAAAATTACCAAAATTTTAGGAGCACCATCTATTGTTGTTTTTTGAAACCAATTGACAATACCTACTGGAAAACTCCTCATTGATATGATGCCCTCTAGAGGACAGTCATAAAAAAAATTAAAAGAATAGGTACATTAATATATTAAACAGGTAGCATATTCTTTATTTTCAGTAAAAATTCATATAATGATGATAAACCAGGACTGAAAGGACTTGCATCTACTTATTATCTTGTTCTTCAAAATGTTTACAACGCAACACTTCCAATTTGCAACCCAGACATAGCCATGTCTGGTCTTTAGGAAACCTAGAAAAACAAATAAATGTAAATAAACGTAAATACGCGATTAATCCGTTAATTTGTTTCATAAAATGTCAAAACATTAAAAATGTCATTTAGGTACATTTTTGGTATGAAACCCTAATTTATACATATAAAATTGAGGACCACTATTTACAAGATCTGAGTATTAAAATTTTATACAATTAATCAATGACTCTACATAAAGGACCAGTTCATTGACCAAAGGGAATAGCTCCATGTCATTGGAGCGTAAACTGCAATTGCGCTCCAACTACGTCTCAGTGACGTTTTGGCCACGTATACGAATGGTCGTTACTTTACAATCTAAGAATGCCGAATTGCGTAGGAAACACATGCACTAATTCCGATAAACAGTAACCAAAAACAAGAATGGAGTATCTTTTTTCCGTTAAGTATAAGAAATATCATGTATCACTTGTAAAACTTATATTTTTAGCATTTCCAATAAATATTTAAGTTATTGCTACATTATTAACCGGCCATGATTAGTTGGTATGTTCAATCAAATTCAATGCACGCCATCTGCTTATTTTTTATTTGGCAGTCTTACATATATGCGCACGATGTGACTTTGCACCAGCGGCATAATGCCGTTGATTTTGTTTTCGCGGAAGTAATATTATTATAGATAAAAATAAATAACAGATGAGTATACAAATTAATCAAAAACAATAATATCGTTATGTTATGTAGCTTCAGAGCAGTCAACATATCAATAAAAACTTGTAAATGTGTTAAATCGTTAAAGAATTCTACAACAACAAAAGTGGTATAATTTTAAAGTAGGGAAAATGATAAAGATGGAAGGTTGGAATTGAAGGTTTGATTTGTAATTGACGAATCCCAATTATAACTGTTTAGAAATTTATATTTAAGGCATTACGGCTAGTTCGACGGGGTTTGGACCATGCATCGGACCGTTTAGCGGTTCAGTTTGATGTCGTAGTTCGAGCGCAGAGGATGTATTGCTTAAAAAATGAAAGAGTGCGAGGAAGGTGCAAACGATACAAAACTATTTAAATATTCTCTTTTTCAAAGTCCTCTCATGTTCGTGAGATGACTATATTTTTGTTTGTCTCTAAGAAAAATGTACATTCGGTTCTTTTATTTTTGACGTGAATTCGATAAAGGTCTTACTCCGGAGGACGGGGTTCCGGCGGAAAACGGTAACATGTTTTCTGTCCGCAAAATTTAATTCCTGGCGTGACGCTGATGATTGAAAGCAGAAAGAAAACTGACGTCACTGAGGGAAATAAATTATTTTTTATGTTCATGTAGGCGACTAAGTAAGCTAGACGTTGGTTCCATCGGCATCGACGTAGCATTAATGGGTAAGGCGCAAGAGGCTCATCAAAGTTACTTTGATTTGATTTTAATTTTTAAGGCGTGACGCTGATGATTGACATCAGCGTCACGCCAGGAATTAAATTTTGCGGACAGAAAACTAACACCGGCAGAGAGATCTCGACGCTACCGAGAAAACAAAAAAGACAGCATTCGAACGCCTCCAGCTCCGTCCAGACGATCTCAAAGCCAGAGTTCCGCACAGCGTCCTGGACGCCGCCGCCGCCGCGCCGTTGCGAAAATCACCGCGCGTCGCTCTAATGGACATAGACGTTGTCAACGCACAACAGCCATCATCGTCAGTCGCATCAAACGTTCCTTACCACTCCCCGTGGAGCAATAATCGAATTCACGGAAAATAAACTTGGCCTTATTGAGAGTAGAACCTCATGTTGTGACGTAATTTCACAAGCTGGGATCAACATGGCAGCATGCTATTGGAGATCAGCGGTACGAGTTATCTTGATTATATCAACGATCAAGGCAACGAAAGTTGCAAACCGCGGACTACATGGTCGTTGATTGTAGTGTTGCATCAAGGTCGCTCGGTTGGCAACTGTGTAGTAGCCCCTTAAAAAAATCGGATGGCGAGTAGCTAGCTTTAGATACTGTAGCAATCTTTGGTTTACAATACACATGCAATGCAACAGCAAAACGCAAATATTCGTCGTTTTGCGTCAAATGGAATGTTTTTATGTTTATTCCAAGGAAATTGTACGTTTATTCCCATGTGGTTTAGAAAAATGGACGCGCACATGATTCTATAGTTTTGAAAATGTTTTTCCATAAAACTCGTCTGTCTTGAACAATACCAAATTGTGAGATTGTGATAAAGCGTAAAGTGAAAATGACCGACATGCCTCCTTATCTCGCTACTAAAGATGAAGATAAAGGCAAAGGACAAAATGACAGTGATTCCTCAGACATCGATGATTGGGATTTACCTCTCAGTTTCGACAAACCGCGACATCTAGAACCTATCAGGTGTGCTGAACGTGTGGAACACTCTTGGCGCGTCAAGGAAAAGGTAGGACGCCCACTGTGTGCCACTGAAGCGAGCGTTCACCCACCCGAACCACCACAACAAACGCACATGGACCGTTTGCGACGTAATTAGGGTAGACTAGACACTGGTAGAGTCCTCTATCTATGAATCAGTTGATAGCACAATACACAAAACATAATAAACAATAATATTAGAAATGTAACTTCCTGACTTCTTGCACTGTTTAGTTAGATTGAGTAAATCTGTAAACTTTGCACTTACAAATCAATATACCTACTTTTCTGTTTTGTGTATGTATGAACTGCAAATACGTATTACTTTCTCTAATTTTATCATATTCTATCACTGTAAATCACAGAATAATTCTCATATTGAATATTATGGATAAAAAAATTGTTTATTGTGTTTCAACATTTTCCAATAAGTAGGTACTTTCCAATTACCTACTTATTGGAAAATTGTGTATGTATGTACTGCAAATACTTATTACTTTTTCTTATTTTATAAAATTTTATTACTAAGAATAAACCATAACTAAATGTTTATTTATAACACTCACTGTTAAAAAGTTCTCAGATCTCATAAAGAGTGAAAATTAGTTAGTTAACAACTTATATTATAACTTATTTAATAATTAATATGATTTTGTTCTAGTATAAGACCCACTGTGTGGCTTTAGTGCTGTGCCTGAATGTGGGTGTGGACCCGCCTGACGTGGTGAAGACACAGCCATGTGCACGACTGGAGTGTTGGATAGGTGGGTATTCTATTCTGCTAGAACATGTTTCCTTAACTACCTATATTATAATTTTGCTTATTGTCAATTTATAATTAGGAGGATTATAATAATGAACAGAATAAAATGAATAATAAATTAATTCATGTATTTAAAATTTAGCTTTGTATGTGATTAAGTTTAAAGTGGTCATTAATAGTGCAAGACAATGTAGAAAGTGAGCTGGATCTGGAGATATAAAAAAAAAGATATCAAAGTAAACAAAATGTTTATTTGCATTTTGTGTGATACTGTTTTCATTCTCTTGGCAATTATGTTAAATGTCTCCCAATGCTACTTACCCCTGAAAAGTCCTACTTCTTATCCTTGACTATGCTGACTCCTATTACTTAGATGCCACCAAAGAGTTGTTGAACACGCTGCATATGTTTCATTTTTGGGCTGCGAAAATATTAGCATACTAGTGGACCCGGCGCGACTTCGTTCACGTACACCTACCCACCCTCTATCCATTTTTCTTGCTTATAAACCTTCATCTTGAATCACTCTATTTATTAAAAAAAACCGCATCAAAATCCGTTGCGTAGTTTCAAAGATTTAAGCATACAAAGGGACATAGGGACAGAGAAAGCGACTTTGATTTATACTATGTAGTGATTACCAGCTTTCGGTCACAGCATAAGTTGCTCCCAATACGTATGCGTAGGAATCTCCACATTCTTTCCAACTTTTACATTGTCCTCCACAAACGTGGACAAACTGACATACCTATGCAAGGGCACTGTAGACTGTAAAATAATACTTTTTTTGTGATTTAGTTTTGTATTAGGTTCTTTTTTCCTTTTTTGTCATTGAAAATTATTGTGGTGTTGTTTGTGAATAAATGTTATTCTATTATATTTTACAAAAAACAACAGGTGTTTGACTGTGTAAAGTTTAGGTATTAAGACTTCAATGAACCATGATCTTGACTGACTAAACTTGAATATGACTTAAACACATATGATCTAGTTTGTTACCACAGTTAGTACTGTTTTTACCTTGATATTTTGTGTTGTGAGCATCAAGCGAGTAACAATGGTAGTGGTTCGATAATTCGAAGTCAGGGTAATCGTCGCATCCGAAAGAGGGTGGACCGATATGTCTGTCCTTAGGAACAACTTCACGCAGCGGCACCAGTCTACTCGTGACCATGACGTATGCAACTGTGTCGAAATATCGAGGTTAAAACAATACTAACCGTGGTAACAAATCCATAATATGTGAAGTGAAGTTCGTTTTCGTGTTTTAATTCGATTGACTAAAATGAATGTTGTTATTAAGAGCGTCTCATATCCATGTATATTTTAAAATATACAATAGGAAAAGTTAGTACACTTTTTTGCCAACCTTAGCGCCAAGGTGGCCAGACTATGTGGGCTTCTAAGTTGTGAATCGAAGTATATTTTATTTTATTATTATTTTACTTAATTCAGAACACCAACAGCAAATTACAAGTAATACTTACAAACATATATAACAGCCAGGCCATTAACAGGTGCTCGCAGATAGTTATTAAATGATACGGGATGCTAGAAGTAGGATTACAGTTTGTACAGAATTACATAAATTATCGTAAGAAGTCTGAATTACTCTTAGTGTAAAATTAGTTCAATATATAGTACAATGATTCCGTGTGCCGCAGACCCGTGCTCCATGTCGCCGAGCAAGGCGCTGGAGAGCATCGGGCACTCGCTGCAGGCGCAGTACGAGCGCTGGCAGCCGCGCGCGCGCTACAAGCAGTCGCTGGACCCCACCAGCGACGAGGTGAGTCCGGGACCGCCTGCCTGCCTCCCATGCCGGCAACGCGAATCGAAAGAGCTCTCTATCTCGTTCTTTCATTCGCGAAAAAGCCCATCATGATACCTGTATTGGGGCCATATTTTTGAACCATTCAAATTGGATTCTTACGAGAATTAGCTATCTATCTATCTCTTTCACACTCGTAGCAGCTTCCCACAGTTAATTCGCATAAAAATCCAATTCCAACGTATTTTTGAACCATTCAAATTGGATTCTTGCAAGTTAGCTACCTATCTCTTTCAACCTTATAGAAGCTTATCACGAGGATGACAGAGATAGAAAGATAATTCGTATAAGAATCCAATTTGAATGGTTAAAAAATACAACGTCAGGGCTGGGAAACTTAACCTATGATTCAGTCCTGGAAGGGAAGGTCTATAAACTAGCGTGAACAATAAAGTTAGCTACCAATAGTTCAGATACTGAATGAATATGTATGTGGCAAGCAGGTGAAGAAGCTCTGCTGCTCGCTGCGGCGCAACGCGAAGGACGAGCGCGTACTGTTCCACTACAACGGGCACGGCGTGCCGCGGCCCACCGCGCAGGGCGAGATCTGGGTCTTCAACCGGGTGAGTGCGATTCAAACGATACATTTTTATAATAGCTTGTCAAACGAGCAAGCGGTATTCTTATTGTAATAATAATAATAATAAATAATCGTGGACAAATTCACACAGCGCCATCTAGCCCCAAACTAAGCAAAGCTTGTACTATGGGTGCTAGCTAACTGATATACTACTTATATACTTTTTTAAATACATACTTATTATACATAGAACAACCAGACCCGTAACAGAAATTAAAATTCATCATTTAAATTTCTGCCCGGCCCACTACCCAAACCCCCACAGAGCGATCGATAAAATCAGATTTGTTTTATTTCTTTAAATAATCTAAGATGTATGCAGAGCACATAAAATAATCAGCTTATCAATCCTAAGAAATAAAATAAATGATCACCTTGACGTTAATGTGCCGGTTGTGCTCTCACGCACGAGGTCCCGGAGTCCGCCTTGACCATGATCTATGATTTGGGCGATTAAGTAATTAAAGTAGAACGTGACCTGCTTCCAGGGGAACCTGACCATTGAATTGACATTGTAGAATATTGGAGCATGGTTACACATTCAGTCGCCTGAATGTGTAGGTTTCATCACGATGTTTTCCCTCACCGTAAGAGCATTGGTTAGTAAACAACATAACTCTGAAAAGAGCCATCGGTACATGGCAGCAGTGGGATCCGAACCCGGTACCTCTCGCTTGCGAGTCGAGGCCACCGCTAGTTAGTTATAATTATAACTAAACACCTAACCCAATTTCATTTTTTATATTGCTAAGGGTGGCAAAGTCACGTGTGATTTCGGTTTCCCTGTGTCCCATTCTCTGCACCCGCAAGCCGGTATAAACGTGAAACCGCCCACGCTGTATTGAGCAATCCCAGTCCGGTTGTCCGCAGGCGTACACGCAGTACATCCCGCTGTCGATGTACGACCTGCAGACGTGGATGGGCGCGCCCTCGCTCTACGTCTACGACTGCTCCAACGCGGGCGTCATCCTCGACAACTTCCGGATATTCGCGGACCAACACGAGCGCGACTATGAGGTGAGGATGCCTGTTTTTTGTTACTGTAAAATCCTTTTAAAACTTATATTGTTACTTAGACAGTTACGAGTTACGGCGAACTTCATGTCAAGTAGAAAAGGACGCACTAAGTATGTCACAACGGTAGAGTGCGGTCGACCCAACAGTAGAAAATATTACTGTCAATGGTTGCCGGCAAGGCCGCTCACCGTGTTGCCGCTAAATATGGCAGTAATATTGCCCGCCGCTTAATGGTGGCCATACACCATCATGCCTAAAATGCATTGCCTGTCCAATCGAACTGGTCGTGTGTGGGCGTGAATTGTCATAACAGTTATACTTGATGATACACTGTCGTGCCAATCCACGTCCACACACGGTCAGTTCTACTTGGTCATTCCTATAAGTCGGTAGGTTTACAGAGCTACATTGCAGCAGTATTGTGCGTCAATGCGAGCCCAAACGGCGCTCCTTCCACTTCACACACACCTTCTAACAAAACCACCCGCACCAGATGCAAGTGAACTCGCTGGGCGCTGGCGGCGGGGGCGCCGGGGGCGCTGGCGGCGGCGGGGGCGCCGGGGGCGGGGGTGGGGGCGGTGGCAGCCCTCCGCCGGCGGCCGTGTGCTACCGGAACTGCATCCAGCTGGCGGCGTGCGCGGCCGGGCAGTCGCTGCCCATGAACCCGGAGCTGCCCGCGGACCTGTTCACCGCGTGCCTCACCACGCCCGTCAAGATGGCCATGAAGTGGTTCGTGCTGAGGAACCGGACGAGGGTCGCGCCCGCCAACATTAATGAGCTTATTGATAAGTGAGTGAGCTTCAGTTTTTCATTCTTGTAATTTTGTGTGCAATAAAGAGTGGATCTAACTTATTTATAAGTATGTGGCGCTGGTAATTGCGAGGTGAATGTTTGATAGGGTTGGTAGTGAATGTTGAGAAAAAGATTGATTTGATTTTCAACAAGTTGTTTAGTGGAGAAAGAAAAGTAGAATGATAATGATTAACAATAACAAGCACAAAAATGTAAAGAGCTTGTGAGAAATACAACGATTTGGGTGTTAAACTTATACTGTGGGGACACCGGAGATTATCCTATGTCGCAAAATCCAAGAGATTTTTTTATCCAGACGTTCGACATTTCGCGGCGATAATTCTGAAAGAATTACTTATAGAAGTAAAAACAAACAGTCTGCCTTACATCCTCTTGGCAGTTTCGCTAGTCAGCCACATTAAAGTCACCTAAAAATTTTAACTAGATAAAGTGGCATGTGTTTTGTACTCAAATGACGTAGGATAACCTCCGGTGCTCTCACCGGCTATAAGCTATGGACGATATGGAAGTGCTGCTTCATCATTTTTACTAAATAAATAAAGTTCGCGGTCGTACCGCGTCGGCGACACGCTGGTTTCCACAGACTTGGCAAGACTTGAAATATTTTTGTATCACCTTTGTGATCAAAAAATTTGCAAACAAGTGGCAAACAAGCTAACAATTTGCCTGCCGAAATAGCAGACCTTTGGCTGTTTGATTGTTTCACCGAACACCGTACCTCTGCCCCCAGGATCCCCGGGCAGGTGACCGACCGTCGCACGATGCTGGGCGAGCTGAACTGGATCTTCACGGCGATCACGGACACGATCGCGTGGAGCTCGCTGCCGCCGGAGCTGTTCCAGCAGCTGTTCCGCGCCGACCTGCTGACGGCCAGCCTCTGCAGGAACTTCCTGCTCGCCGACCGGATCATGAGGTCAGTGCACGGTGGGCTGACGGTGCGGGCTTGGGGTTATGGTGAGGGCACGATCGCGTAGTGATCGCTCCCATCGTGTGGAGCTCACAGCCGCCGGAGCTGTTGCAGCAGCTGTTTCGGACAGATTGTTGACTGTCAGGCTTTGTATTATGAGGTCAAGAGATTCTGGGTAAATTGGAGTTACAGTGGTTTGAAAAGAGGTTGATAACATGAACATCATGGCGTAGACGTACTGCAACAACATTAACATATTTAGGAATATCTAACTTTGCCAAAGTTCCGTATGGACTGTCATATGGTGAGTCTCGTCGTACTACGACAAAATTAATGAAGAAATTGCTCAATTCGATTGGGGTATTCTGGAGTCGTGTTCTACTGCTGATGAAATGGTTAATACATTTTACGAACTCATTAATTCTATTATATTACGACATGTTCCCGTTTCTCCTTGCTCTCGTAAATATCCTGTTTGGTATGATACAAATTTAATCAAACTTTTAAAAGAAAAAGAAAAGTATCGCCGTCGTTTTAAAAAATTCGGCAATAAAATGGATGAGTTTGAGTTTAAGGAGGCCAGACATAGATGCCATACACAGATAAGGGTATGTTACACTAAGTATATCTCATCGATTGAGTCTTCACTGGAGAAGGGTAATGTTAAGGCGTTTTGGTCCTTTATTCGTAATAAACGCAACAATAAAGGTTCATTGCCTGCGCAAATGTACCTTAATGATATCCAGTTAAAATCTAAAGAGTCGATTTGTAATGCTTTTGCGGAAAATTTTTCTTCTGTCTATGTTGATGACTCTTCTACAGTTGATGAGAATGTTTCATACAAGGCTTTGACGTCCAACTGCCTGTGGTCGTTTGATACTAGCCCAAAAGCAATAGTGAAAGCTATAAAAAACATTAATGATAGACAGGGTGCTGGTCCAGATGGAATCCCGGCAGTTTTTTTTAGAAATTGTGCTGATACTATTTCCTATCCACTCTCTATTATTTACGGGTTCTCACTTAGGTCAGGTGTTTTCCCATCCAAATGGAAAATTGCCAATATTATTCCGATACCTAAAGGTGGTAATGCGAATGACATTAAAAATTACAGACCAATTTCGCTTTTGTCGGTCGTTGCTAAGATCTTTGAGTCGCTGTTTTGTCCTGTTCTAGTGCATCACTTAAGACATTTAATTGTACCAGAGCAACATGGTTTTCGGCAAAATATGTCCACACAATCTAACCTGGCTTGTTTTAGCGCCGACTTGGCTGACGCTGTCGACGCTGGTGATCAAGTCGATGCCATCTACACCGACATCAGCAGGGCCTTCGATCGGGTTACTCACTCACGGTTGCTTCAGAAGCTTTGTAATTTTGGATGCAGTGGAACGTTAAAAAAATGGCTAGCCTCCTACTTATCGGGCAGAGTACAGAAAGTAGTAGTTTGTGGTCATGAGTCTAGAACATTTGGGGCATGTTCAGGCGTTCCTCAAGGTTCCCATTTGGGGCCAGTTCTTTTCCTAATTTTTATTAATGATTTAGCCACTAAAATCTGTCATTCTAAATTCTATTTTTTTGCGGATGACTTAAAGATATTTAAGATTATTCGGTCGCCAGTAGATTCTATTCTTCTGCAGAGAGACCTAGGTGCTATTTCCGATTGGTCACTTGAGAACAGGCTGCCTCTCAACATTGATAAATGTAAGCATATTAAGTTCACTAAAAAGAAGTCCCCGCTTAGAACTTTATATTCAATAAATGGCCATGTTCTGGAAGAGGTTAGTCAAATAAGGGATCTTGGTATTGTAATTGATTCTAAACTATCATTCAATCCACATATCGATGTTATTATTAATAGATCGTTTCGAATGTTGGGATTTGTTTGGAGGAACTGCAAAGGTTTTAAAAGTATTTCTGCGCTTATATATGTCTACAACGCGTTGGTACGTAGCATCTTGGAATATTGTTCTTGTGTCTGGAATCCACAATACGAAAACCATATATCCAGAATTGAGAGAATACAGAAACGTTTCATGTTCTTCTTAACGGTCCACCAGGGGAAATTGTCACAGCTTACCTCGTACAAGAAGCGATTGTCCCACTATAAAATGTTCACACTCCGGGATCGTCGATGGATGTCAGACCAAATATTTCTTTTTAAAATTGTAAGGGGGTTAATCGACTGCCCATACTTGTTGAACATGGTATCTTTCTCAGTGCCTAGACGCAATGCCAGATTGATTAATTTTAGACCGTTCGCACTTAAAAGTATCGGAACGAATGTAGGTAGTAATGAAATAGTTTATAGACTGTGCAGGGAACATAACAAACTATGTAACTTCGAAAATTGTGCTGACATACTACACTGTTCTTTATTACAATATAAAAAATATTTGTATTATATACTAAATACGTCTTCTTGCCATTTACACTAACAATCATTATTTAGTTGAATTTAAGTGGTGGTAGATATAGATTTATTTTTTAATTAAGACCGATCGATTCTACTGTGAACGTAAGTTTGCCTGTTATTGGATTTACATTTAAGTGTTTACTATTTTTCATGTAATATTTAATGTACCAAAAAGTGTAAATCTGTTGGCAAATAAATAAATAAAATAAAAAAAATAAAATAAATTTCGGCTGCAATTTCCTGTGATAGCCCGCTGCCAAATATTATAGTCATCGGACGTGTGTGATAGAAACACCAGCTTATACAGTCGTCTACTCGATTCTACCAAATAATGGGACGACATTATTTCGATAGCAGACCCTGAGTCTCTGTGACGCCACCAACAGAAACCGATGCCTATAATATTTTTCAATAATAAAACTGTTTTCTCAATACTCAATTCTTAGCACATTTCTCAACTGTAATCGTGATCGTTAACCCTATTTCTACCCCCATAGGTCGTACAACTGCACGCCCGTCAGCCAGCCGGCGCTGCCGTCGCTGGCGCGGCACCCACTGTGGGCGGCGTGGGAGCAGACGCTCGACCTGGCCCTGGCCCAGCTCCCAGCATTACTCGCCCCCGCGCCGGCCCCGCCCCCCGCCGCCGGCCCCGGCCCCGCCCCCGCGGCCCCCGCCCCCACCGTCGCCGTGGCCGCCGCCCCCGCGCCCGCCGTCGCCCCCGCCGTCGCGCCGCATTACCGCCACTCGCCGTTCTTCCGCGACCAGCTGACGGCCTTCCAAGTGTGGCTCGACCTCGGTAAATGTACGACGATGGACGGATTTCGTTTCTAGGCTCGCGCTCGCTGGGTGGTGGCAGTCGCGGCTCGCAGTGACGAGGATGTTGGCTAATGTTTTGGGATTTCCGTTTTGTGTGTTTTTTATTTTTTTTATCAGTAAATACGGCTTATAATTGATAAGAGTTTTAGCAATTAATTTTGCAGGCCAATTTTGCAAACTGCAGTTTAAATAATCGTAGTTAAATTCGTTTTTGCATGCAACTGATACACCTAAGGACTCTATGACAATCAGTCGGCTCTGCAGTCAATTAAAGTCGAATTCCTATGCGGTAGCCAGTCGCTAGTTAAAAATTCTAATGTTCGTTTTTACGACATCAATATCCAACCGATACCGCTGCTAAGATGTAAAGTCCGTTGTCAGAATTTAACACTGGCGTGTTATTGGACAAAAACAACTGCTGTAAAATGACGGATTTATTTCGGCCAATGGCAGGATTTTATTTGGAAATCAGACCTTACGCTTTAGTATCTCGCTTGCATGATTTCGCTCAAAACGCGTCGGCATGCGCTCGGATTTCGGTTGACGCTGTTGCCTGTATTACTCTGTTGCCAACAATTATCTGATTTAAATTATTCAAATTGTTACTTTTGCGATTACGTATGATCGATTTAACAGTTTCAGTTTATTACAATAGAATTTTGTTAGCACCTGAACCCATAAAATTTATGATACGAAATCGCAAAAGTAACAATTTCAATCCTTGCAATCAGAGAATAGTTACCAACCGAATTACGTAATAAGCCTACTGGTGCTATCGGCACCGACCGGCAGCGACACCGCTGATCTCCAATCGCATGATACCACCCTCTGGAATGACGTCACACACCGAAATGCATGTTGGGACGTCGTTTCAGGGGGGTGGTATCATGCGATTCTAGATACCGGCTGCGGTACCGTTCCGGCTGGTACTAACCGGCTCTGCTCTAACCCTTAAGTGCGCTCCACATGTTCGTCGAAACTTTTGCCGGGAATTTGGTCGACCTCTACATTCTCGCCTATTAGGGATGTGGTGGGTGTGGGTGTCAAAACGCGTCGACATTATATCGATTCATCGGTGTACTATCGTTAATCTGCTGTAAACAGTTTGTACTATGGCTAATCTGCTGTAAACAGGGTCAGAGGTGATGGCAGCTGCTCTACTGTAATTACTTGACATACTAATATCCTGGATCATGGTCAAGTGTACCCGAAAGCTGTTACGGGAAAAAGCGCTAGGCTTATAAATATAAAATCTATAGAATCGAGACGACAACAAACTATCTCTACTTAGTCTATGAAATAGGCGAGACATGCCAAACATGCACGGGCCTACACGAATACTCCCTCCACATTCTCGTGTTCCCGCGGAACTGTCCACGTGTGGAGTGCGCTTCACAATCTCGCATCCAACCCAACACGCCCCTCCCCCAGGCGCGGAGGGCGGCGACGCCCGCAGCTCGACGCTGGGCCGGCGCCGCGCGCCCCCCGAGCAGCTCCCCATGGTGCTGCAGGTGCTGCTGTCGACGCTGCACCGCGTGCGCGCGCTGCAGATCCTCAGCCGGTTCCTGGCGCTGGGCCCGTGGGCCGTGCGCGCCGTGCTGCACGTCGGGATCTTCCCCTACATGCTGAAGCTGCTGCAGGCCGCTGCGCACGACCTGCGGGCGTCCATGGTCTATATATGGGCCAATATTATTGCTGTTGATCCGGTGAGTTGGGCGGAGACAAGGCGAGATATATAACTAGCTAGTAGCGTGGCGACGGAGAGCAATGTTTTTTTTTAGTATGTGTTGAATGGGTTTTTTGCCTAGCAGAATCATCTGACACAGTTTAGAGTTCTGCGTTAACACGCATCGGCCAATGGCATTCAGCGATGTCGCGCGTCCGCCAATTACATTCATCATCAGTCGAAAGACGCCCGCTGCTAGGCATAGGCCTCCCCCAGAAATCTCTACAAAGTCCGGTCCTGTGATACCGGCGATCTTTATTCATCAATTACATTCACTATGCAACAAAAACGTACTGATTCCCATTCCACTTCATAAGTGGCAAGATTCTCAATTCAATTGAAGGAAACTTTAGAGAATAATTAACAAAATTATTAGGAATAAATTTACAATAAGGTCGTTTAAATTGTAAAACAAACTACATAGCGAATTCGTCCGCGTGTCCGAAATGGTTTTTATGACAGTTTAGCTTTTGCCCGCGTTACCATTTTAAATGACGGAGGTATTGTAAGAATTCTAGTGCTAAGGGGAAGTTAAGCTGTATCTCTGGTACTACCTACCCGAATTAGATGAAACATGGCTTAGATTGTACCCTGGACTAAAAGCTTCCATACTATCAAAACCTAATCAAAATCCGTTCAGCCGTTTTTGCGTGATGCACGAACAGACAAACAGACAGAAAAAAAGAATCTATCAAAACCGAATCAAAATCCGATTAGCCGTTTTTGCGTGACACACGATGACCGTTCTGCTTCCTGTTGCAGAGCTGCCAGGTGGACCTGGTGAACGCGAAGGGGCACAAATATTTCCTGGCGGTGCTGGCAGACCCCAGCGTTGATGTGAGTATCTTTGTTCTCATTTATTTGTATATCTAGAGATATGTTTGTACGAACAGATAACTCACAAGGCTTCCATGATCCGGTGTCAGCGTCGCTGTTATTTATTTAATTAGCCAACAGATTTACATTTTTTTTACAATGCTCTTAAACTATAGTAACAATAATAATTTACATAAATGTAAAGCCAAAGCTGCTGTTGGCATTAACATTGTTCCAGTTTTGGTCACCGGTTCATGGAACTGAAATAAACGGTAGCCATCAAAGTCGTTAAGTCGTCAGGTATAAGCGTATAACAATTTTGTAATGTTATACCTGAAATATAAATTACTAAACAGTTATAATTGGGTTTCATCAATTCCAAATATAACAACCTCTAATATCTATAGTTACTTCTCCTTTAAAATTAAGCGACTTGTTGTTGTAGAAGTCTTTAACGATTTAACACGTTTACAATAAGTTTTTATTGATATTTTGCGCAAGTTTCTTTTCACGATATAGGTACTTACCTACTTTTCTTGACGTGGCCAAAGATGCAACATGCTTGTTTAGAAACAGATGGCTTTAAAGGAGGTCCAAGACGAATAGTACTGCTCTCGAGTTAATCACAACTAATTAGGTAGCTCAAACATGTGTTTTTTTTTTTTTAAGAGTGGAAATCTTCTGAAGATACCACTTCACCCGGGGGAGTAACGTGGGTATGTGGGATTGCCCAAAAAAGGACCCTACCCACTAAAACCCCTCTATCTATCCACAACCGCTTTTTATTGAAACACCACAGGACCTCATACATCAGAGGTAGTACCTAAGTTATGATTTTTTTTAAAGAAAAGTCTATTTTTAATACCTTATTTTACTTTTAAGAACACTACGATTTAACATTGTTAAAAAATTAATTTTGGAATTTTTTTCTAAAATTAATTAATTTGCTATTTTTTTAATAAAAGAAAGTGCAGTCGCTAGACATTCTATTTACTGTTTATCTATTAGCATAGTTAGTGTATAATACAACAAAAACCGATGGAATCCATTCATTTCTGATCGTAGTGTTCATAAAAGTAAATAAGGTAAAAAAAAATTACATTTATTTAAAAAAAATCGTAACTTAGAATAGAAAACGGTACTTTATGATATATTTTGTTTCATATTTTTTTCTGAACGGCCGTAAGTTATACTATAAGACATTTCAAGGGTATCCATTAGGTTGGTTAGGTTACCTGAGTGGTTCAATGGTCAACATGCCACGCAAGAGGTCCCGGGTTCGATTCCCGGCCGGGCAGAAATTGAAATGATGAATTTGTATTTCTGTTACGGGTCTGGGTGTTCTATGTATAATAAGTATGTATTTAAAAAAAAAAGTATTTAAGTAGTATATCAGTTATCTAGCACCCATAGTACAAGCTTTGCTTAGTTTGGGGCTAGATGGCGCTGTGTGAATTTGTCCACGAATATTATTTATTATTATTACCGGACACCCTGTATAGCGATATTGTTGTTATTGAATAATATTTAATATGTATACTCATATAATATCTTTTTGTAATCAGTTCCGTGACAAAAAAAACAACGGCATTATGCCGCCAGTGCAAAGTCACGTCGTGTGCATACATGTAATACGTCCAAATCAAAAACAAGCAGATAGAGTGTATTACATATGCTTGAACATACCAACTATTCATGGCCGGATAACAATTTAGCAATAAACAATCAAATATTTATTAGAAACGCTAAAACGCTAAAAAAAAATGTTTGATATAACATTTACGGAGAAATTGTACTCCGTCCTTTTTTTTGGTTACTGTTAATCGGAATTAGTGCATGTGTTTACTTCGCAACTCGGCATTTTTAACTTGTAAAGCAACGACCAAAACGTCACGGAGACGACGTTGGTGCTCCATTGCATGTTTAGCACCATTGAAGTGCCATTTCCAACTCAGCAAAACCTTGAAAACGTAACATGTACCTAACAATATGTAAAATATTTTCATAGTACCAACCAAGAACAAACAATGTAAATAACATAACATAGACCCCTTCAACCAAAATAGTCCGCGTATAGCCTTTTTCTAAACCAGATTGGTTTACTAAAATGTCAGCGTCATGATTGGAATGCGTGTGTGTAGACAAACACGCCACAGGTAGAATAGGACTACGCTAAGTCCGAAAAATTTGGCTGAGTACTTGGAGACAAAGTTAGCTAGTATTTGAGTTTATTGGTCGGTTAGTTTGAGCTCTCTGTCTGAGCGATGTGTGTTTGGTGTGTTTAGATTATGCTGGTTTTCGTGTAAAAATGGATGTTTCGAGGTAAAGTTAGCTATCGATGCGGCCGAGGATGCGTGGGCGCACGCGGTGGCGGTGTTAGGTCAATGAGACAGGTTAGGTTAATAGGTTCAATTGAGTGACAGACGACAAGGGTTTGAAGTCAGTAGCGAACTCGACCCTATTCCCGTTACTGACGCATACTGCATGTTGTCCCGTAGACGTCTGTGCGCACGCTGTCGGCGTTCGTGCTGGCGGGCGTGGTGGACGGGTTCCCGGGCGGGCAGCAGGCGCTGCTGCAGGGCGGGCTGCTGGCCGTCTGCCTCGAGCAGCTGCCCTGCAAGGATGCGCGCCTGCGGCAGTGGGCCTGCCTCGCCATCGGCCGCCTGTGGCGCCGCTACGACGCAGCTAGGTAACGCCTTCCTCATCGATCACTCTGTCCATGTGGGAAAGTGAACATGGCTGCAACTCAAGTATCGTTTGTCGGTAGATGGGCGGGCGTGCGCGACCTGGCGCACGAGAAGCTGTTCCCGCTGCTGTCGGCGCCGGAGCCCGAGACGCGCGCGGCGTGCGCGTGGGCGCTGGGCGCCTTCGTGGCGGCCGGGGCGCACGGCGCGCAGGCCGCCGCCCGCTCCGAGCACGCCAACGCGCTGGATCAGGTGAGCCGGAGCCCGAGACGGCGCTGGGCGCCTTCGTGGCGGCCGGGGCGCACGGCGCGCAGGCCGCCGCCCGCTCCGAGCACGCCAACGCGCTGGATCAGGTGAGCCGGAGCCCGAGACGGCGCTGGGCGCCTTCGTGGCGGCCGGGGCGCACGGCGCGCAGGCCGCCGCCCGCTCCGAGCACGCCAACGCGCTGGATCAGGTGAGCCGGAGCCCGAGACGGCGCTGGGCGCCTTCGTGGCGGCCGGGGCGCACGGCGCGCAGGCCGCCGCCCGCTCCGAGCACGCCAACGCGCTGGATCAGGTGAGCCGGAGCCCGAGACGGCGCTGGGCGCCTTCGTGGCGGCCGGGGCGCACGGCGCGCAGGCCGCCGCCCGCTCCGAGCACGCCAACGCGCTGGATCAGGTGAGCCGGAGCCCGAGACGCGCGCGGCGTGCGCGTGGGCGCTGGGCGCCTTCGTGGCGGCCGGGGCGCACGGCGCGCAGGCCGCCGCCCGCTCCGAGCACGCCAACGCGCTGGATCAGGTGAGCCGGAGCCCGAGACGGCGCTGGGCGCCTTCGTGGCGGCCGGGGCGCACGGCGCGCAGGCCGCCGCCCGCTCCGAGCACGCCAACGCGCTGGATCAGGTGAGCCGGAGCCCGAGACGGCGCTGGGCGCCTTCGTGGCGGCCGGGGCGCACGGCGCGCAGGCCGCCGCCCGCTCCGAGCACGCCAACGCGCTGGATCAGGTGAGCCGGAGCCCGAGACGGCGCTGGGCGCCTTCGTGGCGGCCGGGGCGCACGGCGCGCAGGCCGCCGCCCGCTCCGAGCACGCCAACGCGCTGGATCAGGTGAGCCGGAGCCCGAGACGGCGCTGGGCGCCTTCGTGGCGGCCGGGGCGCACGGCGCGCAGGCCGCCGCCCGCTCCGAGCACGCCAACGCGCTGGATCAGGTGAGCCGGAGCCCGAGACGGCGCTGGGCGCCTTCGTGGCGGCCGGGGCGCACGGCGCGCAGGCCGCCGCCCGCTCCGAGCACGCCAACGCGCTGGATCAGGTGAGCCGGAGCCCGAGACGGCGCTGGGCGCCTTCGTGGCGGCCGGGGCGCACGGCGCGCAGGCCGCCGCCCGCTCCGAGCACGCCAACGCGCTGGATCAGGTGAGCCGGAGCCCGAGACGGCGCTGGGCGCCTTCGTGGCGGCCGGGGCGCACGGCGCGCAGGCCGCCGCCCGCTCCGAGCACGCCAACGCGCTGGATCAGGTGAGCCGGAGCCCGAGACGGCGCTGGGCGCCTTCGTGGCGGCCGGGGCGCACGGCGCGCAGGCCGCCGCCCGCTCCGAGCACGCCAACGCGCTGGATCAGGTGAGCCGGAGCCCGAGACGGCGCTGGGCGCCTTCGTGGCGGCCGGGGCGCACGGCGCGCAGGCCGCCGCCCGCTCCGAGCACGCCAACGCGCTGGATCAGGTGAGCCGGAGCCCGAGACGGCGCTGGGCGCCTTCGTGGCGGCCGGGGCGCACGGCGCGCAGGCCGCCGCCCGCTCCGAGCACGCCAACGCGCTGGATCAGGTGAGCCGGAGCCCGAGACGGCGCTGGGCGCCTTCGTGGCGGCCGGGGCGCACGGCGCGCAGGCCGCCGCCCGCTCCGAGCACGCCAACGCGCTGGATCAGGTGAGCCGGAGCCCGAGACGCGCGCGGCGTGCGCGTGGGCGCTGGGCGCCTTCGTGGCGGCCGGGGCGCACGGCGCGCAGGCCGCCGCCCGCTCCGAGCACGCCAACGCGCTGGATCAGGTGAGCCGGAGCCCGAGACGGCGCTGGGCGCCTTCGTGGCGGCCGGGGCGCACGGCGCGCAGGCCGCCGCCCGCTCCGAGCACGCCAACGCGCTGGATCAGGTGAGCCGGAGCCCGAGACGGCGCTGGGCGCCTTCGTGGCGGCCGGGGCGCACGGCGCGCAGGCCGCCGCCCGCTCCGAGCACGCCAACGCGCTGGATCAGGTGAGCCGGAGCCCGAGACGGCGCTGGGCGCCTTCGTGGCGGCCGGGGCGCACGGCGCGCAGGCCGCCGCCCGCTCCGAGCACGCCAACGCGCTGGATCAGGTGAGCCGGAGCCCGAGACGGCGCTGGGCGCCTTCGTGGCGGCCGGGGCGCACGGCGCGCAGGCCGCCGCCCGCTCCGAGCACGCCAACGCGCTGGATCAGGTGAGCCGGAGCCCGAGACGGCGCTGGGCGCCTTCGTGGCGGCCGGGGCGCACGGCGCGCAGGCCGCCGCCCGCTCCGAGCACGCCAACGCGCTGGATCAGGTGAGCCGGAGCCCGAGACGGCGCTGGGCGCCTTCGTGGCGGCCGGGGCGCACGGCGCGCAGGCCGCCGCCCGCTCCGAGCACGCCAACGCGCTGGATCAGGTGAGCCGGAGCCCGAGACGGCGCTGGGCGCCTTCGTGGCGGCCGGGGCGCACGGCGCGCAGGCCGCCGCCCGCTCCGAGCACGCCAACGCGCTGGATCAGGTGAGCCGGAGCCCGAGACGCGCGCGGCGTGCGCGTGGGCGCTGGGCGCCTTCGTGGCGGCCGGGGCGCACGGCGCGCAGGCCGCCGCCCGCTCCGAGCACGCCAACGCGCTGGATCAGGTGAGCCGGAGCCCGAGACGGCGCTGGGCGCCTTCGTGGCGGCCGGGGCGCACGGCGCGCAGGCCGCCGCCCGCTCCGAGCACGCCAACGCGCTGGATCAGGTGAGCCGGAGCCCGAGACGGCGCTGGGCGCCTTCGTGGCGGCCGGGGCGCACGGCGCGCAGGCCGCCGCCCGCTCCGAGCACGCCAACGCGCTGGATCAGGTGAGCCGGAGCCCGAGACGGCGCTGGGCGCCTTCGTGGCGGCCGGGGCGCACGGCGCGCAGGCCGCCGCCCGCTCCGAGCACGCCAACGCGCTGGATCAGGTGAGCCGGAGCCCGAGACGGCGCTGGGCGCCTTCGTGGCGGCCGGGGCGCACGGCGCGCAGGCCGCCGCCCGCTCCGAGCACGCCAACGCGCTGGATCAGGTGAGCCGGAGCCCGAGACGGCGCTGGGCGCCTTCGTGGCGGCCGGGGCGCACGGCGCGCAGGCCGCCGCCCGCTCCGAGCACGCCAACGCGCTGGATCAGGTGAGCCGGAGCCCGAGACGCGCGCGGCGTGCGCGTGGGCGCTGGGCGCCTTCGCGTGGGCGCTGGATCGGGTGACGCCGCTAAGTCCTAAAACCTAAACAAGGTTACTGCCGCTCTGCAAAATTGAGTTGTTTACAATTTCAGGCTCCCGGACTCGAGTTTTTTACGACACTAATTTGTGAGAACCATTACCACAATAAAGTTCCTTCCAGACGGTGGGCGTGCAGCTAGCGGCGCGCGCGGCCAGCGACGCGTCCCCGCTGGTGCGGGCGGAGCTGCTGGCCGCGCTGCAGTGGCCGGTGCTGGTGTTCGAGCAGCACTTCATCGCGGTGTGCCTGCAGGAGCGCGCGCGCCGCCACGACGGCCGCCGCCACCGCAGCGACCGCGCCGACCGGACCGACCGACCGCTGAGGGTGGACCCCGGGCAGGACGCGCTGGCGCCGCGGGCCACGCGGGCCGCCGCACTGGCGTTGCCGCAGATCGGTGAGTTGGGAGCGATTGAATTGGGACTCGGGCGTCGCCGCAGGTCGGTGAGGCGCTGGTCGAGAAGTTGATGGTGAGAGTGATTGAATTGTAACTTATTTTGAATTTAAATTGAAAGTGATGACCCCCTACCGATAGATTGCGATGGCGCCGTAGGTTATCGTCCGTCATCGAGTACTAGAAAAATTCTACCTTTAGGATACCCACGAAAATGTTGGTCTGTCTGTGCACAGTCTTGGACAATAAAAGTTTATTTTTGGCACACAAAGGTCTACTATCTACTACTCGGAGTGTCGTTGCGCGATCGAATCTGTAATGGAGATCCGCAACCTAACCAAGGTCACCGACGTTATCCAAAGATTGCCAGGCAGTGGGAAAGGGTGCTTGCGGCGGTAAATGTCTCGAGTCGCGACAACGTACCGGGAGACGCAACGTGGGTAGGCCCACGCCCACAAAGTGCACCGACCTGGTAACGATCGAAGGTACCAGCTGGATGCGGAAGGGTCAGGACCGGTCTTTGTGGAGATCTGTGAGGGAGGCCTTTGCCCAGCAAAGGGCGTCTTTCGACTGATATGTTGAAGGCTGAATTTGGTGGTCCTTTTTTCTATTTGACGTATGTTTCCGTTGCAGGGTTCGGTTCGGTTTACATGAAATTGTGGGATACTCTCACGTCGCTGGCGGCCGAGCCGCACCCGCAGATCTCGCAGATGGCACAGGACATCATCGCCTACATTGCCGCACAGGTATGGTATACACGGGACGACGCATCACATTAAATTCTAATTAAATTGAACAGCGAAAAATGTGTAAGGTTACCCATAAGGTTATAAACTGGTAAATTATAACCTATCTAGCTAACTAGCGGCATTATAAAGTGTCGGAAAAATTGTGAACGGAAATGTGTGCAACAAACTCATTAAATCACGGCAAAGGAAACACGTAAACGGTTAAGTTTATGTTGTGACAAAGCTACAGGCACTGTCCTAATTTTCAATGGTCGTACAACCATGGTCGTGACGGGCGGTTTTGAGGTCTCTTATTGGTCGAGCGAGCCCATTGTACGACCATGGTTGCACGACCGTTGCCAATTAGGACAGCGCTTCAGAATCCAGTCGGCTTCATTGAAATGTAACAGTTTATTAAAACCGTATGAGTGACCACCGTCACTCCGAGTTCAAAAAATGTGACGGAAATTAATTTCTTTTCAAACGTCAAAAGCTAAAAGAAATCTATAATTAGGAGAGCCGATCCTCCAGCAGGGGAAAGAGAAAGAGGTCAATCGACGAATCCAACTCGGTTGGGCAGCGTTCGGGAAGCTACGCCACATATTTTCGTCTCAATTACCGCAGTGTCTCAAGACGAAGGTCTTTGACCAATGTGTGTTGCCAGTGATGACTTACGGATCTGAAACGTGGCCACTCACTATGGGCCTTATAAGAAAGGTCACTGTTGCCCAAAGGGCAATGGAAAGAGCTATGCTCGGAGTTTCTTTGCGCGATCGAGTCAGAAATGAGGAAAAAGACCATATGATTTATGACAATTCAAAATGGCGATACTTAGTTCCAATATTGGCCACCGGACCCAATAAGTTTGTGGCACTAATATAAATCACAATATAAACAACGCTAAAGTGGCCCTTTTAGACCCCCAGCGGGGCTATTGGCTATCTCAATAGACAGCTGAATTTGACATAATATAATCTTACACTCTAATTTGGTAGACACTATAGGCAGTGGCCTGCGTAGATTACATCTCGTAGAATGATCTAACGTCAAATTCAGTTGCCAACTGAGTTGGACAATAGCCCCGCAGATCTCACTGAAGCATTTCTCCATACGTAGGTGGACGCGGTGGGCCGCGAACCCGAGCCCCGCGCGCGCGTGGACGGCGGCTGCAACTCGCTGCCGCCGTCGCCCAACACGCGGCCCGAGCCGCCGCCGCACCACACGCACACGCTGCCCGCCGGCCGCCGCGGGAAGGCCGCCGCCAACACTGCGCCCACCTCCACCAGCACCACGTCCACCTCGGCCACGGACGACTCGCTGCCGAGGGAGCGGGACCGCGATTCCGTGGGTGGGGGAGGTTAGTATAGCTACTCCAACACCACACGCACACGCTGCCCGCCGGCCGCCGCGGGAAGGCCGCCGCCAACACTGCGCCCACCTCCACCAGCACCACGTCCACCTCGGCCACGGACGACTCGCTGCCGAGGGAGCGGGACCGCGATTCCGTGGGTGGGGGAGGTTAGTATAGCTACTCCAACACCACACGCACACGCTGCCCGCCGGCCGCCGCGGGAAGGCCGCCGCCAACACTGCGCCCACCTCCACCAGCACCACGTCCACCTCGGCCACGGACGACTCGCTGCCGAGGGAGCGGGACCGCGATTCCGTGGGTGGGGGAGGTTAGTATAGCTACTCCAACACCACACGCACACGCTGCCCGCCGGCCGCCGCGGGAAGGCCGCCGCCAACACTGCGCCCACCTCCACCAGCACCACGTCCACCTCGGCCACGGACGACTCGCTGCCGAGGGAGCGGGACCGCGATTCCGTGGGTGGGGGAGGTTAGTATAGCTACTCCAACACCACACGCACACGCTGCCCGCCGGCCGCCGCGGGAAGGCCGCCGCCAACACTGCGCCCACCTCCACCAGCACCACGTCCACCTCGGCCACGGACGACTCGCTGCCGAGGGAGCGGGACCGCGATTCCGTGGGTGGGGGAGGTTAGTATAGCTACTCCAACACCACACGCACACGCTGCCCGCCGGCCGCCGCGGGAAGGCCGCCGCCAACACTGCGCCCACCTCCACCAGCACCACGTCCACCTCGGCCACGGACGACTCGCTGCCGAGGGAGCGGGACCGCGATTCCGTGGGTGGGGGAGGTTAGTATAGCTACTCCAACACCACACGCACACGCTGCCCGCCGGCCGCCGCGGGAAGGCCGCCGCCAACACTGCGCCCACCTCCACCAGCACCACGTCCACCTCGGCCACGGACGACTCGCTGCCGAGGGAGCGGGACCGCGATTCCGTGGGTGGGGGAGGTTAGTATAGCTACTCCAACACCACACGCACACGCTGCCCGCCGGCCGCCGCGGGAAGGCCGCCGCCAACACTGCGCCCACCTCCACCAGCACCACGTCCACCTCGGCCACGGACGACTCGCTGCCGAGGGAGCGGGACCGCGATTCCGTGGGTGGGGGAGGTTAGTATAGCTACTCCAACACCACACGCACACGCTGCCCGCCGGCCGCCGCGGGAAGGCCGCCGCCAACACTGCGCCCACCTCCACCAGCACCACGTCCACCTCGGCCACGGACGACTCGCTGCCGAGGGAGCGGGACCGCGATTCCGTGGGTGGGGGAGGTTAGTATAGCTACTCCAACACCACACGCACACGCTGCCCGCCGGCCGCCGCGGGAAGGCCGCCGCCAACACTGCGCCCACCTCCACCAGCACCACGTCCACCTCGGCCACGGACGACTCGCTGCCGAGGGAGCGGGACCGCGATTCCGTGGGTGGGGGAGGTTAGTATAGCTACTCCAACACCACACGCACACGCTGCCCGCCGGCCGCCGCGGGAAGGCCGCCGCCAACACTGCGCCCACCTCCACCAGCACCACGTCCACCTCGGCCACGGACGACTCGCTGCCGAGGGAGCGGGACCGCGATTCCGTGGGTGGGGGAGGTTAGTATAGCTACTTCAGTACGACACCCATACTACTAGCTACTCCAACACGACACGCACACGCTGCTTGTCGGGCGCCGCGGGAAGGTCGCCGCCTCCCAACACTGCGCCTACGTCAACGAGTACCACGTCCACTTCGGCCACGGACGACTCGCTGCCGAGGGATAGGGATCGCGATTCGGTTGGCGGGGGAGGTTAGTATTAGGCAGCTTTAAAACCAAAGTAAGCAATGCGAATCCTGAAATTCCGCTCAGTTACTATACGTGACATTCAGTGCGATACTCTAAAAACATGCTTGATCACGACGATGAAATATCCTTGGAGTCATAGGAACAGGTTTAACTTAAATTCATGTACCAAAAGTGTACACTTAAACTTAGTATGGTATTAAATATAGGATGTGTTGTCAGATAAACAATATTTCAATAGACATTTGAGCGTTACTATGGCAGCTTCACCACAAACTGTCACATTTCATAGTTGTTCAAACGGATATTACCTCAGTAAATTAATTGGCTGCTAAGAACATCGACTCAGACGTCATCTGACCTACCGCCAAAAATGTCCATAACCTTCACACACCAGTATACAGGGTGTTTCATAATACATGTATAAAGCCGAAAGGGTGTTAAAGTATAGCTTGCAAAGAGTACACTGGCGACTTCATATTATCCAGACATTGAATTTTAATTTTTATAAAAAATCTTCGTTTTTAAAGAAAAATAACCATATCGACTACGTTGATGCGCAGCTCTATTTCAAGTTGATACTCCTAGAAGGAGAAGTTCAATAACCGCGTGCGACCCCTATGAAAAAAGCGTGGCGGTAACATCAAACGGATAGAAGCAATCGACCAAACGCAGCTTGGGCGGATACCGAAGGCCAACGAACAAACGTGCGATTACGAGCCCGAATAGGTTCCCAAAACTCCCAAAGATCGTTTGCTTGACCACGAAATGCAATTACCTATTGGACCTTAGAAATCCAAATCGGCCGACAACGCTTCGTTGGCGTAAGTTGAGTATGTACACACCATAAAGAAGAGTTTAATAACCTCGCGCCATTCATAACAAAACAAACGAACCTCCTACATCTTGCTACCAGGCGCCGAACTAAATGTTACCTACTTATCTCCATGAATAATCTCTACCAAATTAACTAGGAACTTACCTACACTAATTATTTTCAATAGGTAGGTATGCTTAAATAGTCGGAGCGTCGTCGGTGGCCTAAGGTTACGGTATCCGAGTCGTACGCGAGAGGTACCGGGTTCGACACCCGCTGCCGCCACGTACCAGTGACCTTTTCTGACGGAAAACATCGTGATGAAACCTGCACATTTAGGCGACTGAATGTCTAACCATGATTTTAATCTGGTCAGGTAATCAGGTTCCCCTGGTAGCAGGGTCAGGCAGGATTCAGGACTGTCAGACGTAATGACCAGAAATGCGAAATCCTGGATCATGGTCAAGGCGGACCCCAGGCCCTCGTGCGCGAGAGCAAAACCAGGTCATTAACACCGAGATGATTTCTACTAGGTAGGTACTTAACAGAACAAACCACCCCAGCACAACAAAAGTAAAATAAGAATTAAAATCATAATACTTAGGTACTTATTAACTAAAGGCCTAAAAACAGTATCTAAGTAGGTTAGGTAGGTAGGAACCTACGTAAATAAAAAACAAAACATGTTAATCAGTCTGGAAGACAGCCGGACCCGCGGTGTGGACTGCCGCAGGTACTTAAACTAAATAAAAATAAACATAGTCAGCTACGTACTAAAGTAGATATCTACTACACTAAAACGGGATTCGTTCAATTGACAAAATGGCTCTACACAGATAGGTAAGTACTAGGTACCTACTAACACGGTTCCCTCATCTAAGTACCTACGTACCTAGGGAACCACTTATGAATCTAGTTTTGGTGAAACACATTACAGACAGGTTCCACTAAATACCTACATGTTTTTATGAAAAGATAAAAGCGTTGTCTTTTCTACCTATTTCCCGTCGGAAAAGAACCGAGCGCGGCGGTTGCGCTTCTAACGTCACTATTAGGTGGTAGGTAGCGTCTCCTAGTCTAGCTAGCACCTAGACCTTTAAAGCATGTAGGTACGTACCTTTTAAACGATATTTTATGGAAACAAACAGTGTCAGGTGCCAGCGCAGTTAACCACACTTTCTTGCTTTCTTGTGGCTCGATGACCGATAGGTAAATACACTCATACACACAGCTACACAACACTACAGCATGCACTGGTTGCTATGCAATACGTAAGTAGGTAGGTAACATGGTCTTTGGCCTACTGCTTGGTTGCACTCATGCACAGAATAATGATTATCACAATACTTAAACTGTTGAACATTGTACACAAACAAGACTACGTTAATATTGGTACCTGAAGCAATAAATCATTCATTCATTCATATCGTTTACAGTCTTATCACAGTTATTTTCACAGTACTTAGGTATCCTATACATACAACGCAACAAACAATCACACCGATCACGCGAAAAGCTAAAAACCGAATAAACGAACACGACTCGAAAATAGGTAACACAAGAAGCCACGCTGTCGGCGTCAGCGGTTCAATCAAACGACACACCCAAGTGCAGCAGCACACTGCCAAAACTCCGGCGTGTCGACACATGTTCGGCGCGGCGCACGGGGCGGCGGGGGGCGGGAGGCGTGGCAGCAGGCAGCGCTTTAGGCAGCGTTGCCAGATCGTACCTTTTAGTACGATTTACGTACTATTTGGCCGACTGTCGTACCTTAAGCGTACTTTGCTCCACATCGTACTATTTAGTACGTTTTTACAAAATGCTGAATTTAGCTGAGGGGGGTAGTCCTTCACCTTTCAAATTCACAATTTCACCAAAAATAATGGGAAGGAAGGGTTGATTTTGCCACCGGCAACAAAATAACGTCATTAATTGACTAAAAATCATCCCCCCCCCCCCCCCCCCCAAGGTCGATAAAATATAGAAGATAATAAGAAGAAATCGTAACTTTTTAGCCATTTTCGTACTATTTTAAGAGCCCAGACGTACTTTTTTGGAAACTACTGCTGGTAACACTGGCTTTAGGGATCCGCGTGTTAGGGGTCGTACTTATTTCGCCTCTTATGTTCTCCTGGTAGATGCACGGTAATGTTGATTGTGTTTATTTAATAAAGTGAGGCTGTTGTGACTTGTTTGACAAGTCCAACAGTGGACTAATAATAATCCTTATGATGTCGGTGATGGAATACATTTGCTTACCACTATTTTATCGGGTAATTTGTACAGACAGTAATTACTAAAATTGTGTTTGGGTCCGTGTTTCACCTAGGTGACCTAGGTTCAGTGGCGTTGCTTGCCTTCCAGGGGCCCCGTATCAATAGCTGTCTGGGGCCCCATAGTTAGTACCCCCAACTACAAGGGATCATCATCATCATCATCACAGCCCATAACAGTCCACTACAGGACTTTGGGCCTCTCCCGCAAAAGGGGAGGTTATTGCCATAATCTCCACGCTTGGCAGGCGGGTTGGAGATCGCAGTGTTGCAAACATAACAATGAAAAACGCTGCTGCCCATTTTCCAGTTTATGGAGACTAGATATTTTGCCTCTAAACGTTATTCGCCTTGTACGACACCCACGAGTGTAAGGGGTTGGTGCTATTCTACTCTACCGGTTACCACACGGCTATAAGGGATGCTAATGAGTAACTTAAATCCAAGCCATTCGCGTGTTAAGGCGGTACGATTTTCATACAATTTTTATGTAACGTTTTTGTGCAATTGGCTATTAGAAAATATGTTCAATTGTGCGCGAAATAGATTTCTACATGTTAATAATGTAAAACAAAGCAATGAAAAAGAAAAATAATTAAATCACAAAACAACGCTATCAAGCGGCGATTTGTGCTTTTTTCGATTTAACTGCTTTTGAAAAGAAAACCACTTTGCGCACCATTGAATACATTTACTAAGAGTAGAAATCATAATACAATCACTAAACACTCAAACAAATGAAAGAATATCGAGAGAAATTTAGTATGGGCGTTGAATCACCTTAATAGTAAGAATAACATATGTATGAAAGAAAGTTCCACACCGCGTCTGTCTGCCTGTTCGCGATAAACTCAAAAACTACTGAACGGATTTTCATGCGGTTTTCACCAATTGACAAAGTGGAATTACTTTGTCTATTGAGGAAGATTTAGGTGTATAATTTGTTAATGTTTTATGTTGGTAGTTTGTATGACAAGAATCTCCTTAAAGGCCGGGGTGGACATCGGAATTTTTGTAAATTGGCCCTTGACTTTGGTATATTAAAACCTTGCGTGATAAATATAAAAATGTCATAATTTGTTGAATAAGCGAGCGTAGCGAGCTCGATAGTTTCACAAACTAACCCTTCAGAATACTTGCGCGAATAACATAAAATCAGTAAATGGACTATACGATGTAGACATTTCTGACATCTGGTTTATAATAAAATTAACTTCGCAAACAATTAATTAATGAGCGTGCGAGCTCTATTTCTGACATTTTGTCTATAAAGTTTTCACGATTAACTTAAAAACAGTCAAATTCGAAAATCGTGTGGGCCAAAACGATTTTATTATGAGCCAGGTCCATCTGACCCGTTGAGCAATGAACAGTGTAAGGAGTTTTTTAAATCTTATGATCTCACCGATAGTGCTGAATATGTTTTACATGAGATCAAGATTTTTCTCATTTTTGCTATAGGTGCATTTTTACACAATTTCAATGAAGTAATGAGTGAGTGCGCGTGAGGGGCTCTAAGTTGTTGTTTTTTATTAAAAATGTTAATTATCTCTAAGCGAAAGGGGAACGAAAACGGATTGTATCACTTGATTTCATTTGCATCTTTGGCGGAGGGGGCCCCGACCCTGGTCTGAAAATCACTAAAGAATTTTTTTTTTCCGGGAAATAGTGTTTAACTGAAATTGAGGATAACAGTACGTATTTTTGCTTACATACGATTTGGGATCCCGTATCATTGATACGGCTGATACGGCGGTTGTTGCGCCCCTGCCTAGGTTCCCAACTGGGTGAAGCATGGGATATTTACAGGTATAGCTCCGTCAACTAAGATTCATTTAGTTAATTTTTGTTGATGAGAAATATTCGTGAAATCGTACGGATTTTAACATAACAGTCCTCTGAGAGTTTAAGCCTTCCCCACATTAGTGGAGGGTTCTGTCTTAAACTCCACTCTCTACTGTCTTTGTTTTATTTATGTTTCATTCATTACACTAAGGTATTTTATTTGTTTTATTTAATACAAAAATATGTGTGTGTAGTTACTGAAAAATCTCATAGCAGATAGGTACGATTACCTTTGCGACACTGAAACATGACTGACAGGCATGACATGAGAAAGCAAACTTATAAAGACAAATATGCTACATTAATTAGAGTTTGCTACATTAATATGCCACAGTAATTTGAATTAGACTACTTTGCTATTAGTTAGGTAGTGGTGCACTTTCGAAAAAACTATGAAGGAACCTATTAAATTAAAATTACAATATTTTTTTGTACAGAACCCTCAAACCAAAAAATACAAAATGGCTAATTTAGATCTCTTTAATATCATTGCGCCTAGTACTATGAACTTGAGTGACCTTTTACAACTGATTTCTAGAGATGCGGTCTTTCGTTTTCAAAATGTCGATTATCGACATTGAAAAGGTAAAAGTTCGATAGTCATTTTCTCGCTTACTATTCCACGCACGAAAAAAATAATTGTACCTATCGTTTTAATACGTTTAGCACTCCATCCAGTTCACGGCTTTATACATGTATTATGAAACACCCTGTATATTACCTAGCCTACCCCCATACTAACCCAACACCCCTATCTACAGCCTACGCCGGCAAGCAACCAATAGTGAGCACGCAATTCGTGGAGTGGGCGACCGCTCAGTTCGCTCGCGAGGCCCTGCGCGGGGGCGGCGCGAGCGGGACGGAGAACAGCCCGGGCGGCGCGGGAGAGGGAGACAGCGAGAGCCCAATGCACCACTCGGCCGCGTGGCGGTTCTCGAGGAATCGGAGCTTGAGAAGACATGCTAGGTTATTGAGGTACTTGTGCTTATTTACTTGAATTTTTTTTTGTGTTTGTGTCGATGTCGATACATTGTTCCTTTCTTCGGCTTCCCACTTTATTATTTTATTTCCCACGTATGTCCATGTTCCTAAAGGTGCGTACGAATTAGAGGCAGCCTCAGGTTGAGGCACGCACGGCTCGCCCATTTGCGCAAATTCGTACGTGGCTCACGCGCAGCTCGCGGCGCACCGAGCGGCGGAGCGTGTGCGCCGCGAGCCGCCGATTGTCGGTTTTCTGTCCATGCTCAAAGGTGCCTCGGCGTGCGTGCCTCGCGATGTTTGGACGTGACTACGAATGCGCGCGTATTGTTTATTGACACTTGACAACTTTAATATTTTCATGTCAATTAAACTGTTGGTCTTCCAAATAAATAAAATAAAATAAATAATATAAATGAAGTAAAATAAATAAAATATAATAAAAAAAATAATTAAAATAAAATATAATTAAATGAAATAAAAAAAATAAAATAAAATAGAATAAATAAAATACAAAAAAAGAAAATAAATAATATATGATAAAATAAAATAAATAAAATATAATAAAATAAAATAAATGAAATAAATAAATAAATTATTTGGAAAACTTATATACTAAACAACATGGTGAGCAGAAAAAGCGTCATGAGATCAAAAAAACTAAAATTATTTTAACAATCCTATCAATTATGATAAGAGGAGCATCAGCATTTTATTTGTGCGGCGCATTTGTGGCTCGCCGCAAGCACGTTGCCTCAACGAACAAACAAATGCGCAACTGAGCAGCCTCGACGCGCGCAGTGAGCATCTCGCCACGCGCGGCGAGCATGCCTCGGGCTGAGCCGCTCTAATTCGTACGCACCTTAAGAATAGCAAACCAGCACAGGCAAGCCTCTTCAATCTTATTGGCGATATCTCTCACGCCAGGGCTGTCACGGTCACCAATTACGACCCAGTTTTCAAACAAACTAGTTGTTTTTTATTTAGATTTATTTATTTCATAAATTAGAAATTTACATGTCAACATTAGTACATTTTTTTAATTCCTCATTAAATTACAAGTTTTCAAGTACCTTAACCTGTGTGAATGTTATACAATTCAATAATTACATAGCCAAGTTGGTAGAGCTCGTCTAATCTAAAATGATGCGCCCCACTTACGCATTAACGCACACAAGCAAGTTTAAAATATGGACACAATACATATACAAATGCCGTTGTTGCCAATTGCCGTGCCGGCACGCGCCGTTCATTGGCTCCCACACAGATGAAGTGTCGTTATCAATATTTGCACTCACACATCGAAATCAACTAACTAAGTAGTGGGGCGCGTCATTTTAGACTAGACGAGCTCTACAGTTATTCAATATAAATTATTCATTTAATTAAACAATATCAAATTAGCCAAGAATATTTCTAATGTCAAAATGATACAATTTAAAATTATTTTACATCCATGTAGTAGTTCATGTATAGATGGGGTTTTCGCGATTCCAAAATTCACGAGATGGCGCTACGTCAAATCTGATGTTAAACTAAATCCTTGTCATCGGCTAAAATACATCTGTCATTCTACTACAGCTATTTCCATCAAACGTGTCAGTACCGCTATCTGGTAGATTTTGTAATTTGGAAAACCCACATATTACATGTAAAATAATGTTTACCGTGAAATAATCGTAATGCGTGTGCCGCAGGCGCTCGGGGTCGCGCGCGCCGCGGCCGGACCACCAGGCGTTCCACTACCGCTGCCCGCTGCCGCCCGCCGTCGTGCTCTTCCACCCCTACGACCAGCACGCCGCCGTCGCCTCCAAGGACAACTTCGGGTACGCACAAGCATGACACGCATGCTGTAGCCCCACTAGGGCAGTCGGGGAGAGAGGGGGGGCGAGGGAGGGGGGGGGAAGAGATAGATATAGCCAAAATGAAACACTTGGCTAGTTCTTTAATAGTAGTTTATGCAACTGACATATAAAAGGGGGTATTAAAACGTGAGTGTCTGTTTATGATAATAGAATGACACAAGTGTTTTAATACCTAATTATATGCAGTTGCATACACTACTTTATCTACACTTATATTTTTATGTTAAAATATCATACCTATAATTTTCTCAACTTTGCTGGAAGTAAGCTGCGAGTCAGTTCTGTTGCATCTACGCGTCGAGGTTATCAAGCGGCGGGAAATTCACTTTACTACTTTCACATTTATATGCTTCAAACAAAAAAAAACATTCACAAACACAAATTACAACAATTAGAAAAAAGATTCTGTTTAGCGGGAAAATAATTACACACAAATATGTAATGGCAAAATGTAGGCTGAATAACTAAATGTCTTTGACAAATTCAAAATTCAAATTTTCCTGTTTATATTCTGTGTAATTATTTTCCCGCTAAACAGAATATTTTTTCTAATTGTTGTAATTTGTGTTTGTGAATGTTTTTTCTTATTTGAAGCAAATAAATAGATAAATGTGAAAGTAGTAAAGTGAATTGCTTGATATCCTCGACGCGTAGATACAACAGAAGTGACTCGCAGCTTGCTTCCAGCAAAGTTGAGAAAATTATAGGTACGATATTTTAACATAAAATACGAGTGTAGATAAAGTAGTTTATGCAACTGCATATAATTAGGTATTAAAACACTCGTGTCAAACTATTATCATATTTTAATATCCCCTTTTATATGTCAGTTGCATAAACTACTATTAAAGAACTAGCCAAGTGTTTCATTTTGGCTATTTCTTTCTCTTTCCCTCCCTCCCTTTTCATGACAGTTGCATAAACTACTATTATCTACACTCATAGCGTAATGTTTTTTTTTTTTTTTTTTTTTTTTTTTATTAGGTCTACTAAACTAGATGTTACACAAGATAGAAGACTTAATTAACAAAGCTCGTATGGTAGAAAACAGTGTACATCCTTCTCGAAGTAGACACAGCATGCATATATATCACTACTTATGAGGTACCTTACACATAAATTTCACTAAATTATATAATAACAAAACACAAAATAAATTTAGAATTTAAAGATTAAACACTTTCATATACAGGTACACGATCACGAGTTCAATGTTTTCTTTATAAAGCCGATTGATGTGCCAAAGATATCAAACAATGGTATTAACCTATTATAATTTGCACACATTCTGGATAGAGAAGAGTGCTGCCCATAGTTAGTTCTACTGTAAGGAGGGCTGAAGGTAAGCCTATTGTGCAGTCTGCTGGATAAACGTGGGACGGAAATGTTAATTTTTTGCAGTAACTCTGGACAATCTATCAATCCATGCAAAATCTTGTACAAAAATATCATGTCAGCTGTGTTACGTCTTTTGTGGAGGGGGGTCACTTTGTAGTACGCAAGTCTAGACTCGTAGTTTGGGTGTGTGTGACAGATTTTGTCCATATATGAGACGTGGTATAGAAAACGCTTTTGTAGTCTCTCTAATCTGTTTATGTGCGTTTCGTACGTAGGACTCCAGACTGGACTACAGTATTCTAAAATACTGCGGACAAAGCAGTTGAAAAGCAGTATTGATATATCGGATTCGCGGAAAAGTTTAGTTTGACGAACCAAAAAGCCAGATAGCTGAGCTCCTCGGCGAGCAATACCATTGATGTGTTCCCGGAAGTCAAGTTTTTTATCTAATGTCATCATCATTTTTTATCAATGTTCCAATTTCATTTTCGAAAACAGTAGTTTAACCCGCCAGCACTCGCGCCTTAAGAAATTACATCAGCACTCGCGTGTAGAGCATTTTGCTCACGCTTATGAATGTAAATAAATGCAAGTTTTACCAAAAAATATTATTAAAACAATATTTTATTAAATAAAATACACATTATTTATTCTAGAAAATATATATTTAAAAAGTTAACAAGATTATAGTTCCATTTTGTACACCCATCTTTGTCTACGTAACATAGCTGCCCGGTGAAATTGAAAAAACCTCGCCTTCTACTTCCGATGACGACTGTTCGGTGTTAGTGGAATGATGACTGTGTTCATTGCCTCGATCGCTAGCAATATCATCGGCTCAAAAGACGGGTCCTCAATATCTTCCAAATCCTCCTCCGTCAACCATGTTGAAACGCGTTCATCTCTTCGATCACGATCCATCTATAATAGAAATACATAATAGATTACTATTTCAGTAATGTGAAATCATAATATTGCATAAAAGTAGCAGTAAAACTGTCGCTAAGATGAAAAAAAATAAAGTCATTAGTAAAAAAAGTACTTACGTCGATATCCGCGCGATGTGCAAAACACCGCCTGATGGTACACGGCGCAACAAACCACCTCATGCGAGTGACTGGCGCACACTGGCGAGAAGTGAACTATATACAGGGGTGGGGGACGGAACAAAACTCAGCTACCAAATGAACGATGTACCTACGAATAATTTTGACAAAATGGCGCATGTTTTAAATTTACTGTGAGCAAAATGCTCATAGCGCGAGTGCTCGCGGGTTAAGGATACACTTTTTTAACGCCAGTCTATAAAATTTTTAAAAATTACTTTTCGAAACAGCATTTCCCATACTATTTTCATTACAGCTGTATCGTAAAATAACTTTTTAATCATTAAGCAACACTTTTATTTTTTTAATTTTTATCGGGCACCGAGACTCGGCGAAATGTAGGCTAAATAACTAAATGTCTTTAACAAATTCAAAGTTCAAATTCAAAATTTATGCTTTTCTGTTTATATTCTGTGTAATTATTTTCCCGCTAAACAGAATATTTTTTATTGTTATAATTTGTGTTTGTGAATGTTTTTTCTTGTTTAAAACAAATAAATAGATAAATGTGAAAGTAGTGAAGTGAATTTCCCGCCGCTTTATATCCTCGACGCGTAGATACAACAGAACTGACTCGCAACTTACTTCCAGCAAAGTTGAGAAAATTATAGGTACGAAATTTTTAAATAAAAATATGAGTGTAGTGTATAAAGTAGTGTATGCAACTGCATATATATTTTACTAGATATAATAATTATATTTGATTTTATTATTATACTAGACATACCTATATAATATAATATAGTGTTCCGCGAGCACGGTTCGGTTGGCGAGGGTTACGTTTATCTACGGCCATAGGGCGGTCAGCGTGTCACTGTGTGTTTCCTTCCTACTTTCCTATCCCCCTCCTTTTTGACGATTGAAAGAGATATTTTTTGTCCTAATCAATAAAGAAATTATGAATTATAATTAGGTATTAAAACACTCATGTTTTAATACCCCCTTTTATATAACAGTTGCATAAACTACTATTACGGGGTCGGCAACGCGTGGGTGATGCCTCTGGTATTGCAAACGTCCATAGGCTGCGGTGACTGTGCACCATTAGGCAGGCCGTAAGCTTGTTTGCCGCCTTAGCGGTGTAAAAAAAGGGAGGGAAGGAAAGAGAAAGAGATAGCCAAAATGAAACGCTTGGCTAGTTCTTTAAAAAGTATTTGTTTTAACGGTATAAAAATAAGGTCGAAACCCGGTAACTTCAGCAGTTGAATCATTGATGACGCTAAAATTAGTGTTTCGGGCCTACATCGCTACACGTCATTTACAAAACATTAAATGCCTTTAACGAATCATTGACTAATAAATGGTGTTGATGGTGCTATTGAGAACTAAGTTCCATTGTCAAAATACTGCCGTGCTATTGGACAGGAAGAACTGCTGCAAAATGATGAATCCATGGCACAGCTTTATTTTGACGTCAGACTTCCGTTCCAGTAGCGCTTTCTGCTTTCAACTATAGCGTGTTGACGTTGTCGTGTGATTGCAGGATCTGGGACTGGGGCACGGCGGCGAAGCTGTGCGTGGGCGCGTGGCGCAAGCCCTGGGGCCGCATCACGTCACTGGCCTACCTCAACGCGCACCACCACGCGCTGCTCGCCGTCGCCAGCCACACCGGCAACCTCGCCATATACAGGTAACGCGGGCCGCGGGCCGGGGGCCGGGGGCCGCATCACGTCGCTGGCCTACCTCAACGCGCACCACCACGCGCTGCTCGCCGTCGCCAGCCACACCGGCAACCTCGCCATATACAGGTAACGCGGGCCGCGGGCCGGGGGCCGGGGGCCGCATCACGTCGCTGGCCTACCTCAACGCGCACCACCACGCGCTGCTCGCCGTCGCCAGCCACACCGGCAACCTCGCCATATACAGGTAACGCGGGCCGCGGGCCGGGGGCCGGGGGCCGCATCACGTCGCTGGCCTACCTCAACGCGCACCACCACGCGCTGCTCGCCGTCGCCAGCCACACCGGCAACCTCGCCATATACAGGTAACGCGGGCCGCGGGCCGGGGGCCGGGGGCCGCATCACGTCGCTGGCCTACCTCAACGCGCACCACCACGCGCTGCTCGCCGTCGCCAGCCACACCGGCAACCTCGCCATATACAGGTAACGCGGGCCGCGGGCCGGGGGCCGGGGGCCGCATCACGTCACTGGCCTACCTCAACGCGCACCACCACGCGCTGCTCGCCGTCGCCAGCCACACCGGCAACCTCGCCATATACAGGTAACGCGGGCCGCGGGCCGGGGGCCGGGGGCCGCATCACGTCGCTGGCCTACCTCAACGCGCACCACCACGCGCTGCTCGCCGTCGCCAGCCACACCGGCAACCTCGCCATATACAGGTAACGCGGGCCGCGGGCCGGGGGCCGGGGGCCGCATCACGTCGCTGGCCTACCTCAACGCGCACCACCACGCGCTGCTCGCCGTCGCCAGCCACACCGGCAACCTCGCCATATACAGGTAACGCGGGCCGCGGGCCGGGGGCCGGGGGCCGCATCACGTCGCTGGCCTACCTCAACGCGCACCACCACGCGCTGCTCGCCGTCGCCAGCCACACCGGCAACCTCGCCATATACAGGTAACGCGGGCCGCGGGCCGGGGGCCGGGGGCCGCATCACGTCGCTGGCCTACCTCAACGCGCACCACCACGCGCTGCTCGCCGTCGCCAGCCACACCGGCAACCTCGCCATATACAGGTAACGCGGGCCGCGGGCCGGGGGCCGGGGGCCGCATCACGTCGCTGGCCTACCTCAACGCGCACCACCACGCGCTGCTCGCCGTCGCCAGCCACACCGGCAACCTCGCCATATACAGGTAACGCGGGCCGCGGGCCGGGGGCCGGGGGCCGCATCACGTCGCTGGCCTACCTCAACGCGCACCACCACGCGCTGCTCGCCGTCGCCAGCCACACCGGCAACCTCGCCATATACAGGTAACGCGGGCCGCGGGCCGGGGGCCGGGGGCCGCATCACGTCGCTGGCCTACCTCAACGCGCACCACCACGCGCTGCTCGCCGTCGCCAGCCACACCGGCAACCTCGCCATATACAGGTAACGCGGGCCGCGGGCCGGGGGCCGGGGGCCGCATCACGTCGCTGGCCTACCTCAACGCACACCACCACGCGCTGCTCGCCGTCGCCAGCCACACCGGCAACCTCGCCATATACAGGTAACGCGGGCCGCGGGCCGGGGGCCGGGGGCCGCATCACGTCGCTGGCCTACCTCAACGCACACCACCACGCGCTGCTCGCCGTCGCCAGCCACACCGGCAACCTCGCCATATACAGGTAACGCGGGCCGCGGGCCGGGGGCCGGGGGCCGCATCACGTCGCTGGCCTACCTCAACGCACACCACCACGCGCTGCTCGCCGTCGCCAGCCACACCGGCAACCTCGCCATATACAGGTAACGCGGGCCGCGGGCCGGGGGCCGGGGGCCGCATCACGTCGCTGGCCTACCTCAACGCACACCACCACGCGCTGCTCGCCGTCGCCAGCCACACCGGCAACCTCGCCATATACAGGTAACGCGGGCCGCGGGCCGGGGGCCGGGGGCCGCATCACGTCGCTGGCCTACCTCAACGCGCACCACCACGCGCTGCTCGCCGTCGCCAGCCACACCGGCAACCTCGCCATATACAGGTAACGCGGGCCGGGGGCCGCATCACGTCGCTGGCCTACCTCAACGCGCACCACCACGCGCTGCTCGCCGTCGCCAGCCACACCGGCAACCTCGCCATATACAGGTAACGCGGGCCGCGGGCCGGGGGCCGGGGGCCGCATCACGTCGCTGGCCTACCTCAACGCACACCACCACGCGCTGCTCGCCGTCGCCAGCCACACCGGCAACCTCGCCATATACAGGTAACGCGGGCCGCGGGCCGGGGGCCGGGGGCCGCATCACGTCGCTGGCCTACCTCAACGCACACCACCACGCGCTGCTCGCCGTCGCCAGCCACACCGGCAACCTCGCCATATACAGGTAACGCGGGCCGCGGGCCGGGGGCCGGGGGCCGCATCACGTCGCTGGCCTACCTCAACGCGCACCACCACGCGCTGCTCGCCGTCGCCAGCCACACCGGCAACCTCGCCATATACAGGTAACGCGGGCCGCGGGCCGGGGGCCGGGGGCCGCATCACGTCGCTGGCCTACCTCAACGCGCACCACCACGCGCTGCTCGCCGTCGCCAGCCACACCGGCAACCTCGCCATATACAGGTAACGCGGGCCGCGGGCCGGGGGCCGGGGGCCGCATCACGTCGCTGGCCTACCTCAACGCGCACCACCACGCGCTGCTCGCCGTCGCCAGCCACACCGGCAACCTCGCCATATACAGGTAACGCGGGCCGCGGGCCGGGGGCCGGGGGCCGCATCACGTCGCTGGCCTACCTCAACGCGCACCACCACGCGCTGCTCGCCGTCGCCAGCCACACCGGCAACCTCGCCATATACAGGTAACGCGGGCCGCGGGCCGGGGGCCGGGGGCCGCATCACGTCGCTGGCCTACCTCAACGCGCACCACCACGCGCTGCTCGCCGTCGCCAGCCACACCGGCAACCTCGCCATATACAGGTAACGCGGGCCGCGGGCCGGGGGCCGGGGGCCGCATCACGTCGCTGGCCTACCTCAACGCGCACCACCACGCGCTGCTCGCCGTCGCCAGCCACACCGGCAACCTCGCCATATACAGGTAACGCGGGCCGCGGGCCGGGGGCCGGGGGCCGCATCACGTCGCTGGCCTACCTCAACGCGCACCACCACGCGCTGCTCGCCGTCGCCAGCCACACCGGCAACCTCGCCATATACAGGTAACGCGGGCCGCGGGCCGGGGGCCGGGGGCCGCATCACGTCGCTGGCCTACCTCAACGCGCACCACCACGCGCTGCTCGCCGTCGCCAGCCACACCGGCAACCTCGCCATATACAGGTAACGCGGGCCGCGGGCCGGGGGCCGGGGGCCGCATCACGTCGCTGGCCTACCTCAACGCGCACCACCACGCGCTGCTCGCCGTCGCCAGCCACACCGGCAACCTCGCCATATACAGGTAACGCGGGCCGCGGGCCGGGGGCCGGGGGCCGCATCACGTCGCTGGCCTACCTCAACGCGCACCACCACGCGCTGCTCGCCGTCGCCAGCCACACCGGCAACCTCGCCATATACAGGTAACGCGGGCCGCGGGCCGGGGGCCGGGGGCCGCATCACGTCGCTGGCCTACCTCAACGCGCACCACCACGCGCTGCTCGCCGTCGCCAGCCACACCGGCAACCTCGCCATATACAGGTAACCCGAGTTGGCCCCGTGTCGACATCGGATCGACGGCGTCGTGTGGGCATCGTCTTCCGACACACTTCACGAAGTCGTAACGTGTTTGTGTGTTAGCTTTTACTCGTTAGTAAACCTGTTAGTGAATATTCTGTACGTACTATCCTTTTATCTACCTAGAGCGTCGGTGGCCGAGCGGTTAGAGTATCCGACTCGTAAGCCAGAGGTCCCGATTTCGAATCTCGCTCCGGCCATGTAACCAATGACTGTTTTCTAAGTTATGTACATTAGTTGAATACCAACCGATGCTTCTACTTATTGATTGTAAAAAAAAAATGTAAATCTGTTGGCAAATAAAATAAATAAATAAATATATCCATGCCCCCCCCCCCCAGGCCGTCGGGCAGCAGCACGGAGCCGGCGCTGGTGTCGGCGTGGCGCGCGCTGCGGGTGCGGCCCGCGCCCGACGCGCGCCCGCCGCCCGCGCAGCCCCTCTACAGTACGTACGCACCCAACGGGGGCCTGCCACTCTACTGTCCAATAGGGGGTCACGCGTCCAGGGCGGCACGGAGCCGGCGCTGGTGTCGGCGTGGCGCGCGCTGCGGGTGCGGCCCGCGCCCGACGCGCGCCCGCCGCCCGCGCAGCCCCTCTACAGTACGTACGCACCCAACGGGGGCCTGCCACTCTACTGTCCAATAGGGGGTCACGCGTCCAGGGCGGCACGGAGCCGGCGCTGGTGTCGGCGTGGCGCGCGCTGCGGGTGCGGCCCGCGCCCGACGCGCGCCCGCCGCCCGCGCAGCCCCTCTACAGTACGTACGCACCCAACGGGGGCCTGCCACTCTACTGTCCAATAGGGGGTCACGCGTCCAGGGCGGCACGGAGCCGGCGCTGGTGTCGGCGTGGCGCGCGCTGCGGGTGCGGCCCGCGCCCGACGCGCGCCCGCCGCCCGCGCAGCCCCTCTACAGTACGTACGCACCCAACGGGGGCCTGCCACTCTACTGTCCAATAGGGGGTCACGCGTCCAGGGCGGCACGGAGCCGGCGCTGGTGTCGGCGTGGCGCGCGCTGCGGGTGCGGCCCGCGCCCGACGCGCGCCCGCCGCCCGCGCAGCCCCTCTACAGTACGTACGCACCCAACGGGGGCCTGCCACTCTACTGTCCAATAGGGGGTCACGCGTCCAGGGCGGCACGGAGCCGGCGCTGGTGAGGTCTCTGTCGGTTGACGTTGACCCTGGTTCGTCCTAAGGCGGTAGTTTCCTGCTCCACTGGAGCGGTGCATCACGGCACCCTATTTCCATACCAGACTCTTTCTGCAGGAACCTTCCTGCGTAGACAGACAGGCTTTGTCGCGCTAGATGTAACATCTGTGGATCGCCCTACTCCGGCGCAAATCGAAATAACTAGAAGTTATTTCGATCTTTCGTAAGCGACAAAGCCTGCTGCGCAGGCCACTGGCAAGGTATTGGGTCACATACAAAATTATAATTTTATTACACTTGAGTCGAGTATCGATTTACTTTTATAGTTTGTACAAGTGTACAATACAGGAACATTGATTTAGTTTATGTTTGATTGTATTTATGTCTCTCGTGAATAATTTTATTTTACTTATAATTAAATTATTTGGTTGATGGGATGTTAATGGGACGCTTTGTGGTGTTATACGATGTCTCGAAATCGGTGTAAAAGACATCGATTTACAATTTCACAAATGATCGTTCACTCATTCATTCATTCATTTTGATACGTAATATTCGTTCAGTCAGAAAGTGAACGACGCAAGTCACCGCTTAGTCCAGTCCATTCCACAGGACAAGGAAAGACGTCCTACGTGTGTTTGTTTCTATATTGTTGTGGATTCCAACAATGTGTCGCGCTCGGCGCTTCTCGCTGCGGGTCTAGCCAAGATGCCAATCGCTTTATAGCGACGCTATTGTCGACCTGAGTGGTTCAGTGGTCAACATAGATCAACCGGTTTGCCACGCAAGAGGTCCCGAGTTCGATTCCCGGCCGGGCAGAAATTGAAATGATGAATTTTAATTTCTGTTACGGGTCTGGGTGTTCTATGTATAATAAGTATGTTTAAAAAAAAAAAGTATATAAGTTTATCAGTTATCTAGCACCCATAAGCTTTGCTTACTTTGGGGCTAGATGGCGCTGTGTGAATTTGTCCACGATTATTTATTTATTTATTGTGACTGTCAATCGAAACTTGTCGGCTACATTTGGCTACAAAGCGTTCGCAGTACTATCGCACTAGCGATCGTAAATGTCATGTAGCGATCGCTTTTGTCACTCTTCTATTGCATATGTAAAATTCTAAACCAAGTTTCATAACTAAACCAGTTATACAAGGAAAATATTTATTCCTTAAAAAATTCAATCCTTTCTATTCTACTATCGATCGTGAAAATAGAACGCATCTTGGCTAGACCCGCCTCTGTGGTGGGTATCTTACAGCGGTCCATAGCATTCGGTCGTATCAGCCCCCCATCCCACCCTCCCAGGTCTGGCGCAGCTGGTTCAAGAGCAGTTCGCGGCGGCCGACGAGCGACAGGCGGCCGCGCGGAACGCCAGCCCGCACCACCCCGACCGTGAGTGACCCCCACCCGCTCCCCCTCCACACCCCCCACGCATGTGACCAGCACGCCCCCTCTAACGCACTAAGGCCTTACCATGAACTTTAAAAAACTATAAAAGTTCCGCGCAGTACAGACGGGAAAGAGACAAGCTTATGGGACACGCATAGCGCTGTCTCGTTCTAAGCAGGGCGGTTCTGTTTAGGTCCTGCTATAAGAGCTCATGGTAAGCCCCCTGATTCGTAGTTTTTTGTACTCATCCTAGTCATGTGCATTTTCCCGCATAACATTTTCACGTATTACATTAATTGCATGTCGCTTTTGTTCTTGTCCTGCCTTGATTGTTGAGATTATTTGGTTCGGTTATGTTTTAATTTCAGCTTCCTATTAACGCAGTGGCGGTTAGTAGTTATCTTAGAGCATTAGGTGCTGGTTAGAAATAATGTATCGAGCTAGTATTTGCTAGATTACTCATTTGCAATAAGGAAACTACATAGGTTCTAAGTATGTTGTCTTCAATATTGCATGGTTTTGTTTAGTTATATTTAGCATAGCGGTATTATAGTACGGTATATGGCCGAAATTACACTTGTAAGTTTTACTCGCGTAACTTACGATTTTGCAAATCTAAATACTCTTTTATCGATACAAAATAGTAAGTTATGCTTTGTCTAATTTAGAATGATAATTTTGACAGTTAATAATTCTTGGTCCTTTGCTCACGTCTATAAAGGGTTATATTTTCTTTCGGTAAAATATATAACTGTATTTCATTGACGGGTACCGCCCACTTAGTGAAGTGAATTGCATAACAAACAACCGACTATCGAAAATCGGTTTTCAAATAAAATAAATCGGACATATATTTTGACTGGCGCGTATTCTACTGAATAGACTGACTGACCAATTAATAATTGAAAGTTGAAATCGTCTTGGGAGGGTTTATATATTGTCGTATTAATAAATTTAAAATAAAACAGTTTGTTTTGTATAATATGTATGTATCGATGAAGTTCTATGAGAATGAAAATCGATAATCGAATAGATTCATTAACGATTTTATTTATTTAATATACCAACAGAGTACACATGTAAAAGTTACAATTTAGTTTAGACAAGGTACAAGACTGATATGCACCCCAATTACAGGTACAACATTCACTTTAACCTAAGTACTTACTCAAAATAACAATGTAATATTCATAAGGAAATTCTATAAAAAATTCTATCCAAGTCACATTGAATTTGAGAGACATCATGAGAGGAATCGACAGTTTTATAAATTTTACACTACTCCATCCCTAGCGTGAGCTATTAAAATTATCATCCTAAATTTGACAAAGTATAGGTAGATATATTTCTGTAGGTATAGCGATCTCATCTTTAAGTTGCGACCAAACCAACGCATTCAGTCTGCGTCCGCTTCGCGAACGTCTGAAACGCGAACGCGTCGTCGTATACAACACCGTGCACACCGCGGGCTAAACGCGTTGGTTTGGCCGCAGCTGTTCGTTTTTTTTATGTTTTTTTTTTCTTTCGTTAGGCAAACAGGCTAGCGGGCCACCTAATGAATAGTGGTCACCACTGCCTATATACATTAGCAACACCAAGAGTATCGCCAATGCGTTGCCCACCTTACTCACCGGCAGAAACACAATACTATTTAAAAATTACTTAGCTGCGATATTCTGTAAGGTGGAGGTACTTCCCCAGTCGGGCGGCTACAATTCGAACGAGATACCCCGCTATGCCCTACCTCTCTTCTAGTATGTTAGCCCGCCAACCAATGTCTCCCCCCTCCCCAGTCCCCGGGTCGGGCGGCGGCAGCCCGGGCGGCGGGTGGGCGTGGCCGGCGCCGGGCGCGCTCGTGCGCTGGTCGGGCGCGCGCCGCTCGCTCGCGCTGGCCGGCGCCGCGCCCATCGTGCGCCTGTGGGACGCCAGCACCGAGATGCTCGCCGCCGACATACGCACCGGTACGTACCGACGCTGTAAGGAGCGGGGAGTGGACGCATCCGGAACAGGAGGCGGTGGATTGTTGTCGCTGAGTCGGATGCGAGATGACGTGTAGACGCCGGAGATCGAGCGGAGAAGAAAGAGCGGGCCGCTCGAGCGATGATGATGAGTCGTAGGCCTTTGGTCGCCATCGCAACGTAAATTTCGCAATACATTCCAACAAGTTACATTTTAAAATTTCAGTTGACTTAATCTTATTAAGTCGGAAGAATGAGAGCAACCTATTTTGAACTTATCTTTCGGCGCCGCTGTCAAGTAACGCCGCGCTATCCTAAGTAAATAATATAGACGTGAATGTTCCGGTTGTGCTCTCGCGCACGAAGACCCGAGGTCCGCCTTGACCATGATCCAGGATTTGGCAAATGAGATAATTACAATGGAGCGCCTGCCATCTAACCTCCTTGCCCTCGTTATTAGGGAATTCTAACCAGATCAGAACATTGAGTCGTCTAAATGTGCAGGTTTTATCACGATATTTTCCCTCACCGTAAAAGCTTCGGTTAGCTTTCAATTAATGATGGTAACATAGAAAAGAGCCATTGGTACATGGCTGCAGTGGGATTTGAATCAGGTACCTTTCGCTTACGAGTCGGCTATTTTAACCACTCGGTCACCGACGTTCCAAATGGCCGCGCTATCTGATTGTATAAAATCCAGCTATCAGCTCAGAGCGTTTGATTCTGACTAATAGTGCGAGGTATTTTGACAACGAATCTTACTCGCGCTAGCCACTATTTGATGGATGCAAGAATGTGTAATATGGCTGCTCGCAGTAGTAGTAGACGCTCTGCGGTCGAAATTACGATGAACCTTAACTAAAATAAATAAATAATTTATTCAAGAAAACTTAAGTCTAAAATTACATAGTTAAATTTAAAGTAAGTACCTACTTATGTTAAAATTTAAATAGAACAATTTAAAATTATTTATTACCCTAGTAATTTAAGCTAAGTAAATTAAGTAGATACATGCTATATTTTTAATTAACTAGATGCCTAAACTAAGTAAGTAGTTTACCTGTGTCTTAGGCATCAATGTTAGTAGGTCAATTTAATGTAGGTTAGTGCTTACGACTATATTTATTAATAAAACAATAAAATTATTGGTTACATTTTGTACAGAAAATTGATATAATTTAAAATGAATATATCTTTTGTTACATTCTAAACTAAGCGACCACTTCGAGTAGTTTTTCCGTTTCCTCGTACGATTTACCTTTCAACCAGTTTGAAACTTTCAACTCATTGTACCCGGTCCAGAAACGGAGGCGGCGACAACCGCACTCTGGCGAGGCGGAGGCACTCACTACCCCATTCCACCCGCTCCCATAAACAGCAGCAGCGACCTCACGCCACTAACTCCCACCCGACCCCCCAGAAACGGAGGCGGCGACGACGGCGCTGTGGCGCTCGGCCGCGAGCTCGGCGCTGCTGGTGGCGGGGTTCGCGGACGGCGGCGCGGCGGCGTGGGACGAGCGCGCGCCGCGGCCGCTGTTCCGGCTGCACGACCACGCCGCGCCGCTGCTGGCCGCCGCCGCCCGCGAGGACCGACACACGCTCGTCACCGCTTGGTGAGCATAACGATACTACCTCTTTCGATCACATGTATTCACGGTGGACTGGTAGATAAGGCTACGCTAGCTTTGAGGCCGCCATTGTGCCTTTAGTGCATAAAGTATTAATAAATAACTACAAGATCCATTCAATGCATACGTAACATCACGTGTTTTTGTCGTGGGGATAGGTGGAGATTAAATTGTTCCACTCGCTGTGAAAGATCTAGTCAAAAGTACCCTATCGGACGTGAAAGTTGTACGAAAAGGTTGATGAATGTGAAAGAAACGAGATAGGTTTGTCAGGATCGTAGCGATCGTAGAGTTCATCTTTATTTATATCATAATATTCTCAACGAGATCGCCACTCGTTTAGTGTGCTTCAGAAATACCGTTGGCTCAGCAAGATCGACTACACTCTATTTATTAATTCCGTGGAATATAGTCCCTTTACAGTTTGTTGAGCAACGTACCATTAACACACTTGTAAAACGCACTTGTATGCCATGACATCTGTCAAAATTTCACAGAATGAATAAATGGAATTTACGGTATCCACTAGGACCCTAAGACCAGTAGCACTGTTTTAGGCACCCCCGGGAGGGTATATTATGATGATTATCACGGACGGCATGAGTAGCACGGACGGCACGAAGCGGCTAAAAACGGAATTTGAGATATCCGCTGGGCACCTTAAGCCCAGCTGCACAGTGTTGAGCTCCCTCATAACTGTATTATTAATTATAATTTTCTGTCCCCACAGCACGGACGGCACAGTCCGGCTGTACGACACGCGGCAGGTGTCCCGCGGCGGCGGGGGCGGAGGGCCGCGGGCCGTGGTGCGCGCGCCGGGGCCCCTCTCCGCCGTCGACGTGCATCCCCTCGCTAACCTGCTCGCCTGGTATGACACACTCTCTTTATTATTCTACTGACACGAGAACACAGCCCACCTGATCATCATTACAGCCGAAAGGTGCCCCCTGCTGGGCATAGGCCTCTCCACAGAGGCCGGTTCTGTACCTTCCGCATCCAGCTGGTACCTGCGATCTTTACCAGTGGGGCTATTTTCTAACTCAGTTGGCAACTAAATTTGACACAAGATAATTCTACACTACGTCATCTACGTTGGCCACTAGCAATAACGTCTACCAAATTAGAGTAGTGTGAGATTTTATTTATGTCAAATTTAGTTATACACTGAGATAGCCTCTCAGGTCGTCAGCCCACCTTGTGGGAAGCCTACCAACGCTGCTCACCTAATGGTAAACGGTAACTATCGTTCGTAACATCTACGAATCATGCTAGATTATAGGCAGCAAAAATGCAGAACAGCAAGTGCATTGACACTGTTAAGACAAGAATACTTGTGCTGGCTACCTCCTCCTACTATCTAACCGTATCTAACTTTAGCGTAATATTATTCTGTTGCTCAGCCTCCGTTTCACTCGAATTCTCTCCTTTCGATTTTATTGAGCGTTTAATAAATTGATGCTAAACGTGTCACATGCCGCGCGAGAGGTCGCGTGGGAGGCCCAAGAAACGATGAGTTGATATCGCAGAGTCAGATGCCAGAAATGACGATGATGCTGTAGAACGAATGAAGTGGAGGAGAAAAGGTAGGAAAGCGGACCCTGGCATAAACCAGGATAGACGCTAGATGATGATGGTTATGACCGTCTCTAAGTGCAGTGAATGGCTACATTGGTCCCGGAATTTCCCCACAAGAACATGAAACAGGACAGGGACTCCTCTCTAAATGGCGACTTTCCTAAATGTATGTTCAAGTACGAATCGGGCAATGTTTTCGAATTTAATTCACTCGTATATCTAGTCCTACCAAGAAAAGTACAACATAGTCGTGTTTCTGTCCCCGCAGCGGATCAATAAACCAATGCATCAGCATCTACGACCTGGACGGCGCGGCGCTGAACACGATAAAGTTCCACGAGGGCTTCATGGGCGCGCGCATCGGGCCCGTCTCCTGCCTCACCTTCCATCCGCTCAGGTAAGCTTGCGAGCTAACCAGTTGTGCTAAGCTCTCAGGTAACCGCCAGACCTGGGAGCTGGCCTGTTATGCTGAGGGGCTCGCACAGCTAGCTTCTTCCTGATGGTGCAACACCCGTTCAGCCGGGATTTAGCTGCGTTAACACGCTCGGAAGTCTGCTTTGTCAAAAATTTTTTTGATCAAAGTTAATTTTGATGCCGGTTGAAAACTATAGATTTCACTTTGATTTATTTATTTTTATTTCACATTATCAGTTTGTGAATTTTTGCCCTGAGTAGTACAAAAAGACACTAACATGGTGCTGCACAGTGTGTTATTTTGGCTTAGTTGCGGACATCCCTTATTATTGTGGCTTTTGGATAGACGATAACAAAAGAAACCCCCTATTAAAACTCCCGTTGCTTTATGTATCGTAGTTTTCGAAATATTTAAAAAATCGAGAAAAGTCCATAGAAACCATAAAGATGAGATTTTGGCTCTTATGACGGACATGTTTCAATGAATTTTTCATGGCATGATAGCCATTACCTAATAGCATCAATATATCTATTAAAACTTTTAAAAATACGCTCTCCTAGGCGTCAAATTATTTTTTTCTGTGATTTCGTAATAATTTTTTTTATGGTCATTCTTTACACGGTCGCATTTTATTTTACGATGTAATTGTTAAGCGCAATAATAAGGATTATCACACAAAAAATAAGAAGAAACGAACATAAGAACTCGGAGCTATTCGCTTTTAAAGTTTTAGGTTAGGGTTGTCAACTTATGTAGGCGCTTTTTAAAATCAACGAGCCATCTTCTCGAAATCAGAATCCCGTTGATTTAATGACGGAACTATTGTTGAACATCGAAACTCTTCAAAGGCTTCTAGTATGCTCGCCGAGCTTGAACTCATTTAGTTTGTTTTAACGAGCCCAATATATTACACTGAAAGACCGAGTCTGATAATGGATCCTGGAAATAGATACAGACACCCCACAATGGCTACTGGTGAACCCCTATGTTTTACTTGTTATTTTTTAAGTGCCCAGGCGCTTTCATTAAAATCAATATTCGACAGAATGTCAAAACCCAATTCCTATACTTAATATCTGGAGAAGCGGGGGTGAGGTGTAATGGAGCCGTCAAAGACCCATGGCACTGCTTTGCCTCAGCAGGCACTCACCCATCCTGCTGGGGGATGTCCAATGCAAGGGCGGCATGAGGGCGCCAACCCTCATGCTGGTCAGCGAGTGGCAACTTCAACGACTAACAACGAAAGCATGAACACGGACCTAAAGACATCGCGAATCGAAAAGGTTTTTACGGGATTGGCAACGCGTGGGTGATGCCCCTGGTATTGCAAACGTCTATAGGCTGCGGTGACTGCTTATTATCAGGCAGGCTGCATGCTTGTTTGCCACCTTAGTGGTATAAAAAAAAACCTTTTGAACCTTCAACAGATTCAAAAACTAAAACTACTTTTGAAGCTTCATCTAGTACCCTACCTTCATTGTTTGAAAATGTAAGTGATCGCCAAAAGCGTCGTGCACGGAAAAGTCTCGAGGAATAGCTCGAAGGAGAACCTCATTCAAAAATAAATAAAGTTGTGTCGAGAATAGTAACAGACGAAACCGGCGAAAAACTACGTTCTGCTCAGGAGTTAGAGTTTGTCATAAGATAATGCTTAAAAAGCCCAACTCGTCCATAAAAAATTGCGGCCACCATAAAGTCGAAATCGGAACCCAAACCCTATACTCCCGATGAAGCTCTTTGTTTCATGATAGATAAAAAACTATCAGCAGAGGACTATGTATACATGCAACAAGGTGCCAAATCTCGAGAATTTAACCTTTACCCCCCCTATTATAAAATTAAAGAAGCTACAGCTGAGGACAGGGTGCATTGGCGCTCATTGGGGGAGGCCTATGTCTAGCAGTGGACTAGTATAGGCTGATGATGATGATGAAAAAAAAATGTTTCCCTGATGTTTAAATTGAAGTATCAGAACGATAAGCCTTTACCTAATTTACTTATGCACATGTTTCGACGAATCATTTACTCTTGTGATGAAAAGGTTTCTGAATATTGCAATCAAAAACAGTTATATAGACTTCACTGCGTTTTTGAGAGTTCATGGGGCTTTGATGGTAGCACAGGACAGTAAATTTACAAGCAAACGTTTTCTGATGAAAACGATGACGAACACAACCTCTTTGCCACTACGTACATTCCATTACGTATAATAACAAAACAATCGAGAAACAAGTTTTGGCGTTACGACCTTAAACATCACACCCAAAAATTTGATCGCAAAACAACAGTGCTCGACTTGTTTCACCACGCGCTAGTCTTCCGACCCATTCCTATCGACGATGTCTATTGGCAGCCGACATAAAAAAATAAACGTTCCATTCTTCCAGATAAGGCTCTGTCACTTTTAAAACCGACGATGGAGAATATTTTTACCCATCAGGATGCTTTACCGCTAAGTTCTGCTGATATTGACTGAATTACCACTGAATTGGTAACAGACGACGCTGGTGTACTTATATTATCATGTGAAGAAATGTTATTATACTCCGCTGATGACTACTAGTAGGTTAGTTTCACGTATTAGTTGTTGTAGTAATTGTTTTATGACACCAGAAATGTTCTACTTAAGAGTTAGATATATGGGAAATATCTGGAAAAAATTTTTCGTGTTTCATTGTGACAACCCTATTTCCATAGAAATTTCAGAAATATTTAGAAACGCTCTATCTCCGTTGTCCTGTAATTGTCGCGTGTCATATTGTAAGGTATGGTTAACAATAATATTGCGAATGTTTTTAAACAAAAATAAAATGCGACCGTGATAAGATAAAATTAAAAAAAAATATTTTGTGTTAATCGGTGAAAGTCAAATATCTTTTAATGTATTAAAGGTACAACGCCTCTTTTTTTTATTTAAGTAGATATTATGCTGTGACTTTATTTAATAGACTAACTTAATATATATAACAACCATTTTCTAAACTAAAAAAGAATTTAGTTTTTCTCACCTTTCACTTAAACCTTAATAACTCTCTAATTATACAAAAAAATACTATCGGTCCTTTTGCAAAATTTTTATCATAACTATATCTATCGAATAGGCACAAAAAATTTACGTGTCCGCAACTAAGCCAAAATAACACACTGTGTGCTGGTGTCGCACGGGCATAAATTTTGTGTTATGGTCCCGCTATTTCGTTTTCATTCTATTTAAATTTCAGACTCATTTTGTGTCGCCGTGTGATTTACACAGGACGTTTGAAATTCTGTCCATAGCGATATCGAAATATGGGTGTGTTTGTATTAGGCTCCGGCAGCACTGACACCAGATTTGTGGCTTTTGGATTGCTTAGCGCCTAGAGCTTAGATAAGCGCCTAGTGTAGCGAATAGGGAACCTGTCAAGCGAGGCACCAAGCGCGCGACTTTGCAGCCCCCTAGGCCTATCTAGGCGCTAAGCCGGGGCTCTAGCCTTATGGTTTCTTGTGCCACATTTGTGTTTCCTTAGTACGAGAACTGTATATATGTTTCGTTGTGTTATCGGCAGGGTGGCGATGGGCGTGGGCACGAAGGACGCCACGGTGTCGGTGTACGTGTCCGAGGCGCGCCGGTGACCCTCGCTGTACGGCCGCGCGCTGCCGCTGCCCTTCCACTGACCGCCGCGGGGGCCGCCCCGCCACGGACCGCCCGCACACCTAGCGATGTACGTTACACACTTTACATCGTCGTTCGCGACGCGGAAGCTCCGCGCGAGACTTGGAAAACAAATGAGTGAAAAAGTAACTGACAGAATACTGGATCGATTTTTGAAAATTACGTTCTGATTTTTTTTGGTTTAAAAAAAGGACCGTTCTATATTCAACTTGCACGAAATTTGATATTGATAAAGTAAAATGTAGCCAGTGTAATTACTGGCAAGATTTTATTTAATGTAATTACTTTAATACCACTTGCTAAGTGCAGGGTGGACAACCCACGTAATACCACTTGCAAAGTGCAGGGTCGACAACCCACGTATAATGAGGTGTTCGTGCAACAATAATAACAAAACAGCATGTCCATTGTCCGTAATTATACTTATCTTATCAACCCGCGACGACAAAAGAAGGGTGTTAAGTTTGACGTATCTGTGTAGGTATGTGTCTACCTGTGTCACCTTAGCTCCCGAACGGATGGACCGACTTCGATGCGGTTTTTGTTTGTTTGAAAGCCAGTTTAATCGAGATGGTTTATTTCATTAAAATTGGTTGGGAGTTTAAGAAATATTGAAGAATACATCGCACCTACGGTGCTACAACGTCACTTATGCAAATGATGTAATTTTTCAGGAGAAGTGTTTGAAAATTCGACGTCCTATAATGAAATATAGTTCATCTTGTCTAAAGATATGAACATGTAATATTTAAACTACAACTTTAAACTTCATAACGAAAACATCACACGATGTTGTTATAAAAAGATATGCATGATTGAAATTTAAAACCCTCGTGACCCACCCGTTGTGATGTTATGACATTAGAAAACTATTAATTGGCCAATTATGTCATAAAATCTAAAACACAACTATATTCATTCTTTTAGTTTTATTGACAAAATAGCAAAGAACTTATTTGCTAATTCTACATGGAATCTTAATAATTAATCAGACTTTTTTACTTTTTTAACACAGTTATGGCACCCGTAGATATTATGGTTTTACTTATCTTACAAACATAAGTGCCGTTATTGCTCCAAAAACATGAAAATAAATTGTCACAATTACCTTAGTGACAATGTAGCTCCATAAGACTGTCACTCGTGCGGGGTGCCGCGCGCAACTGACCAATCAAACGTTGTTTCTCCAAGTGTCAGTTAGATTCGCGCCAAAACCATAACGACACTTCTGCCCTCACGCGAAAAGTTTAAGCACTACACAAGTGACAATACCGCACCAGGTAAAGAGGTACATTAGCATTAATTTCTCATTATCAAATCAATTTTGACAAAAAATGCATAAGTGACGTTATTGCACCGGAGGTGCGACATGTGTATACTTGATTGAAGCTTCTCCGACGTTTTCCATTGGTTAGTTTATTGCTTTCTTTGTCTTTGATACTGATTTTATTGTAATGATTATCATAATGAAAACCTGTAATCGTCCTTTTTATCGTTTTAGAATGTTAAGCAGGAAGGCGAGGCGGCGGCGGCGGCGGCGACGCTGCATGGTGCTACGCTCTAATCTATATGTAGGTACGAGTACAAGACGCCGGTCCGCGGCCGCGCGGCCGCCGCATTTATTTAACACTATCTACAAATTATAATATATATCAATGTGGCTTCATTTTAACGGAAATGAACTAATTAACATTTTAAAATATTGTATCAAGAAACGGTTCATTTTCTTACTATATAATTTAGTCGGTAATGTGTAGATAGTACTTCGAAAACAAACGTGTTCAATACAATGCAAGAGATAGCCAAATAGATATCTGCCTATACAATATTCACATATTTAGTCACAAAACGTAACGCTTTATGTATGTAATGATATGTAAATAGGGAGCCGCGGCGGCGAATAGTTTAATGTATTTATTTGTATAGTAACGTCGACTCGCAACAAGGGGCGCCCGAGCCCGGAGGCCGGAGCCCCGCTCTCCGGACGAGGACGGACACCCGCCACGCGCACTTCTGCTACCACGTAATTAAGTACCTATCACCACTTCTTATGTTTATTTAAGTTTTTGGTTAAAGTGAAATGTTTTGTGATTAGTGATTTACAGAAAGTTCCTAAGACTTAATAATTAATAGCTGCCATTTTTTATTTTTAATACATAAGATTTAAGATTTTATTCGTTTATTACGTAATACAATAATAAACAGAAAGATTGTGTTCGTTTATTAACTAGATATATAATTATGTGCACGAGTAAATAAAAGATTGTAGTATTGCCGGCTAGTGAGGCCGTCGAGGTCGGTAGTCATAGGTTTAAGTGAATTATGGGCATTTAAGGAAATTGATTGCATATTTATATGGGAATTATAGAATGAACAAATATTGGAACAGAAATTTTTGATGAAATGTGTTGCCATACATGGTGAAATTAGCTGTAGTGTAATCGGCAACAAGATCGAACAATGGATTATGTGATTTGTGTAATAATGATGAACAAAGCCCGAAGGGTAATGAATTGATTTAATTATGGCATGGCAAGTCATGTAGGAAAGTCATGTGTCTATGAATTGTGGCTTTTACATATTGTAATTTATTGTACATTTTACATAATAATATTGTTGTTGTTACAATAAAAATCTTCATAACAATGTTTTCTTTTATTTTTGTATGCCTTTAATTTGTGAAACTGATAAGAGATTAAATTAAAAGTACCTAGCGGGTTAGAACAATAGCACATCAGAGTGGAACGCGGCGGAGCCAAAGATCTGCCACCCGAGCGGTGGCTACCGATGACTATACCCAAGGAATACAGGTGCCAAGGTTGTCTTTATCAAAAAATACAGTGTTGCCATACATGTTGCACTAAATCCCTCACTACAAGCAGGATATTTATGCCTGGCTGATTTGACATTAAGTTAACTAGGTAATATGACTATTGTATGAGCCTCAAAACTTAAGCTTGTGCATGGAATTTTGACTTTGAATTGTTTCAAACTAAAGGCTTGCAGAGTAGCAGTGTAGCTACGTTGTTACTAATTCCCAGGGTTTGAAGCCAATATCATGATAGTAATAAAATATTGCTTTACATGTAATGTTAACACTATGTGCTGCTTCTGAATGAATAATAAGTGTATCAATATATTTTTTTTACTTAAATACAAAAATGTTTAAAGGTATGGCCCTGTTTGAGCAGATGTTCGTGAGTGAGTTGCTTGACGAGCCCTGTTAATTCTAAGCAGAGACTTTTTCCATTAAAACAAATATTTTGTAAGTTTTATTATTTAATGGGAAACAAACATTTTTGTAACCATTCTGCTTACAATAATATCCAGTAAATTCACTTCACTCTTTAAATTATTTAGTTTATAAACACTTTTAAGGTCTTTGAGATTTGTTAAATTGCTCAAATCGCTAATAGGACACAACTTGCCTTCAATTTGAGGCAATACATCTTGGCTGGCATCTTCTTCGGCAGTGATCAGGAAACAAATAAGCAAGTCTTGTTCTTTCTCTATGCCGAATTTGGTGAGGCTTTGGGATATGTTCTTGGTGAGTGAGAGATTGTACAGTATCTCGGCATACACGGTTCGCGTGACAAGGGCGCCCTGCGCGCGCGCAACCACCGCGCGGTTGGCAGCCACGGCTACTTGGAATGGGTCGACCACCAAGCTGGGCTTCACCACTGCACACTGCCACTCCCCCTTTATAATCTTATTCCTAATTGCTTCTACATTTTGTACCTTCTTGAACAGATACAATTTCAATGTAGTTTTTGTATCAGTATCAAGCTGACATACATAAGGCTCCGGCATGGTTTCAGTCTGTAATTTAAAACTTGCTTTATTGGTACATTAAACCTAATAAGTATAGCATTAGATAGTGATCAATGAGCACTGTTAATAATCAGTACGATTGCAATGTAAACAATGAAAAGAATTAGGTTATTATATATCAACTTTCCAAACATTCGAAAATAAATGTTGTTGATTTTACTTACGTTGTACCAATAATAAAACCTAAATCACATTACACTTATTAATATATGTATATTTAACTTCACCTTTTTAATTAATAAAAATAAATAAGAAAATAACCAAACAGATTTTCACCACCAACCAACAAAACATCAACAAAGACAAGTTTAGTTATTTGTTGATCCATGGTACAAAAGTGACAGCCATTGCTTGACAAGATAGGCAAACAAAACTATGTCGACACAGCCATGTCTTTAGTATAACTCATAACACCGTCCTTCTTTTTCTCCTAAAGGAGAGTATCACGAGGAGCGTTTCTTAATACTTATACTATCCACGGAACTGAATAAACCAGATCAAACCAGATACTATCCTCCAATCCAAAGCTCCAATCACCGCTCTTGCTTGGACCGCAATGTATATAAAATAATAATATTTACGTAATTTATTAGTGGTAGTCCATGAACTCTAATCCAAGGAAATAATAGAAATGAAGGTCAATAATGGGAGTTATTCCTGTTGTCCACATAACTTTATCTATCCACATTAACTGCAAGAGCGAAATAAAATTTGCTATGCCAATTTCGGCAGAGCTTATATTGCAATTCGATCGCTCTAGTCTATAGTATAATTATCATCATCCGAGTGATAAATCCCGGCTCCTAACAGGGTCCGCTTTTTCACGTCATCTACTACACTTTGCCCGATCTTCGGCATCCTCACGTCGTAAGCTAATGGCTCTCGCGTCCGACTCGGTGATGTCAATCCATCGCTTGATTTCCCGTGGGACCTCTATCTTCATACAGGCAGGAAACCAGCGCAGGCGTGCCACTTCGTTATTTTCCGCGATGGCTTTAATGCCAAGGCTGGCACGGCTGTACTCGTTACGCACTCAACCAAGTCACGCGCCATACATCTACCGTAGAATTTTTCGTTTTGTTGGCATGGAGTTCACGGACGTACTTCGTGAGGCTAGCAGCCATAAAGAATCCAGGCCTTATTATTATGCTCTTGTATATTAGCCCCTTGAGCTTGATGGGGATTTTAGCATGATATCGCCGGACTTTGTGTAGCATGGATCCGAGATAATAAAATAATCATCTTGGCGTTAATGTCCCGGTTGTGCTCTCAAGGATTTGGCAGAATATACTATTACACTAGGTAATTACAGTGGAGCGACTGCTTGAATAAACCCTGCTATCAGGGGGCCCTGACCTGATTAGATCATGGTTACCTACTCATTCAGTCGCCTGTACTATTCATATGTACGTTTCATAACGATGTTTTCCCACACCGTAAGAACATCGGTTAGTGTTCAACTAATGTACATAACTCAGAAAAGAGTCATTGGTACATGGCCACAGCGGGATTTGAACCCGGTACCTCTCCCTTTCGAGTCGGATACTCTAACCGCTTGGTCACCGAGGCTCACGGATCACGGGTCGCACGGTTGCAGCACGGATCCGAGGTATTTGTATTTATCATCCACATGCTTAATAGCTTTCCCGATAGAATACTATTGACAGCTGCGTTTCCTATATGGTTTCAAGATCCGCGCTGCAGCTAGCCATTAGCCATATACTTTGTTTGGTAACATCAGCTTCATGTCGCCATTTACTAGCACTTCCTTCCACGTGTTTAAACTAACTAAGATCCTGCCTAAGGTTGCTCACCAGTGCGACGTCATAAGCGTATTTCATAATCTAAGACGCGTTCCAACGCAAAACAAGTAAGGGCTCAGTATTGAACGCTGGTGATCACTGTACTGTATTGTACTGTAATGTGCATGAAGTTTTAAACAAATAAAGAAATCACCTACAGTAGCTAATCAAGAAGGGATTGTGTTGGCGTACCTACTTATGTCCTGGATTTTTAAATTAGCACCATCGATTCTATTGTGAGCGTTAGTTTGTAAGAAGGTGTAAAACCTACCAAAAAAAATTTTAACTACCAACATCTTTACGTTTTTGCTCCTGCTGTTTATTTTTAAATCTAAGTAAATTCTGCATTTTTATTAAAACAAATTGCATAAAATTTATATTTGAACTATATTTTGTTTGGTTATTTGTTATTGGGAACAATAGACATCGCGTTTGTTGTGAAAATTGTGATAGTGCTAGCTTTGACATACCGTCATAACATTGTGGTGATTGTTCGACCGCTAGTGCGTGGAATTGTGGACCTTATACACACCGCATATCTGTGACTGTTGCTTGCGCCCCTTATCTCTGTGACGCAACGCCGCCGCCGCTAGTGATTAGAGGACCCGGACTAGACGTATATTTTTACCTACGAGCGCGTATACACAGGTATCGTCAACATGCCTAATAATTGTACTGCATGCAAACAAGCTATCACGTACTCGGAATACCTAAAGTGCGCCGTGGAGAAATGTGCAAACACGTACCACTATGAGTGCCTCGGTATAGCTAGGTCGGCGTACATAAAAATTACGGCCAAGCAAAAGTCGGCGTGGAGATGTCCTGTTTGCACGCAACCGAAGGAGAGGAAATCTGACAGTACGCCAGTGCGTCCAACACCTAGTACTCAACCACAAACAAGTCGATCAGATCCCGCCACTACAACACCTACTCAGGCTACCATCAGCTCATCTGCTCAATCGGATGTATCAGCACCTGCCGCTCCATCGGACATTTCCGCCCCGCCCACCCAGTTGGAACCTACGAAAACTACGGATGCTGTGGCTTCACCCGTCCTGGTGCAATCATCGCAGGCAGACATACAGCAGGCTATTTCTGACAACAACGAGCGGCTGATCGCCCAACTGTCCACACTAATCGAAACTAAACTAGGCGAAAATAGTAGAAGGTTGTTAGAGAAACAGGAGGCTATAATCCAACAATATAACAGCATGATCGAGTCGCTTAATAAGTATAGCTTGCTGTATGATGACACCGTCCGGGACATCAATGCGATCAAATCGGAGATGAAGGATGTGAAGAAGGTGAAGGAGGACGTCACTGTGCTTAGGTCCACAATTGAGGAGCTTCAGACCACGATAAATGGCATGGAGCAGAGGGATCGACTGCACAACCTTGAGGTCTTCGGTGTTCCTGAGCGTAAGTCAGAGGTGGTCAGTGACATTATGGTGTCTATTGCTAAGGCCGTTGGGATCCCACTGACGTGCACTGACATTATCTCCGCCTCGAGAATCCCTACTCGAAATAATAGCGGACTTCCTAAACCTATTATAATAAAATTCCACAGTCTAAATAAGCGAGATGAAGTTCTAACTGCCGTACGGAAGAACAGGGGCATTAAGACGAACGAGATTGGTATACCGGGCGACCCGAACCAAATCCATGTCAACGAGCACCTAACTGCGGCCAACAAAGCATTGTTAAAGGAAACGAAGTTAAGAACCAAGGAGTTGGGGTTTCGGTACTGTTGGACGCGAAATGGGAAAATATTTATTCGTCAAGAAAACAACTATCCGGCCCTACGTATAGAAAAAAAATCCCAGTTGACTTCTTTAAAAATCACCGGAAAATAACTTCATCGACCATTGGTTACTCAAACACCAATAATGGACTAGTTTATTTGCATAATACGCATTTCCCCACAAGTGTTATATGTACGATATGTCGGTACTACTTATCCCTTCACTACTCATTCACACTAAACACAAACACTCATGAACTGATTTCTACTGCGGCACGCACTCGTTTGATAAACAACAGTCTTAACCAATATTGTTCACCGCCACTGGTACCGGACTCGCCTAGACATTGTGCCTATATATTTTATAATCTCGATTTTAAACTAAATATCTATAAATACATCCTATGGCGCCGTTAACTATCTACTTGCAAAATTCGCGTAGCATAAGAGGGAAAACAACTGAATTTAGGCAAGGTCTATTGAGCAATGACTATGACGTTATCGGTATTTGCGAAACGTGGCTGACCGAAGGAGTTTATGATCCCGAAGTTAGCGATTCACGGTACGATGTACATCGCAGGGACCGTCCTAGTGGCGACGGGGGTGGGGGCGTCCGCGCGGCGGCGCGGGCGGTGGGCGGGGGGGTCCTGGTGCTCACGCGCCGCTCGCTCGCGGCGCGGCGCGTCGCGCCCCTCTCGTCGTCTTCGCGAGGACCGTGGGACCTAGAAATCGTTCACGTGATTATAGCCGCGCGCGCGCTTCATTCAAACTTGGATACACATATTATTTGTGTGTACTTACCGGGAGCCGGTATGGCGCGTGACGAACTATTATGTCGGTTAGCCGCGTACTTGGAGGCCCATTGTACGTCGGATGCCCATTATATTTTGATAGGTGATTTTAATTTGCCGAATATTATTTGGAATCGACTGCAGAATAGCGTTCGTCTCGATCCAAGCGGCATAACGGGTGAACGCCAAATTGACTTTTTTAATACCGTTTTCTCTTTAGGGTTATCTCAGTACAGTGGCATACCTAACGGAAACGGGCGGTATTTGGATATTGTTTTTTCCAACACCGATTTAGCTGTAAGGCGCGCTCCAAATCCACTAACTCGCGAGGACTGGCCCCATCACCCGGCACTTGTGTTGGAAGCAATCAACATAAGTTACACAGCTCTAAGAATGCCACCCAGAAAAATTTATAAATTTAAAAAGGCCGATTATCCTGCTATTTGTCAAGAATTATCTGCTATTGATTGGAACACTGTACTAAATAACAAATCATTAGACGAAGCAACCCTCCTTTTAAATACAACGCTTAGTGCTTTAATAGATAAATACGTACCCTTCTTTTTTGGTAATCCTGAGGGTTACCCTGTCTGGTTCTCTGGCGCTTTGGTACATATAATTAGGGAAAAGAACAAATATCACTCTTTATGGAAGCGAACGGGTAACAGTGTCGATTATGAAACATTTTCTTTGTTACGTTCCAGGCACAAACGTATGCAGCGCGCTTGCTGGTTAAAATATAAAACTCAATGTTGCGAGTCTATAACCAAGGACCCTAAAAAGTTTTGGAGATATGCAAAAAGCCTAAAAAGCGACCACGGACTACCCGCTCGGGTTAGATACGAAACCCGTGTTGGTTGTAACGGGCCGGAGATGTGTGAAATATTTTTAGATTATTTTCAGTCCGTGTACACTAACCCTACGACAAATATAACTGCCGTTTCGGCGCCATCGGTCCCCAACCCAGTAGGATGTATCGGTCAAATTGCATTAACACCCAAGCTTATCTTGAAATACCTGTTAAAATTAAATGTGGCTAAGGGAGCAGGCTGCGATGATATCCCTCCTATTTTTGTACGCGAATGTGCCGCCTGCTTAGCTTTTCCCCTATTTATTCTGTTTAAGCGCTCTCTATCAGAGGGTGTTTTCCCGACTTTATGGAAGCAAGCATTTTTAGTGCCAATCCATAAAGGTGGTTCTAGAGCATTGGCGGAGCAATACCACCCTGTGTCCATTCTAACAGTTTTTAGCAAATTGTTTGAGTTGATTGTTTATGATCAGGTATATCCCGTCGTCGCGCGCAGTGTTCCGAACGCCCAACATGGATTTATGCGCAAGAGATCAACTCTCACTAACTTAGCCGAATTTGTCGACACTGTTGCCAGGCATATGGATGGGGGCCGCCGGGTTGATGTCGTTTACACCGACTATTCAAAATGTTTTGATAGACTTTGCCACGACACGATTTTAAATAAGCTTGAACAAGTCGGGGTACACGGTGATCTGCTGCGGTGGTTTGAGTCATACCTTCGCAACAGAAGTCAGGCTGTCAGGCTTGGGTGTTACCGCTCTCAGTTTGCTACCATTCCCTCCGGAGTACCCCAGGGCTCACACCTGGGTCCATTACTGTTTAATGTTTGTCTATTTGATTATGCACAATGCTTTCGACATGCATCGTTTCTTATGTATGCAGACGATACCAAAATTTTTATGCCTATTAAGCATCCTACGGACTGCACATTACTACAAGAGGACCTGGATAGAGTCTCTGAGTACTGTTCCCGGAATGGTCTCCAGCTAAACGTCAAGAAATGTCAAACGATCTCTTTCACTAGACAGAGGAGTACAGACGCCTACTCCTATAAGTTGGACGGTAGCGTAATTGATAGGGTACACCAAGTCCGGGATCTAGGTGTAATTCTTGATTATAAATTGAATTTTATTGCACAATATGAGCACATCGCTGTTAAAGCTGTGAAAATGTTGGGCTTCATATATAGAGCGTGTAAGCCTCTTAACTCAGCTGCAGCATTTAAAATTCTTTACTACGCATATGTTAGGAGTGTACTTGAGTACGCGTCGCCTGTGTGGTCTCCAATTTACGCGATCCACCGTGGTAGATTGGAGTCCATACAGAAAGCGTTCCTTAGGCGTTTTAATTACATTGCTGGGTGCGAACGATTAGGATATGAGGAGTGCCTGATTAAATACAAAATGTTTTCCCTAGAGGATAGGCGTTTGATTGCGGATATTAGGTTTCTGCGCGATGTACTTCACGGCGAGGTGGATAGTCCAGATTTGCTGTCCCGGATTTCGTTCTGTGCGGGGGATGCGCGCGCGCGTCGAGGAGGTCGCTGGCCTCGCCTGCTGGACTATGGTCGAGTACGTAGCGGCTACGCCCTGGGCTCACCCATCAATAGAGCTATTGATGTGTATGAAGCCCGCTTCTCCCGTACGGTCGATATATTTCTACTTCGGCGGGCTCAGTTTGTTAGGGGAGTGCAGCAAGAACTTCGGTCCGAGTGACACATGACACACGACACACACACACCCACACACACACCCACCCACACACACACACACACACACCCACACACAAACACACACACACACACACGCACAAACAGGTCGCATGGGATAGGCCTGCATTTCTATTTCTATTTCTGTTTCTGTATTTTTATTTTTACGTCATAAATATCTAATGTAACTCATAAATGGAACGGTAGGAGCTATACCTGCTGGACTGCAATATGGTTTGATTTTCAAAATTTTAAACCGCAGTTTTGTTATTGGCATTGCAACTTTGAATTGTACAATTATAACTAAATTTTATTGCTGTTAAACTGTATGGAAATAAATAAAATAAATAAATCTGTTTTCAAATTAAATAAATAAATAATGTAATAATTGTACGCCTCGGTCACAGACTTTGATCTCTGAGCCCACCAGATTACCACCCGAAAGACACTGTCGAAGGCCATCTTCAGGTCGAGAAATGCGAAATGTAAAGGTTTATTCCTACTACAGTGGGACTTTTGGAGGAGCCTGAGGGCAAAGATTGGATCTATGGTGCTGCTGCCCGGCTTAAAGGCATATTGGCATTCCTGGCGAAGTCTCTGGCCTATAATACGTCCGAATAGCTTCTCTGAGTACATACAGAGTTTCCACGCTCTAGCATACTGCCCTTTCCTTTATATATTGATTGGCGTAATAATATTGACGCTCCATTTAGTCCAGTGCTGGACATAGGCCTCCCCAAAGGGCGCCAATGCTTGTCACTGCACCTGACTAAAAGACTATACGAGTCGCGCTCTCCATTCAAGATTTCGCGTACGTGTGAATTACTTTGTTACGAATTTTATCATTCACAGATTCCAAGCATAGCATGCTGCGTAAACATGTTAGTTAATTAGCCACACGTGTCCACCACACGTCTCTACCCAGTTGCTTGTTGAAAACCATAACATAACTTTGTTTCTTTCCCTGTAATGTGAATCTTTCGCATTTATATCATAGTATAGGAATAGGATTATAATATTAGTGTGAAGTAAGATTAGTAATAGGATATTGGAGATTAATAAGTAGGCTGACATTACAGTGGAGCATGATTTATTTTGATAATATGAGGACTATAAAGCCAGTTAATAAGCACCATTAGCTGTGTAATTATAAACATACAAACAATGACGAGTACCTGCAGATCAAAAATATAAATAAGAACTAACATTAATTTATTTACATAGACTAATTAGAAAAATATTAGGTAATGCATTATAATTGTGGTTTTTACATTAATACACTTCAATATTGAGCTGTGACTCTTGTAATACTTGTCACATTTTTACAGCACTACATATAATACAGTTATTGCACTGAACACCATCTGGTAGACACTCTATATGGAAGGAATGCCTACAGTTGTACACAATCAAGTCCGAAGCACTAGCTAAGTCTCTGATGATAATTCTGCCTTGGCACACGCAGCAGGAAAAGTCATCTGTCACAGATATGCCTCTCTGCTGAGTGATAATAAGCTTCTTGTGTAGCTCAAAGTAGTTTTTCAGTGTGATTGCTTTGCATGCTTCTTGCACTGAGAGTTGTAGGTGATAGTCACACATCATTTTAGCCAATGACTCCTTCAAATCTTTAATTTCACAGCCTGATTTTATGTTTTCTATTAACATTCTTGGATCTACATAATTGCCAATTCTTTTGAGCAGTAATGTGACATATTCGGGCTTATCTACAGTTTGGTTAATTAAATCTGTCCACAATTCTTTGTCGTTATGCTCTTGGCAGAAGTTAATAGCTTGATTTATATCATTGAGTTGCTTAATGATAATTTGCAGAGCTTCCCTTGTATTTCCAATTCGACCAAGCAAAAATACCATTTCAGGATAATAATTATTGGCTTGGCATATGTCTAAAGCCTCTTGAATAGGGTAATTATCACTGCATTTGAGAAAGGGAAGCAAATTCGCACGGGCATGCTTTGCATACAACCTCACCAACTTGCCGTGATATCTGCCATTTGGTTCAATTTTGCTGTATGCATCCAAATATTTAAATAAAAACTCGTCATGATTCTCCAATTGTTTTTCAACAACTTCAACTGGAACATTTGTTTTTTCCAATACAACCATAGATTTAGGATCATTTTCATTTTTGGCTAATAAAATTGAAATTGCCTTATCACAGTCTAATACCATCAACTCTAAAATTTTATTATAGATTACATTGTACATCTTGTGCTGAGTTATAAGTTTGAATACGTCTTTGTTTTGTAGTTTCAAATATGTATTCAATGCCTTATCATATTCCTTTTGATAGCAATATAATAGTGCTAAGGCTTCCAGATAAACATTTTTATCAACTTCTGTTGTTAACAAGTGTTCAATCACTTCCTTGATGATCACTCTCGTCTTGTATAATGCAGGGTTCCACTCCTGCACTAGCTTCAAGAAACCTTGTGGATCTACTTTAAGGTATTCATAGAATATTAACTCATATACATGGGAACTTAAAGCATTGTCTGTGGTTTTAGGCACATAGTTACTGAGAGTTCGGAGTTGATTTACTTCAGCAAACTTTAAAATTTGTTCCTCCCATAAAACCTTGTCATTCTTGCAAACCCTTGCACACAAAATAGCTGCTTCCTGGAACTGGTTCCCAGTCAAGAGGTGGTTCAGGTAATCTACTCCGACTGTGACCACAGAATGTTTTGATGTCTTGCCTCCTACTTCTTCCAGCACAGTGAGGGCTTTTTCATATCTACTATGTTCTGTCAGCCAGTTAACTCGATCATCAATATCATATGGGCTAGCTATAACAATGTCTTTTGGAGAAACAATAAAGAATCTGTTCTCTTCTATCAGCATATCTAAATAGTAGTCATTGCATGAATATTCCTCATACCCTCTGATATTTAATGTGTCTGTTGAAACTTCAGAAAATTCACAGGCTTTGTAGTCGGACACTGTGAGCACAGGTCGCTGGGCTTTACCAGTCGCTGGATCCAGTTCCTTTGGCACTCCAAGTAATACCAACTGGTCATCCAGTGGTCCTAGCCCACTGATGTAGTAATCAGTTTGGAAAGTGTACACAGGATCAACAAGATATTCAGTAACATCTCTAGTCTGTAGTTCTATTTGACTTCGTTTTCTAATAACACATATTCTGATGGTGTCTACCCAGCCTATCATTAGCGTTTTGGGAGCCGACCAAAGTAAGTTGCATCGATAGTCTTCTATTGATCTATTTGGACTTTTCTCCCACTGTATAAGGCCTAGGGAACACCTGGCAGAGAGGTCATAGACTCTAACTCCGACTTCGCTGGCCCATGCCACAAAGCGGTCATGCCAGGCCATTGCCTGCACATACCCTTCACATTCGCAGAGCACTGTGCTACGTAATCTGTTCAGGAATGTTTTCTCATACAGAGTCAACTTATTGTCACCTGCAAATAAAAAAATTTATGTATATCTGTAAATATTAACATCATTATAATACTCATAATAATAATCACTCATTAAAATCATGAAGTAAATATAATGATGTATAGAGGTTGATTAATTAAGAGCTTATCATACTGCCCTCATTACTCAATGTTACATATTTGGTTGCCTAAAATGTATATTTTGTTGTATATACCTGTGAGGAACTTCCTTCCAGACCCTGATTTGAAATAGTGGGGATCGATAGCGACGGACTTGACCACCCGGCCGAGCGACAGGCTGTGCGTGTTGTCGTTGGAATAGAGACCGTAGACCAGCACCTTCCCGTCGTCTGAGCAGCTCGCGATGTAGTCACCGTTGAGGTCCACTGCGATCCTGTTGACGGCAATGGCGTGCGCCTGGAGCTCCTTATCACGGCCGTCCTGCGAGATGGGCACAGTGTTTCCTTCGTGGTCCAGCAGATGGATCACGCCCCATTGTGTGCCGAGACAGATGAACTTGGTGTGCACGCAGATACAGCTCACAGCATCTTTTAACAGAATGTTCTGCACGTCATTGCCCATCCGATCGTACTTCAGTTTAGGCTCTTCGTCAGGAGGCAGGCTGTCGCAACTCTCCAAGTTTACAGCCATTTTTTTGTTTTACTTTATATAGCTCACATAATTAACTGTATTTTAATATATTTATGTTCACAGTTTTGCTAACAAAGCAAATTCGCCCACTACTCGCTTTTCCTTCCTTGTATTTTTATCCATATTTTGACAAATACAAAGCAAAGCACTGACAAACAAAATGACATATCACAGTTTTTTTCGTTTTAATAGGCATTGGCATCTAGGGCCATCAGCCAAAAACAAAACAAATATAAATGTATCCAGCTATAGATAACGTAAAAAATAAACATTCAATAACGTTTATTTCAAGGCCGTAGCCCATGTTTTCACACCCCTACAATAGCACTATAATAAGATTTTGCAGGTTTTAATGCAAAGACACCTAATCTTGAACGCACACTCATGCAGTGCGCTGCGCAGTGCACTGCACGATGTGGCAAAACTTGTTACACGCCGAGCAATTTGTATGCAAGTACATTGACAGATGGCGGAATGTCCCACTGTGCAGCGCGCCGCGCGGCGCACTGCATGATGGGGCAACACCCGCAATTCAAGCCCGAAATGTTAGTTCTGTATGAATTTTGTCCACGTTTTTCAATTTAGCCCCATCGTGCAGCGTGCGGCGCGATGTCAGCATATGTCAACATGAAACGTCACATCTGACTGTTTCTTTTTACCAATAGTTCGAATCTTTCCTCCTTATATGACACAGTTCACACACATATATCTGTCTACTTTTTTTAGTACAGATACAACGCGTGTGAATGAAATAGGAAACCGACCTTGTCAAAGAAAGTTTGACCGATGATGCGTAAGCCCCTCCCCTATTTCTGATTCTTTAAAATTAACGTAGTTGTTTCGCTTTCGTGATCCTGTCGTCATTCTCTTCTCAGTTCATCCCGAAATATAAATAAGGCATGTTTGGTTCTAGAACACTAGTTTCTAAATAGAAATGCTGGTTCTCGTAGAAATCTACATTTTAGATGGCACCTGTCAAACTAAAAACTGTAATAACTCTGAAACTATTGGTGCTAGAATACTAGTTCCTAAAGAGAAATGATAGTACTCGTCGAGATCTACATTCCGGATGATAGCTGTCAAACTTAATACTGTAATGACTCTTAAACTATCGCTTCTAGAACACTAGTTCCTGAAGAGAAATGATAGTCGAGATCTACATTCCGGATGACAGCTGTCCATCTTATAACTGTAATAACTCTGAAACTATTTGCCTTAAAACGCTTGTTCCAGAACAGCAAATACTTATAGATATCGACGGGCACTATCATTTCTTTTTAGGATCTAGTTTTCTAAGAGCAATGGTTTCCGAGTAATTTAAGTTATATACACTCTCTTTATACTTACTACTGATGTTTTACTTTGTGGTTATAGTTTTGAATGAGCCACCATGGTATACACTCAGTTTCAGTAAACATTCGTAAAGGACAGAAATAACTACGTTTTAAAACATTTTGTCGTAATTTTGTCCCAAAATAATGTCTTCAACCAGTTGAGGACAAATTTAAGCAGTGCGGTTTATCCTACAACAGAATCAATCAACGTGAATGGTACATAGTGGTGGTGGTGGGCGTACTGGTTTGGCACCATAGTAAGAAATAATAGAACCTGTGTGCTGTCTCTGAAAATTGCATAATATTTTTCTAGTCGGCCCTTTAGCGTTACAATCCAAAATGAATGACATCCTTTTCGTACGTTTCTCTTGGTTGCATTTGAGACAGTCTCTTGGTTGTAAAGTGACTGGAGATAAAAACATCTCCAGTCACTTTTTACTAAGTTTTTACGCCTGCGTGTGAACAGACAGTCGGAGACATATTATGGTCAATAACCATGCGAGGCGTTTAAAATAACGCGCGTAAAAGCGCCGAAAAAGCTCTCGTGCAAACGTTGCCTAACTCAAAATCTCTCGTGCGAACGTTGCCTTACTTGAAAAACCAGAATAACACCACCGTTTTCTTTGTTGTCACCGTGACGTGGCACCGTGCAGTGCGCCGCGCAGTGCACTGCACTTCATGAGTGGAGCTAGACACTAATATATTCTAATGCGACTTCTTAGAGCAGCTTAAAGTCTCTCTCTCAGTTCAATTCCGTGCGTTTAATTGCATTTTTCCATTTCTATACACTTTTATACGATATTTGTTACTCATTAAACTATCACTAATGTGAATACAGACCCGAAATATACAATAAAAAAGTGATTCAATAAGAACCATAACTTCACTCCACAAATTACTGTATAAATAATGCATTTGATCAAGTTAACAAAATATGTAAAAAAAAAACATCGTATCGAGCTAGACTGTGGAAGTGGCGCGAAATTAAAATTGTGATTGTGCAAGTTTTAGTTAATTGATATGGAAAATATAACCAATACGTTTAAGTTTAGCTCTCATATAGAAGAACAGCTCTCTGTTTTCGGTAGAAAGGTGTTACAAGAATTGATCAAATCTTGGAATAAAGGTAATTTTGCAATGGTCACCCGCTCCCAAATTATTTAGAAGTGTATGTAAGATAACTTTTGTCATCTATACTAATATTATAAAGAAGAAATGTTCGACTTTTTGTTTGTTTGTTTGTATTGAATAGGCATCGAAACTAATGGACCGATTTCAAAAATTCTTTCACCGTTGGGAAGCTACACTATCCCCAGGTGACATAGGCTATATTATATTTTCTAAAAAATTACGGATCATTAATAAAACTCCAATAATGTAACCCAAGGTGTAAAAAAATACCCAAAAAATTCCTTACATCGAACAAAATAATGTACTACGACTTTTAGGCCAGTCAAATCTTACATCTAAAACGCAAAGCGCGATGTAACGCTGCATTTTTGGTATGTTATTTGGACCCCTTAAGAGAGTGTGAAACTACATTTTGCAAGCAAAAAAAAATTGTGCTTCCTGCGTAATACATGAAAAACTGCGAAATTTTGGAACTTTTTTCACTTTCAGGTCTAAAACTCAAAAACTATGAATATTTCGACCAACAAAGCTAAATAGCTATTAAAGTTGATTCAATTTGCAAGAATTTAAGCCCAAACACAGCTCTTTAAAACGTATAGCAACCAAGTTATGACTCTTTAAATATGGTCAATTTTTTCCGATAAACTTCAATTTTAGGTTTTGCTCCTGTCCGGAGCAAATTATTGGTTAAATTGCTATTTCTTTTATAAAAAAAATTAAAAGGGAGTTGTAGTACATTTAATTTGCTTTAAATGATGTACAGAACGAACTATGTGAGACTAATGGTTCATTCACAATCTTAAAAAAACGAAGAGAACGTAAAAATGTATTTATTTATTAAGGTAGGAATAACAATTATACTTATTATGAATACTAATCTGACAGAATACAAATTACAAATAACAACTAACTTAATAAAACAATGACTATTTTTGTCCAAGGTCCACGGTATTAGAACTATTAGGAATGCTGCTCAGAAGGCTTGCCGTATTGTCCCCCGTCCGAAGTGGAAGTCAGCCCTATGGGTCTTTGGTAATATTGACCAAGCGCTTAGCTAGCTCCCGAAATAGGGAGTGCGCGCATGGACACTAGAATTCAAGGGTTTCCACACCAAACGGCGTAAATATGTGGTTTCCACCAACACTTGCGCCGTTTGACACTTTCAGTTGAGACGGCATCGGGCCGTTACTGGAAGATGGAACTGTGCAAGGGTATCGCTACACGTGGTGTCCCTGACTAAACGTCGTCCCAGCTCCCAGGGCGGGAATGTCATCTCTTCGGGCCTCTTACCGTCATCACGGGCCAAACCACCTGGCTAAAGCTTAGCGTGTGCTCCAGCGGAGGTGAAGGCCCGGCGGATGATATAGTGCGTAACGCGGTCGAGAAGTGTCCCAATATTTTTAGAAGACATTGCCTGAAGTTAGAGACCCGATTTACACTCGCCAGCAGTCAGCAAACGGGCACGCTCTGCAGAGTTGGTTGGTGCGCTTAAAATATTGTTTCGCACCAATCTCGCCCCATAGCCGCTGGAAACAGGAATTTTTGGGTGCTCGATCTCCGAAAAAGCCTCGTGCCAAAGGCATTTATTTGGCCTCGATAGAATACGCCGCAATAAAGGTTCCTAGTTTAGATAATAACTTCTACACTGGATACTGTGAACTATGCACCGAGGACAGGGAAGAAGGTGAAGTCACGGCTTGTCGACGACATTGTAATAGCAATAGCGTCAAAAGCTGCAGAAATGGTACCAGCCCTCGGACAGCACACCAATCACCCTCAACTCGCGCATGCGAGGTGGCTGTAAATCCTGTAAAACCGTGTTCGCATCCCTTCGTAGGATCCCGTTTTCTAAGTAGGTCGTACTACCACACGTTAAATTTAGAATTTAGCTTCACGAGAGTCGCCTATTGCTGGCAGCCGACTACTGATTGCAAGAGGTAGCCTTTGTATATAAGATTGCTCGGCTTTTTGTAACATTGCCGCATCAACTTATAAGCGGCCGGCAGCTTAGATCGTATATGACCAAGCAAAGCGCCTCTATCGACGGAGTTGAATCCATTTTTACGTCACCCTTCGGTACGACTTCAACACTATTACTTTGGAGGAAAGTTCTCATGGCGTGGACAGCGGCTTCGCAGTCACCTTTAGATCCAAAGTCGAGCTGTATATGCTGGAAGTAATTTGCTGGGCTGGGGGGTGGAAAACCGGCGTCGGTAGGTAGTCCCTACCGCAATAGGACGAACGAAACCATCATTTTTTTAGTTTTAGGCGCAATACTTAGCGCGTACATACTAAGGACTGTTCTACCTAGCCTGCCAGTGGTGTCGAGAATTCGTTTATAGAGGCTTGTTCCTTGAAGGCCCTAATGTCGTCGTCGTATGAATGTAGATACAACATTAAAGCCAAGTAATGTCAAAAAGTCTAGCCGAGTGGTGCCCGGCAGAGTAGAATAGCACCAACCCCTTGCACTCGTGGGTGTCGTACAAGGCGACTAATATTTTCGAGGCAAAAGATCTTAGAGTCTCCGTAGACTGGAAAATGGGCAGCAGCGTTTTCCATTGTTATATTTACAACACTGCGATCTCCAACCCGCCCGCCAAGCGTGGAGATTATGGCAATAACCTTCCCTTACGTGGGAGAGGCCCTAAGTCCTGCAGTGGACTGTTATGGGCTGTGATGATAATGCCAAAAAAATACATTATTACGATTTCAATAGAACTCGGTAGAATGTTAGTAGCCCATGGTAAAACTAAGCAACTTCAAACTAACATACAAACGGCCCTGGGTTCAGTTATTGAATCGCTCGCCTCTATTCGAACGATTTACAATGTTGAATATCGACGTGAAAAATTCAATATTTTTAAAATCACATTGGCATCACCGAAAGAGAGGACCGAAGTATGGGCAAAAATAGGGAAAAATATGTCAATTTTCATAAGGAAAATTAAGATTGAAAATCGTTCGAATCAAAGCGAGCAATTCATTGGCGAGGTTGACAAATATCTTCCACTGGACCGTGAGACTGATAGAACGGTCTCGGAAGCTGATTGGCACCTTGTGATGGTATTTTATTATTATTAAAACGTAATTTCTAACAAGCATAGCATAAGTACTTTGGTACCATTCACACAAATAAGTATTCACAGAATTCTTCAAAAAACCATTTTCAAGATTGTAAGTAAACTATTAGTCTCACTTAGTTCGTTTTCTACTTCAATGAAAGTAAATTAAATGTACTACAACTTTCTTTTACTTACTTTTATCATAGGACTAGCGATTTTATCAATAATTTGCTCCGAACGGGAGCAAAACTTAAAATTGTAAATTTTCCGGAAAAATTGACCTTCTTTGAAGAGTCATAACTTGGTTGCTATACGTTTTATAGAGCTGTGTTTGGGCTTAAATTCTTGCAAATTTAATCAACTTTAATAGCTATTAAGCTTTGTTGGTCGAAAAATTCATAGTTTTTGAGTTTTAGACCTGAAAGTGAAAAAAGTCCCAAAATTTCGCAGTTTTTCACGTATTACGCAGGAAGCACCATTTTTTTTTGCTTGCAAAATGTAGTTTCACACTCTCTTAAGGGGTCCAAATAACATACCAAAAATGCAGCGTTACATCGCGCTTTGCGTTTTAGGGCAATTTTTTTGTAAGATTTGACTGGCCTATTTGCAGAACACATCATTATCTACAAAAAGTGTCGCAGCAGTATATGTCTAACTATTATAGTTATGTCACAAATGTTCTTTTATTTTCAAAATTAAGTTTAAATACCGTCGCTAAAAAACGCTCGTTATTTGTACCTTGGTATTAATCTTTATCAAAATCAATTACTTCATATTCACGACTGCTTCAATACCTTTATATAACTTTTTGAATTATTCAATTCAGACATTCCATTCGAAAGATATCACGATTTTAAAATGTGTATATTAGAAAAAGGTCGCGTGTTCGCCGCTCAGTCCGCTCGGCTATCTAGGCAGCACGGGGTACGGGAGGGGAGCAATGTCAAGAAATAAAGTGCCGCGCGGCTCACTCGCGCGGTCGGTTCCCTACGCAGCGGTCGTGTGTAACCCGTGTACCCGTAGTTGTACCCGTGCGAAGCCGGGGCGGGCCGCTAGTCATCAATATAGACAATAATAATGTAGCGACATGGTAGTGAGACGGTATTAGAAGACTCACCTAATGACCACCTCACCCAGTGACGTGTTCCTAGATGAAATAAATGTGTGCCTTCTGTCATCCATCAGCCTATATCAGTCCAATGCTGGACATAGGCAGCCTTAACACTGTTTTGGGGGCTAGAGACGAAACCCCTCCTAGAGCCTATAGGTAAGCTCTATATATACTACACATCCTGTGTAGTAGGCTCTAGGAAGGACCCTAAATTCAAGCGACTTATTAATCTAACCTTTGTTTCCGAATATAGAAGAAGAGCTGAAGGCTTCAATATATCGTCGGCGAGGCTGCTCAGAGAACGTGTGAGTGATAATGACAGTTATGACTATTTATCATTATAGTAATCATAATATAGGCGGACCCCGGGCCCTCGTGCGCGAGTACACAACCAGGACGCCATCATGGCGTCAATTCCCGGTTGTGCTCTCGCGCACGAGGGCCCGCGGTCCGCATAGGCCATGATCCAGGATTTGGCAGGTAATTACAGTACTTACCTCTCGCTTACGATTCGGACCCGCTAGCTATTATGCCACCAACGCTCTTTATCATCATAGTACTTTAATTTATTATTTGAGTTTGTTTATTATTCATTTGCGTGGGAAAATCAGGGACCAAAGTACTAAAGTTATTAAACTAAGTACCTACCTACTATTTGGATGTAAAGTTATAGCCTAGATAGGTACGAAAACATACTTACCTAATCTCCGAAATTCTCACACAATCGAATTCACAAAGTCGTTCACCCATCTCGAGTGATGTACGTGTAGGTTTCAACATACGCCAGCCATACATTTGCCAGCGTTAATTCTTTGCATGATGCTGAGGCCTTGCAATTAGACCTTGATCGGCTCCAGCACTATTGTTTGGTAAATAACCTGGAGTTGAATCCTTCGAAGTGCAGTGTTGTCACTTACAGTCGAAAGCGAACTCCACTTCATTATGACTACACCCTCAAGAATGAGTTGATTGGCAGAGAGGTCACAGTGCGAGATTTGGGAGTAGTTCACGATGCGAAACTTCTCTTCGATAGCCATGTGGATAGCATTGTTGCCAAGGCTTCGAAAGCGTTGGGCTTTATAATGCGCGCTTCGAAGGATTTCACTTCTGTTAAGACTATCAAGATACTTTACTGTACCTATGTAAGGAGTCACCTTGAATATGCCTCTCAGGTATGGAATCCCTGCTATGCCACGTACCTGCATCGTATTGAAAGTATCCAGAAGAGATTCCTACGATACCTATGCTTCCGTACTGGTGACCACTTTCGGTCTGAAAACTATTTAATCTTTTGTAAAAAGTATCACCTTTTACCACTATTTAAAAGGCGTGAAATTGCAGATGTTGGGTTCCTTTTTAAGATTGCTTCGGGTATCATAGATTGTCCACATCTTTTGATGGCAATATCACTTAGATCTCCAAACAGAGCCCTGCGTTCAAACTGTATAATATCATTGTCGAATCCATGTACTAATTATCGGCGTAATACATTCTTGTGGCGTGCATGTAGTTTGTTTAATGGTTTGTGCAAGGATCATGATTTGGATTTATTTAATAGTAAACTCGAATCTGTGCGGCGGTTGTTAACGCGGTCATTCTTTGACGGCGTTCCATGAAGTCAAGGTGTATGTTGTTTGTGTGATTCTTGTTTGTACCTACTATAACTGCAGGTGTTGATATGTACTTCTCTATTTCTTATTACAAATTTTTTCGTTTTAAATCTATTTGATAATTTACCTAAGTGCCTATTGTACGCGCTACTGCGTGTTTGTGTGCTTGTGTAGCTTTTTACATATGATGTCTTTACTGGCGAGGACCTATAATTGGCTTACTGTTTTATACTAGAACTTTATACATTGTAATGTACAGCTGTTGGTACTCCTATAAATAAATAAATAAATACTTCGAACCTGGAATTTGCAGCAGGTACAACGAGATGGGAACTCCCTTATTTACAGTAAGTTACTGTGCGAACAAAATGTTAATACTTTTAATAAGTGTATGTAATTTTTAGTTTTAGAGGCGGTTTTAATGACGAACTGCGTGGTCCAGCGCCTCGAAGCCGTATTCCGAAAATAGATTATGTGAACGTGGACAAGTCACCGGAGTTCGAGGGCGCCGGAAGCCCGCCAGCGCGCAGGGAGCCGTCGCCGCCGCCGCCGCCGCCAGTCTTTGAGGGAATACCCACAGCCAAACCAACACGTACTACCGCAGCTTCTAAGCCAATTAACATATTAAAAAATGATTTCAAACCTGCTGGCCTTAGCCCCCCATGTGATGACAAAAAGCATGAAGATTTTGGAGAGAAGACTAGCGACGCAGTTGGAGCCGCCACTGAAGCCGTAAAGGAGTCTGATACAAATAATGGTAATGATAAAGATGTTGATTGGGATAACATGTTTGATTCGGAGCTGCTCCCTAGTGATGCCCTGGCGGCGGCGGTGCCTGCAGCCAAACTGGATACTGTATTCAACTCGCAGCGTTTTAACATTAACTTTCCTCTGAGCAAAGCTGATAAGGCGCAAAGGGGTAATACTAACAAAAAATCCAAGAAACGTGCGAATCAAACGAAAATAACGGACGGAATACCGAAAAAGGTAAAGAAATCGGAAAGCGACGAATCTAGTAAAGCAAAAAATAATTACCGCAAGCAAAAGTATACAAAGACTGTTAAGAACTGGCTGGACGATGTGACTCCGCATGAGCCCGTCGAGAAAGTACCTGTGGCGCCCGCGGGCGACGAAGGAGCAAATCACAATGCTGCTAACTCAAACATAACTATAGAAAAAAATCTCAAACGAGAACCTAAAAAGAAGATAGTTCAAGCCGAGTTGGCTAATAAAGACGGTGTTATGAAGTTTAGAAAACCGGTTCAAAGCATCAATAACGAAGTTTGTGTGTCAGATGAGCCCACAGAGAAGCCCACAGCCGAGGCGTCGAACGTCAAGGGAACTCGCCAAAGTAAAGTGAAGAAAGCCAAATCCAAGTTCGTGGTTCCAGTAAAGTCGCAGCCGCTGCCGCCGGAGCCCGTCTATGATTATGAAATACATACGCTAGATGACTCGACTTTCGTCCGGTATGAGAAGGAGCTATTGGATGTGAAGGACTGCGATGTTACGATGATTTTGCTTTACAGGTGAGTATTTAGTATAGCGGAAGATTCCCCGCAATGAACAGCGTGTGCGTAAGGATGGCAGGTATACCTGCGTGAGTACGGGCTTGAGTTTTATTTATAGGAAGCTTTTATATCAGAAAATTATTTAGTGTAAAATCAAGTAAAATCCTGAACTCCAACATTCAAGTAAGAATATAAATACATCACCTGAAAATTGCGTTATATAGATTGTTCGATGTGTACAACCACAGAATAGTGCCACAAACTTATCTGACTCAGTGACGGCGCCGTCGCTGTTCTTGATGTTAACATGTCATTTCAAATGCATTTAATTTCATAATGAAGTGCCGCCATTTTTCCATAGTTCCTGTTTTGGCCACCAGGTCAAATAAATTTTTGGCACTGGTATAAAGAAGTAAAACCAAACCGTAAATAAAGCGATGTTTCCGTTGGCAGCAACGGCTTCTGTCAGGGGGCTGCAGGGGCGACAGGGACGACAGGGACGACAGGGGCGGCGCTAGCGCTGCTGAGCCGGGGGCGGCACTATGCACTCCAAGGCCGCCAGATGATATATCGGTAAAGTGATTTCTAGCTTTGAACGGTAATGATTACGAAAATAATTGTAACTCAGGTGTTTTATTACCTTTTAGAAGTCTCTTACTGGAACTGTTGAAAAACAACAACATAATTTGTTTCGACGGAAAAGATTTGCTGATCTACATTTATGAAACGTTCGCCGTCGACTTGGAGGATCTGAAGCTGGATATGAAAGTGATCGATGTGAAAGTGAGTGATGAGAATGAAATATGTAGATTATTATTTAAACCTCTTTTGGCAAGTAGGTACTATTTTTTTTATGACATACGATAGGCAAACAGGCAAGCGGGCAACCTGATGGGAAGTAGTCACCACTGCCTATAGACATTAGCAACACCAAGAGTATCGCCAATGCGTTGCCCACCTCTGTAACACGTTGCTCTGGCAGCAAAAAGGCAAAAGCCACTCCACTGCCAAAGCCACGGTTCCCCAAATCCCCACCCCATGGAGCACTGGAAACCTTACTCACCGGCAGAAACACAATACTATTTAAAAGAGTATTATTTAGCTGCGGTATTCTGTAAGTACTGGATTGTCTAAGGTCCGGATCTAACAAACCTTTTTCGCCTCTTCCACCTTCACCCCGGTAGTTTAATTAGGGTCAGATACTCTATCTGACCTTTAAAGCTTCATCGATTTGATTTTTATTAAATCACTATTTTTCTCTTATCTAAACATGATAATTTATTTCTCATTCTTAGATCGGCAGCAAACTTTTAGAGGCAGCGAGTGGAGCCGAGTGGGCGGCATCGACCGCGACACCTATCGATGGCGCGGGGGGCGCTATAGGTGCGCCACTGGCCCAAGATCCGATAAGCACTGTGGGGTCGCCGTCTGGGACCCCAGGGGGCGTCATGGGGGCGGCGGCGGCGTGCGAGCGCGTGGCAGCAACTTCGGCGATACTGCGAGCCGCGATCATCGCTACGGGGCTGCAAACTGTCTTTTACGAGATTGAGATGCCCATCGTGGCTATTGTAGCTGGTAAGATTAAGTTTCACGTATTGAGATCTAATGCAAAATGTGAGCATATTTTTGTATTCATTCTTCCAACTGATTCTTCCTGATGAAAAATCAGAGCCTTAATTTTTTCATTATATAAAAATCCGTTAGATGCTTAACATTTAACGTCTCTTCGCCTTGATCGTAAGCTATTAGTGCAGCTTATCATTTGGTGAAGGCGCTACGTCTATATGTAGTGTTGATTGAGTGAAACACTCATTCTGCATACCTGTATACTTGCATAGTTTAACAATAAAGACAATTCTGATTCTGCATCCTTAAGCATTGTTATTCTGCAATAAAAACCAGCCATGCAGCACCGCGGGGTATCCGTGGACAGTGCTCTGATAGCCCGGCTATCGACCGCCGCGAGCTCGCGTCTGTCGGAAGCGGAGGCGGGGGCGGCGGCGCTGGGGGCGGGGGCGGCCGCAGCCTCCCCGGCTCAGCTGGCGAAACAGCTGTTCGGGGAGCTGCAACTGCATCGCCGGGTGGGAGTAGCGTTGCGCGGCACCAAGGTCACTGGACGCCCTTCCACTAGTGAGGATATGGTAGGTGGCGGTTCTATCGTGTCTTTGTTACAGATTAACTATTGGTGCAGAATTTACGATATTTTATATTTATTTATATTGGGAAATAAAATATGTGACTCACCGATCGTATACCTAACCGATTAATTAAGTAGTCCAGGGTCAGTGTTAGAGCTAGATGTTTGTGCTAGAAACATGTCAGCCACATGGTCTACACTGTTTTTTTCTTATATGTATATCTATTGGAAATAAGTATAACACAGACTTAGAAAAACGCTAGCTTGATTAATTACTATGTGTCGCTATAATATTTGTTGGATGCTGCATATCACGGCGCTGCAGTACATTGTAAGATTCGTAAATCTTCTTCTGCTGAGATGTTTCGTTCTTATATGTATATCTATTGGAAATAAGTATAACACAGACTTAGAAAAACGCTAGCTTGATTAATTACTATGTGTCGCTATAATATTTGTTGGATGCTGCATATCACGGCGCTGCAGTACATTGTAAGATTCGTAAATCTTCTTCTGCTGAGATGTTTCGTCTCCTTGAGATTTTTTTATACCACCAAGGCGGCAAACAAGCTTACGACCTGCCTTGATGGTAAGCAGTCACCGCAGCTTATGGACGTTTGCAATACCAGAGGCATCACCCACGCGTTGCCGACCCCGTAAAAATCTTTTAACCCCTTTCTTAAAGAACTCCATGTTGTACTCTCCAGGGAAAACCTCTCCAGGTAGTTCATTCCACAACCTTAGGGTGCGTGGGAGAAAGTTCCGTTGGAACCGCACAGTTCGCGACCAATTTGGCTTCAAGGTGTGAGGATGAACTCCCTGTCGGTGGCGAGCGGTGCGATGATAGAACGTAGCTATAGGCATCATGTCAAACAGTTCTTCAGAACAAACACCGTTGTACAAGCGGTAGAACACACAAAGGGAGGCGAAATCCCTCCGCTGACTCAGCGGCTCAATACCACTCGTGAGCATGGTATCATCGCCAATTCTCACAGCGTGCTTTTGGATCGAGTCACAAGGACCAAGCTGATATGCCGGTGCTCCCGCCCATAGATGAGAGCAATACTCCAAATGGGGTCTGACTTGAGCCTTGTAAAGGAGAAGCCGTTGCTCCGGCGTGAAGTATTGCTTTGATCTGTTAAGCACACCCAGTTTTTTAGAAGCGAGCTTGACCTTTTCTAAAATGGTAATAGATATGGAACATGATAACCAGTTGCTCCGAGCCTTGAGGCCTCCTTTGTAGGTACTGTTACTGTGAAATATGAATGTCCCAGCTGTCGGCGGTGATGGGCGCGCACCCGCTGCCCGCGCTGGTGCAATCGCGGCGCCGCGCGGCCGCAGCCAAGATCGCGCTTTTAGCTCTCGAGACACACGCTAAAGATGGCATCGTTAGGCCCGTCTGGTAATACTAATCTTATATTTATACATAGCACTGTAATGTTTGTGGAATAAATAAATAGTATAAAACAAAGTTGCGGCCCTCCGTCTGTCCCTATTTATCTATGTACGCTTATATATTTTAAACTACGCAACGAATTTAATGCGGTTTGCAACAATAGATTGAGTGATTCAAGAGGAAGGTTTAGTGATTAAGGAAGGATTGAGTGATTAAAGAAAAGAAAAGTAGGCAGGGGTTAAGTAGGTATACTAGTTATCATTAAGCTGTGAAGCAGTAGCTGCGACGACACGGACGGTTTGAAATTAAACGACGTAATCATCCGTAAATCTCCACAATATCCACCAGTAGTTTTAATCTATAGAGCGTTCGTGATATATTTTATAAACTATGATTCCCAGACATCTCAGCGCCGGTCCGCGCGACCGTGGCCACCGACTCCGACGAGCTCGGCGTCTGCCCGCTCCAGCAGGCCGGGCAAGAAAAAAAGAGTAGGAAGATTTAGAGTACATATAGGGTAGGTGTATGGTCAGACCGTCGGTGGCCGAGCGGTTAGAGGATGCAACTCGAAAGCCAGAGGTCCCGGGTTCGAATCCCGCTCTGTTTTCTGAGTTATGTACATTAGTTGAATACTAACAGATGCTCTTACGGTGAGGGAAAACATCGTGATGAAACCTGCATATTCAGGCGACTGGATGTGTAACAATGATCCAATCTGGTCAGGTTCCCCTGGTACCAGGGTCATGGAGGTCAAATGGTCAGTCGCTCCATTGTAATTACCTGACCTGCCGAATTCTGGATCATGGTCAAAGCGGACCCCGGGCCCTCGTGCGCGAGAGCACAACTGGGACATTAACGCCAAGATGATTTTATTTTTTATAGGGTAGGTGTAGGGTATGTATAGGGTATAGGTGTAGACTAGGTGCATGGTATGTGTAGGGGTAGGGGTAGGACGCTACGCGAACGAAGTCGCGCCGTGTCCACTACTTATTTATAAAGATGAAATTTATTCACTGTGGTAACAAATAATAATACATAATGTGAAGCCTAATGGTGGACAGCTACCGTAGCTTGCGCAACGTCCTTGACACCAGGATGATGATGGTACACAGGGAGCAGGTGGCGGCAGTGACAGGCCGCATGACGAGCCGCGCGCCCAACCTACAGGCGCTACCGAGCCGCGCCGACCGCGCCACGGAACGCACCGATGAATCTGGTAACATAATTATTACTCTGTTTAACTTCTTTTCCATAGGGGTATATAACCCACTTTTTAAGATCTTTGACGACCTGAGTGGTTCAATGGTCAACATGGTCTGCCACTCAAGAAGTCCCGGGTTCGATTCCCGGCCGGGCAGAAATTGAAATGATGAATTTTAATTTCTGTTACGGGTCTGGGTGTTCTATGTATAATAAGTATATATTTAAAAAAGCATTTAAGTAGTATATCAGTTATCTAGCACCCATAGTACACGCTTTGCTTAGTTTGGGGCTAGATGGCGCTGTGTGAATTTGTCCACGAATATTTATTTATTTATTATTAATTTATTTAGAGACTAATTCTTCGATATAAATGCTTCTTCTGTCGGACGACAAGGCGACTATCTAAAAAGAGTAGCAGAGCTACAGAGCAAATTATATATTATGGTTTATATTTTCAATGTGTAAAGATTTTCTAGGATAAAGTGGATAATATATCCACTTTATTTTCGCTCAGTCTATTTTCAGGGATACAATTGTAGCGACGTCTACGCCTACAAGCTCAAACCAAGACACGACTTGATAAGTATTGCAAACAGATGTCGCTTCCAATGCTACATTGCGCTCTTGAGATATTTTAATTCCGCGAAATACAACATTTAAGAATAATCTATTTAACCTCAGCCCCTGGTCACAACACTCTTTCTATATTTAACAGCGTAGCATTTTAGTGTACCTAGACTAGATTCTGTACGGATCAAGGGAGTTATCATCATCATCATATCAGCCGGAAGACAGTTACTACTGGGCATTGGCACCCCCTGTTGATATCCACAAACGCCGGTCTTGTGCTTTCCGCATCCAGCTGCTGGTACCTACCTGCGATCTTTACATCGTCGATCTAGCTAATGGAAGGCCTACTCACGCTGCGTCTTCCGGTACTTGATGCACGACAATATACGTATGACACGAACAATTGATTAATTATTAATTGATACGACATTGATATTTGATATAATACATCCGCACATGTTACATCGCGCTACTGATTTGCTCCTATTTCAACATACGCCAGGGCCGCCTTAGGTGGGCAGATGCCATTGAGCACGTATGGGGGCTTATAATGTTACAGACTTAGGTAATATATTTAATATATTAACATTATTTAACCAGTTTTATTTATTTATGCGTAGTATACTATCTACATTAAGTTACATGCAGGCAAACACACACGCACACACACATACTTACACAATATGAATTGAATTGTAATTTTTGTGTCTACTTTAAGCTTTGTTATGGTCATGTATGTTATTGAGTAATTCAATTATGTGAAGGAGCGAGATTCACCTGATACAAGTATTTCTATACTTAATAGGAGATCCCCACCTAAATAAGATGTGTAAAACTTAATAACGAAATAATCCATTATTAATTATTTATAATGTGTAAGTGTAGTAGCGATCCGGGCGTGCGTGGTGTCGCGAGCGGGCTGCGTGCTGGTGGCGGGCGACTACCGGCAGGCGGAGTGCCGCGTGCTGGCGCGGACGGCGCGCTGCGGCGGGCTGGGCGCCGCGCTCTCGCAGCGAGACCTGTTCGCCGCCGTCGCCGCCGACTGGTACGCTACGTCCTAGCCTACCCTCCTTTGGGGCGACTACCGGCAGGCGGAGTGCCGCGTGCTGGCGCGGACGGCGCGCTGCGGCGGGCTGGGCGCCGCGCTCTCGCAGCGAGACCTGTTCGCCGCCGTCGCCGCCGACTGGTACGCTACGTCCTAGCCTACCCTCCTTTGGGGCGACTACCGGCAGGCGGAGTGCCGCGTGCTGGCGCGGACGGCGCGCTGCGGCGGGCTGGGCGCCGCGCTCTCGCAGCGAGACCTGTTCGCCGCCGTCGCCGCCGACTGGTACGCTACGTCCTAGCCTACCCTCCTTTGGGGCGACTACCGGCAGGCGGAGTGCCGCGTGCTGGCGCGGACGGCGCGCTGCGGCGGGCTGGGCGCCGCGCTCTCGCAGCGAGACCTGTTCGCCGCCGTCGCCGCCGACTGGTACGCTACGTCCTAGCCTACCCTCCTTTGGGGCGACTACCGGCAGGCGGAGTGCCGCGTGCTGGCGCGGACGGCGCGCTGCGGCGGGCTGGGCGCCGCGCTCTCGCAGCGAGACCTGTTCGCCGCCGTCGCCGCCGACTGGTACGCTACGTCCTAGCCTACCCTCATTTCATCATAAAAAAAACGACTCAGCGTTAATGTCATGGTTGTACTCTCAAGAACGAGGACCCCATGTCCACCTTGACCATGATCCACAATTTGGCGATTAGGTAATTGCAGTGGAGCGACTACCATCTGACCTCCTTGACCCTGCCACCAGGGGAACCTGACCAGATTGGATCATGGTTACAAATTCAGTTGCTTGAATTTGCAGGTTTCATCACGATGATTTCTCTCACCGTAAGAGCATTGGTTAGTATTCAACCAATGTACATAACTCGGAAAAGAGTCATTGGTACATGGCCGCAGCGGGATTCGAACCCGGTACCTCTCGCTTACGAGTTGGATACTTAACCGCCCGGCTACCGACGCTGGGTACCCTCATTTGATATCTCTCACTAATTATCACGTCCTCTACCATGCGTCATCAACTCATTTGTCTTGCGCCATGAAGTCATCTGTCACTCGCCCTCAAGCCATCTGCCACTTGCAACAAACTCATCTGCCATGTGCCATTAAGTTTACCAATAACCAAGAGGTTTACCAATGTGTTTTGTGTGAATTGTATTGTTAGTTGGAATAAATTGAAAGTAATCACTTATCACCAATCAATATCAAATCATCTGCTATTCTTCATCAGTTTTATAAGTCCGCTACACATTCGCGACACCCCTGGTTTTGCAAATGTCTATTAGGAGCGGCGGTGATCACTTATCTGGTGACCTGCTTGCTCGTTTGCCTCCCTCTTATAGGTACATCAAAAATGTTATCGTCCTCGATATCAGCAATCGACTATGCGTCATAATATCAGTTACCTATACAGGCTGTTACAAAATATATTTATGAAGCCGTGAACCGGATGGAATGCTAAATATATGAAAACGATAAGTCCAAAAATTCCACGTACGACAGAAATAATTGTACCTATCGTATGTTTAGCACTCCACCCAGTTCACGGCTTCATACATATACTATGTAACAGCCTGTATAGAGACATAACCGCAACCTGCATTTGCCTAACTGTTAAACAATATCTATCATCGCTGATATTCCACCACCAAGGCACGGGAAACCCATCTCAGACGTATCTGTTGTGGAGCGCGGTCGGGCCAAGCAATTGGTGTACGCGGCGGCGTACGGCGCGGGCGCGGCCGCCGCGGCCCGGGCTTTACACCTGCCCACGGGACAGGCTAAGGAGATGCTCGACTCGTTCAATGGTAAGGGCTCCGGTTTGGCGGTGTTTTTATTTAGTGTGTGGAATCTAAAGGCGGGAGTTCGCGTGAAAAAAGTTTTGTAGTTCGTACAGTCCGCAAACTCTCCAGTTACCATTCTACCCCCTTTTGTAGGAAATTCTGAAATCAAAATACCGATGTTCATAAGTAGGTGTTGAGTATTGTACATCGGTTAATTACTTTCGAAGGTTATAGGTTGCAAACAAGTAAAGGATGTTAAGTAAGAAAGACTATATCACATTATGGAGGGCAATAAATCCAGCCACCTGGAAGAACTCGTCCCTTTATTTTCCTATTTTGTCATTTGATAGAAGTTCATAATAATATTTGAACTTTAACTTTAGCCCACTTGCATAGCGCACTCTGGCGATAGACTAGAGCTCAGCAATACCGCCCTCTTCCACAAGACACCTGGCAATCCTTTTCTCCCCAGCTCGCTTCCCAGCCTTAAAGCGTTGGCGTGAGGCCGTGGGAAGAACGGCAGCACAGGGGCCGGTCCGGACCCCGGCGGGGCGCGCGAGACGCTTCCCCGAAGCCAGCAATCCTGACTCTGCCCTGCGAGCGAGGGCTCAGCGACAGGCGGCTAACTTCGTTATACAGGGTTTGCGCTTTGTTTTATCTCGATTATAAGACAAACAGTGTTAAACCCTCACACCATTAATGGGGTCCACCAAAGAGATTAGAAAGTTAGCTACCTTCACGGTTAAGCAAATATGTTTTTCTCTGTGGGGTCCACCTACACAGAGTGCGAGTGAAACTAGTCAAGATTCTTGTGACATATACCTAATCACCCTACATACCACAGGAGTAAATGTGCACCAATTCTTATAGGTCGGTTTTAAAATGAGTGGCGGGCTTATGCTCGATTGTACTAAAGTTAAGATACTCCTAATTTGGCTTAAGGATATTCCTAAGGATTTAGGTAACAAAGTCACAAAATTGGTCTCATAGACTTATGGTTTGTGTTGGTTCAATGCTTTTCTTATTAGGAATATTTTAAATCGACTTAGGAGTAACCTAAAGTTTAGCTATGGGGGAGCATTTAATTTAATTGCATACCCAATGCATACCTAATTATTTTAAGGTAGGTATTTATACTGTGTAAAGAGAGAGCTTTATGTATCGAGTTTACTTATTGTACTATTTTTATACTAATTATTTAAATTATTGATGAGATATATTTAAGTACTCTATCTCTACCTACTGTAACCTTTGGTTTGAACACCACAGGTTGCCTGGCGGATATCTGTAAGCGTGCGATGCACCAGTGCCGCGTGGCGTGGGCCGCGTCTGCGGGGTCCGCGGGGTCCCCGCGGCTGCTGCTGCAATTACATGACGAGCTGGTGTGGGAGGTGCCGCGGGAAAGCCTGCACCGGGCTGCTGGTAACGCACTGTTTTATTCATTTATATCATGTACTTTTAAGTAGAGCGGTAAGTAGTAGGTAACCGGAAGCGTCGGTGGCCGAGCGGTTAGAGTATCCGACTCGTAAGCCAGAGGTCCCGGATTCGAATCCCACTCCGGCCATGTACCAATGACTGTTTTCTGAATGATGTACATTAATTGAATACTAACCGATGCTCTTACGGTGAGGGAAAACATTGTGATGAAACCTAACCATGATCCAATCTGGTCAGATTCCCCTGGTAGAAGGGTCGTGGAGGTCAGATGGCAGTCGCTCCACTGTAATTACCTGACCTGCCAAATCCTGAATCATGGTCACGGCGGACTCTTTGCTCTCGTGCGCGAGATCACAACCGGGATATTTACGCCTAGATGATAATGACTTTTAAGTATGTCGGGAATTAGAGCAGACTCTAGCAGGGGAGAGATCCATCAGAAGGTATATTCGGGATAGTGTTGTGGAAATAAAGATTAGCCGATCAGTCTAACAGTTTATTATAAATTATAAATAATCGTGGACAAATTCAGACAGCGCCATCTAGCTCCAAAGTAAGCAAAGCTTGTATTATGGGTGCCAGATAATTGATAAACTACTTACATACTTTTGAATACATACTTATTATACATAGAACACCCAGACCCGTAACAAAAATAAAAATTCATCATTTCAATTTCTGCCCGGCCGGGAATCGAACCCGGGACCTCTTGCGTGGCAGACCGGCATGTTGACCACAGAACCACTCAGGTCGTCGTATTACCAAACCCTTGGGTCGCTTGAAGACCCGCCACCACCCATAGTCATATCTCGACCGAAACAGTGAGGAACGCCAGAGGGTCTTGCCATGTGCGCAGCACCCCTACAAATTATAACAGTCCCTTCTGTAGGTACTCACACTCCTTTCTGGAGGAAGGCCACGTGATAACAGGCAGTAAATTAAGACAACTTCATTCTTCAATGAGCAGCTAGTTTCAGTTCTGGACTCTGCAATGGTTGAATACAAAGTGTTCGCGCCGAATATGACGTCATCATCGTATTTTCAGCCATCCGCGAGGTGGCGCTTCGATCAACGTTTCCGAGTCATTAGAGTATCCACACTCATATCCGTCTCCGACACGGTGATCCTGCGAGACACACGGCCTCGTGTGCTATCTGAAACATGAACACACCACAGCACAGTACCATGTTCGCTCGGTACCTCCTGACCCTTTGGTGATAAGAGACTCTACACTAGCTCTCTTCTAGTGAATGTAATATAACTTCTATGAATATAACTCAAAACAATATTTTTTATCTCAAGGAAAAATAAATTAAAAAACATTGCTAATATATTACTCAGTGACGTTCATTCGTCACACTACTAATCGTATTTTTATAACTTGTGTAGACTTGTTGAGTCATTAGAATGTCTACACTCATGTAATAATCGAACAAAGTAAATAATCTCCGACAAATACCTAACTATTACGAAAAAACAAACAAATCGAACAAATATGGAATTGTTTCAGTTACGCCATAATAATTCGTTAATGTTCAACATTAAGTATCTCTAACACTACTGAAGCATAGATTGTGATTTCTAGGCAAATTGGATGATGGCATCATAGCTAGGTGAAGGAAGTCGTGGTCTCGCTGGAGTCACGGACATCATTGGTTACTGTAAAACGTCAATAGGCAAATATTTGATTTGAGTAAAACGGAATGTATAACATTGTAATTTTTTCAAAAATGGCGGTTTTTTACAAACTGACATTACAAAGGTGATTGTTTACCTATATTTTATTTAAATTCTGCTAATATTTGAACATAATAGCTAGCTAATTACCTAATATTTCTTGGCTCCAAGTGTAGTCCAATATTTTTGGCCCAAGTGTAGTGCCTGGGCCCGTTGAAGAAAAAGACGTTATCATGTCCCATTTACTGCACATTTACCGATCACAGGAGAAGCCCGCGCTTCCTTGCCGATGGTTTTTTTAGGAGCGCACATAGCGCATTTCTTGATTCTCTACAACTCTGGAGCTCGTACGATTCGGATGTGGAATGAGCTCCCAGCCACAGTGTTTCCTCTGGACTATGACATGGGATCGCTCGAGGTCTCTTCAGAGGCGGGTAACGCATTGGTGACTCCCCTGGTATTGCTGCTGTCCATAGCCGGCGGTGACCACTTTCCATCAGATGAATCGCTTGCCTGTTTGTATGCCGTACAATTAGTGTCAAATAAGAAGAGACTTGGCGGCGACTTGCGCTGTATACGATTACCTGCGCGAAATCCCCTCCGCTGCTATTTGACAAGTCTCTTCTTTCGTGACGCGGGTTATACCTATAACATAAAAAAAAAAGTAATTTTCCCTTCCCCATATGTCGTAACACCATAGGCGCAGGAAGGGGGGTGGCCGGGTGGGCCGTGCCCACCCCAGTATGGTTTGGTGCCCACCCCAGTATGGTTTGGTGCCCACCCCAGGTGCTCACTGGCTGTACATTGGCGATTGACTTTATCGGCCACTTCAGGGGCCAGCCCCCCCTGAATAATAGCCCTAGATGCGCTAATGCGTAACCCGGTCCCCAGCGATCCTGTGCGCGTGCATGGAGAGCGCGGGCGCGGCGCTGGGCGCGGGGGCGCTGCCCGTGGCGCTGCGGGCCGGCGCCAGCTGGGGGCGCCTCGCGGAGTACCGCCACCCCGGCCCCACCCCCGCCCCGACCCCCGGCCCGCCGCCGCCCCCGCCCGGGCCCGACTCGGGGGACCACGGGGCGAGGGTCACGCCCGTTATTGTTGTTGAAGGTGACGTTCCATTCTCAAATTTTGTCAGTTGTGTTTCAGTATTCGGTGGTGTGTTTCAGTATTTCAGTGGTTGGGCAGCGCCGCCTTTAGCCTGTCGGAGGCCCTGGGCTTACGATAATGGGGCCCCTATGCTATAGAGCGCTATTTTGTTAGGATATATAAGAAATACCTAATGACCAGCTTAAACATGAGCGACCGCAGCGAGCTCACACGTAGCTTTTGGAAATTTAGCTATCTAAAAAGTAAAGAACCGATTTAACAAAGTTAAATCGTTCTAGATGTAATAAATATCGGTTACCGTTTGGTGATCAGGCATACTATGAAGGGAAGGCTGGGCTATCAACCGGGCTGCCCTGACCACATGCCCATAGTGCCCAGTGGGAAAGAGGGGCCTGGGGCTGTCGAAGTCCACCTGGATGACGTCGGCGACCATACGCAGCCCTGCGCAATACTGCGGATTTGGATTTGTCGACCACGACCTTAATTCTATGGTCCGAAAGAAAACTGGACACCCATTTACTACACACCTCAGGCAGCCCACAGGGATAGAGAATAGTAGGTGAAGCCAGAGTGTAGATAAAAACTACGTTTTAGGTGTAGGTACCGCCCTACGTTGTGAAACTTAGTTGCAATCATGGCCGCAGGGTTAGTACCATGTTAGTACCTAATATCATAAATGCAAAAGTTTTTAGGTATGTTTGAATGGGTGTTTGTTACCTCCTTTGAACGGCTTTTTATTAAAGACTGTAATGTAGATATTTGACTTGTAAACTCGGAATACATGCTTCGGAACATGAAGACTGAATTTTACACGGACGTAGTCGCACGCAAAAGCTAGGCGATCATATTTAAATTTGTTCTAATTAGTCATGTCTTTGTTATGTATCTAGCATTGGTCGCAGTACAAATCGGTTGCGTCACCACGTTAAATATGTATAGTTGTAATTCTCATTTTTAAATTGGTCACAATCAAGTGAATAGGGACCTAAACCACTTCACCAACTGCCATGCGCCGTCTGCCCCTTTGTGTCTATGTACGCTTAGATCTTTTAAACTACGCAACAGAATTTAATGCGGTTTTCAACAATAGATAAGAGTGATTCATGAGGAAGGTTTATAAAGAAAAAAGTATACGGGTAAAGTACACGAACGAAGTTGCGCCGGGTCCACTAGTTTGCTTATAATAATCATTATGCTGTGAAGCAATAGCTGCGACGACTTGGACGGTTTGAAATTAAACGACGAAATCATCCTCAAATCTTCCCAATATCCCCCAGTAGCAATCCAAAGAGTGTCCGTTACCTTTTTAGCGCCAAAGTCTGATATATCAGACGTTTAAGTTTCGTGCCCTCGCCGCCAATGTCGATATTATCAGACAAATAAATCTTACCTATTTAACTCTATTTTTTCTTATCGTTATAGTACCTGACGACACATTTATGTCGACACGTTTATTGTCGTGGCGTGTGGTGAACGTTTTTGACGAAAACTCTTGGCGGGGAAAGGGTTAAATTGTTAAACTTTACTATAATTCCCAGACACCTCAGCGCCGGTCCGCGAGACTGTGTCCACCGACTCGGACGAGTTAGGGGTCTGCCCGCTCCTGCCTTTTGCCCAACACCAACAAGAAGAGGATTACATCGACCCCAACGACTTTATGGACCTGGATGCCTTCGAGGATGACTTTATAGAAGGCTGCACCACTGACCCTAACCAGGAGTTGGGTACTACCGGCCAGGCTAGCGACAGCAGCGACGACGTCACCACCCCCAACATGCTTGTAACTGCAACTATTCATATTCAAAAGTAATTTTTCTCCGCTGATGGTTTATTTTTATTAGATTATTGACAGTAAGTTAGAGGAATTAAATAAAATTTCGTATTTTTTAAATGTTTTTCATTTATTTATAGACACAAAAATTGACTAAAAGCAGTAAAAGTTCAATAATTATATAAGTAAACCAAACATTGAAGATATTGAAATAGTAAATCTCTCAATATTTGAAAAAATCGGTGAAGACGTATCGTCTCACGTCAATACAAATGCACGTAGCTTCTATACGACTTGTATAAAATAGTTGCAAACCCAACTACACTATGTAAAAATTACGGTTTTCGGATTTTTACCTTTATTTGTGGTAACATAGCATTGCTACTTAGATCAACGGGAAGTACCCGGGGAGTAACGGGTTTTGATTTCCTAGCGAGCGTCAAAATATGCAGCAAAGACGGAGCATAAACGTATCTTTTGATTGTGTTGGCTCCTAGGAGTGTGATTTTTTCACTGCTCGAGGATATAGCAGACCTGAGTATTTGATATTAATATCAGCTTGATAACTCCACACTTTCCTAAGAAAAAGGGTCTAGACAGACAGACGGACTACAAAGTCTACAAAGTGATCCTATAAGGGTTCCGTTTTTTGTATTTTGAGGTACGGATCCCTAAAAAGGTCTTGATTGATAGTGCTGACCAAAAAAACATTTTGTACTTATCTAAAACATTCCTAAAATATTCACCATGTTAAAATTTTAACAAAACATGGAAAATATTGTGCTCATTGATCATTGAAAAATCAATCAGTAATATCAGTATAGAGACATTGATTGTATTCTATAAAATATAATAAAAATACCTAACACAAATATACAGTAAATAGAGGTGGACACTTAGTGCACATAAAATATTATAAAATTATGCTTAAATCTAATTAAGTACAAGTTCAAGGACAGATAAAAAACGGTTTCTGATTTCACAACCAGTTTCATTCTACACCAGGTAAATAAATAGAAAAATATTGATTATGGGATTTGTTATACATATGGAATTGTTTATAAATGGGGGACTTAAAATGGAAGCTATTGTTTGTGCCGATATCTTGACTTCAATCTGTCTACCAACATCCAAAGTTTCACCTTACTTTAAATTTTTGGTGTAATTGCATTTCTATGCATCACAGTTTAATATTATAGCAGACAGTGCACTCCATAAATACTTAATCTAGTTACAAAATACAAGACTAGTAAACTTATTTCTATTTGCTAATATTTAGATGACCTATTATTATGTACAGGTCTATTTGTCAACTTTATTTCATTCATTTTGTTTGTCAAACTTCTCAGTCTATGAAAAAGCTGGTATATCACCAATAATTCGTTTAGTCCCTGTATAAGCAAAACAAAATAATAATTTTATCCTCAATAGAGCCTTTTTCTTCCTAATTTTCTATAATTCGATTTTGGTTAGTTTGCGAGATCTCTTACAATTCAATACAGGCAATTCGACAGTTGTTCACAACTGCCTGCTACACAACATTAATAATTGTATAGTGTGGTACTAAAACAAGTCTGAACGAATAATTTTCGAATATTCTTTTGCGAATATTCGACAATTCATTTTTTTCGAAAAATCTTGTTTTCGTTCCCGCTATTCGATTGAGTTTATCTTATTACTATTAAAATAAGGCTTGATTCTGCAAATAATCACTACCAAACCAAAACTCTTCTTCTGTATCTTCAAACCCTTGCATTGATAACGTATCACGAAGCGTAGTGCGAGGATCATAAGTGTACGCCGATGAGCGTGAACAGGCGGTGGGGTTGCACCGTGTGGCGGGCCTTGTGGCGCGGGTCCAGCGGGTCCCGGGGCCCGCGGGGGTCGGCGGCCAGCCCGTCGCGGCGGCGCGCGGGCCCCGAGGCGCCCTCGGCCATGAGCCGGCTCCGCGCCGCGTTGCGCGGCTCGGGCCGGTGCGGCAGCATCGTGTAGCGCGACATCACGCGCGGGAACCTGCAACCAACATGGGATTCTGTTAGCTTTTAAATTGTAGGATATTGCCCACTGGTATATAGACCTGACTCTTTCAGAGGAGGCCTACAAAAGCTTTTGTGTCACTAACTGTAACATACTCTACCTGACGATCTGCAATCCATGGTCCAGTATCCGGGCAGCCAGATCGTCGTCCTCGCCGCCCCAGCCCTCGAACCGGTTCGAGAATCCATTGATCTGAGTGTAGTGGTCAGCGCTGATAGCCAACGCGCCACCTACTAGCCACGAGTAGATCAGTACGTAGCGAAACTTATCCAGGCTGGCAGAAAGATGGCGAGGCTGGTGGGTGCACGCGTACAGGTTAGCAGAGTCCAGCGGTAGCAGGTCAACATCATGCAGTATCAGGCAGGGGAACTTGTCAGTCAGTGCATATTGAGCCCCAATGTTGTACAACAGACCCTTGTTCCATGGCTTGTCGTCTTGCTGCTCAATCAGATATATCCTGAAAATATTATCCTGATAAAGTAATGATGTTTCATTTAACATTTTTGTAACTAAGCTGATGACTTCAGGTGTAATAAATAATAAATAAATAAAATATAATGTCTTTTATTATCTACTTATGATGTCTTAAATAGATAGCAACTGAATAAATTAATTCAATGTAGAACAACACTATTCACAATTTTGTTTAGAGCTGGCTGAATTACTAAAGTGAACATGAGCATGTAATCAGCACTATGGACTTACTTATAATGAATGTTCTGTAATCTCAAAAAGTTGTGCATGTAAGGCAAGAAGACATCCAGCTGGCTCTGACGGTTCCTGTATGTGACAAGGATGGCCACACTGAACTGCGGGTTACAGTCTTCAGGAGTATAGCTGCCATTTACAATGCCTTTTGCTGAGAAATCGTCAAATGTTCTAGGCACCTCCCAGCTTTTCAAACTCTTTGTACTGGCCAAAATATGATCATACTTGCAGTCTGGTTTCGTTTTTTTAAGAACCAAGTTTGGAGTTATTTCTTGATAGAGCTCAAATGGTATGCTCTCTGGAGGAATGTGGGGGTAGTTGAAAGTGCCATAACAGGTGAAGAATACATAAACAGTGAGTATGCATAGCACAGTCAGCAGGCAACTGCTCACACGCAGCTGCAGCAATCGGTTCATCAGGCTACACTTAGGCATTGAGATTGGGACTTCTTTCCCTTGTTTGTGCAGCCACCAGGGGTTTTTTATACAATTTACAAAATCATGAATCTTGGTAGTACTTTTAAATTTTACAAAAATGTTATGGTTGAGTTTCCAATGTCCAAGAAAGCATGTGCTTATCGGTGTTGCGCCGTCATGCTAATTATTATTACCTAGAGTTTGTTAAGTCAGCGCAACTAACATATTCTTTGTAATACATAAATGGAACATAATTTTCTGTATTATATATGGGTTTCTGAATTTTCCAAATTTTTGTTTTCAAAACATCAAAAACTTGTTCATGTTGTTTACCGATTTGCCGTTTTTTTTATTAATTTATGAATTGTTTTTTGGGCTTATCCATTTCCTTTCCTGATTTCCTTCCTGCTCACAGAAACAATACGGATTTTATCCCACAAGATTACCCAGATCACAAAGTTTATTTACAAAATCCATCCACCGAAATTCACCGGATTTCACTCACTGAATATTTACGTTTTTTTTTTGTAGGTTTCTTGGCTTTTTATCTTTTTCGTAGGAGCCTAGGGCAATCTATCACACTGCCCAGTAACCGTTACTTCTATTCACGAGCCGATCTGTAGTGGGATTTTGTTTGGTCTACTGACTGATTTAAATATTAATTTTGTTATTGTGGCTGTATAGGCTTTCCGTCCTTCGCAATACTTCGCATTGTCTTTTTTGGATTTGGTTTGGTTCATTTGGTTGGTAGAATAAAAAATATAGTAGTGTGTGTTGAGAAGCCCTTGAATTTGTATTTTGTAAAATATCGTGTTATTTGCAGAAGTACCTAAAGAAAAATCACCAAAAAATATATTTTTTATCTGCTGTTAGTGTTACCGAGAGAGGCATCAGGTTATTATGTTACTCAACAAAACCAGGTTTATTGTTTTTCTTGTTGATCCAACGTGTCGTCCCCTATACCAGTTTTATTTGCTTATCGCGGCGCAAAATCCAGTGATTAAGTTGTGTTTGTATGGTTTCCCAGGCTGGTGGGCTTCACTAACCGTTCGCGGAAAACGAACATGGACAGCACGGCGTCGTCCTCGGACATCGTGATAATATCGGGAAACTCGCACCCGGAGCTCGCGGATTTGATTGCAGAGTAAGTAGGCCGGGCTGGTTTCATTTGAAAGGTTAAACACTTTAACCTATTCAAAATTATGGGATCGTATTATTTAGACATATTTATGCCTGATAATAATGGTTTAGCATTGCCAATTCGTAAGTAACTGCGTACCTAATATACCTGTTGATGATTTGTTACAGCCGACTGGGAGTGCGCAAAGGAGGATGCTCCGTGTATCACAAAACAAACCGAGAAACAATAGTGGAAATTGCAGATTCAATTCGTGGCAAGAATATTTATATTGTACAGACCGGGACAAAGTATGTAACAACATCCTTTTTAGTATTATATCACATACATCTTAGTATAAGGGATTTAAAGTTTAATTGGTTTTCAGGGATGTCAATAACAACATTATGGAACTTCTTATCATGGCATATGCTTGTAAAACTTCATCAGCAAGGTCAATCGTCGGAGTGATTCCTTACTTACCATACAGCAAACAGTGCAAAATGAGGAAACGAGGTTGCATTGTCACCAAACTGTTGGCGAAAATGATGTGCAAATCTGGCCTCACTCATATCATTACCATGGACCTCCACCAGAAGGAAATACAAGGGTTTTATGAATGCCCAGTGGATAATTTAAGGGCCTCACCTTTTCTACTGCAATACATTCAAGAAAGTGTAAGTTTATTATAATTATCATTGAAACAAAACGGTATAATTACACTTCTGGTCAAAGTACTTCCTTTTTATTCTGGAGGTTTTAAGCCTGCTGAATACAAACCTCAACTTATTTCCAATCAGAATGGCTTAAAGTTGTAATAAAATTGCATTCAAAGTTAGTGGTTTTGATTATAATGGTATAATGACTATGTACTATGTATACTGTTTTTGATCAAAACCATTTTAGTTTTTACTGCTCCTGTAAAATGCAATTTCACGCAATTAAACCGTTTTGTTTGTCAGTACCTCAATTGTTCCCTGTAGATAAGCAAGTTTGATAAGTGGTGTGATACAAATAAACAGAATAATACATAGCTAACTCTGTTATCAAATGGGAAATACTTTTCCTCATAATACCTTAATACTATTAGATTTTCTCTAAGAGGAACATTCTTTTCTTTGTAGTTTTATGAAATAGGATTTGCTACTGAAATATAATAGCTATCACAAAAATGCATTTTATGTTACAAAACTACTAGTTATAATGTAATGAAATAATTTTGCAGGTAATTCTTTAAATTTTACTAACATACAACTTGAAATTTTTGGATTGGTCCATGTATGATTGTATGATGTGTGATTTGTTTGCGAGTACAACAGTATGTTTGATGAGTGAATGTAAGAAGGAATTCGAAAGAATGATGCCTGTAAGTACCATACAGTATTAAATTTGTACATAAGTTTGACCTGCATAAGAACCCATGCTTATAAATTAACTGTAATGAAATGGTTTACTGTAAAGTTACAATTTCTGTAACTATAAATAAATGTAGGAAAAGATGCTGGAATGATCTTGAGCTTTTGGTACAGGTAGTTTGCAAAACAAAACCTCTTATACCTTAAAACGAATTTATGAAGTTGAATACATTTTGTCAACAACACATTACTCCAGTGCTCGCCTTAATCCTTCTCCACATTAGTGAGCGGTAACACCATAATCTTCACACTTGGCAGCTGAGTTGTAGATCGGGGACTGACGAGCACATCTTCGAGCGCACGAAATGCCTCCAACTGCTCTATCCATCGCCAGCCTCACCGTGTCGCAGAATCTGTCGCCTAAATGCACATGCCATTACTATGTACAGATCCCAGACTACCGCAACTCCGTGATAGTGGCCCGCAACCCCGGCTCCGCGAAGAAAGCCACCTCGTATGCGGAGCGGCTGCGGCTCGCGATCGCGGTCATCCACGGCGAGCAGAAGGAGGCCGAGAGCGACGAGGTCGACGGCAGATACTCGCCGCCTTGTGGACAAAGGTATTTAGTTTATCCTGGTATTTCCACTTATAAAATATCTTTGTCCGATATTTTGATCAATTATTCTTTGGTCGACTCTCATGGTGAAGTCGGCCATTGGAGAAAGATATTTGATAAGTGGAAGCAAATAGAAATACACATTTGATTTTGATTTGATTTGATTTGAACATAACATTATAACATATTTTTATATGAATTCTGTTGTGCTGTTATTACTTTGTATTGTAATTAATTAGTTACCAGTGCTGGTTTTCCTTGTAACATATTTGGTATAAGTGCCTTTGAACATTGAATTGAGAACCACAGACCACAATATATTGGATGGATCATTTATTCCTGCACTGGCTTAGTCGGCGTAGACTACACTTCGCGGTCGCCGACATATACAATTTAGGGTTCCCGAGAATATCCCTTCCAAGTTTGGTTAAAATTGGTTCAGTATTTTACCCATGAAAGGTAACAGACAAACAGAGTTATTTTAGTTAGGATTAGGATTGTCCAAGATACTGTAGGTAGAACTAATTACTGTTACGGACGTTACCTGTTTTACTTAACCCCTGACGAAAATAGGAGGGTGTTATATTAATAATAAATAATAATTGGATTTACATTTAAGTGTTTACTATTTTTCATGTAATATTTAATGTACCAAAAAGTGTAAATCTGTTGGCAAATAAATAAATAAATAAACAACTTTGCAGTGAGTCCCATGAGTGGATAACTTTATTAATTTGTTACTCGTATACATATAATATGATAATATTGACAACGTCCACAAATAAAAACGGCAGAGTTTTGGCAACAAACTAAGGCCGTTTGTCCACCGCCGTGTATCTGTGGCTCTATGTATGTTTGGAGGTTTGTGCTCCCGAAAGGATGGATCTATTTGGATGTGGATTTCTCAATTTGAAAGCCAGTTTAATTAAGATGGTTCTTGCCTTGGTTTCCCAGAAAATATTTGAATGTACACTTGGACTTTTTCTGTCGGTTAGGTTAGGTTATGTAACATTGTAAGAAAGAATGAAAGAAGCATTTGTCACACACTGGTAGTATCGTTGTCTCAGTGTTTTATGTACCGATCTATTACATATAACAGACAATTATTGAATTCCCAGTGTCATTGTTTCTGGGCGTCCAGCGTAAGTGGATCCCCCTCAGCATAATGTTGTGGTCGTTTATTTGGGTATCTATAGTTACATGTTTTAATGTTGTTCTCGTCCGCCCAGCGTGGACCGGTCCCGCACGATGGACGTGTCCGTGGGCGTGCCGGTGCACCCCGCCAAGGAAAAGCCGCCCATCAACGTAGTCGGCGACGTCGGCGGTCGGATTGCGATCATGGTGGTGAGTGGTTGGCTTTTAACGTTTAAAGATTCACCGATTGACGATAGGTATGCCGTCACGGTACTAAAAATGCTACAAAAAGAAGCCGCTGATACGGTCCATGCGTCACTTTCTTGACAGGAAGACAGTCCAAGAGAGTTGCGTCTTTTACGTCGTCTTGAAGGTCATGTAATTACTTATTGCAATTTTGACGCAGCGTTAGCGTATTTTGAGCGACGGTCAGTGCTTAAATCCTGTAAATACCTTTGAGTTAGACCACAATTTTGCGCGTGGATAATTGACCCTATAGCTAACAAATAAAATAAGTCATCAATTATCTCATATTATAATGCAGTTTAGCGGGTATTCGTAGCGATTCTTTTGCGACTGTTAATCCGAACATGTCGGCTATGTTATGCATAAAAATTTTGATCCTAAATCAAACCACCCAATCCGGCCATTCCAGGACGACATGATAGACGACGTGCACTCGTTCGTGGCAGCTGCCGAGGTGCTGAAGGAGTGCGGCGCGTACAAGATATACGTGCTCGCCACTCACGGCCTGCTCTCGTCCGACGCGCCGCGGCTGCTCGAGGACTCGCCCATAGACGAGATCGTGGTCACCAACACGGTGCCCCACGAGTTGCAGAAGATGCAGTGCCCCAAAATCAAGACCATAGACATCTCCGTGCTCCTCAGCGAGGCCATCCGCCGCATTCACAACAAGGAGTCCATGTCGTACCTCTTCAAGAACGTCACGCTCGAGGACTAGTTGATGGTCGATGCTTTTATAAAATTATTCTTTCCATTTTTCTTATTTGTAGTATTATATCGTATTATTTTTAAAAGTCCTAGTTGGAGTTTTGTAATTTACTACGCAAATCATTATTGTAATTATACTATTTAATATTGTCTTTAGTTTTTAGGGAGAGTATTTTTATGGTATTATGAGGATGTATCGTCAACTTTTATAAGAGACCTAATTGAGGACACGCATTTAATTAAATGAATTTCTTTGCCATGCATTTGTTCGAGAACAATGTTCCATTTACATTATGAACACTTTTATTTTAAACCTGTTGGTTCAGTTTCTAATGTTATTGTTGAGTACTGCTCCTATGCAGTTGTTTTAAAGGTGTGGTTGGCCCAACAAAATGTATTCCATTTGACTGGCCACAAACGGTAATTGTGGACTGGATAACATTGTAACAATTTGCACCATGAGACTACAGTGAATTTTACTATTATTTAGTATAGTATTATAGTACGTGTAAGTAAAGCAAAGCTATAAAATGTGTATTGATTTGTTATACTGTATTATAAAATAGATTGTGGTAAATATTGATTTGTTTTAATTTTAACCACGACCTTGTCTGTGCTTAAATACTTCTGAGAGTAATAGCTTAGAACAAAGAGAAAAATAAATATACGGGCTCAGAAAATACCTAGGCTGCTAAACAGTGTGTGACTGCAACTCTGTGGCCACCACTGCAAGTCATATTTCTATGGTTGTGGCCAAAGTTGTTCCATGGTGCGTCCGTTTCTATTCGACATGAAGCTTGCCGTGAACAGAGCAGAAGCATCTCATCCAATCCTGTTTTCAGTGATCATTTAGAGTGAAGCTAGCAATAGAATGCGCGGGCGTATTATAGACCAGAGTTAGTTGGCCAGGAATGCTCCTTGTTCTTGGCTTCAGGATAGATTGCAGCTCCCTTGAGGCCTGCTGTGGTAGAAATCAAATTCGCATTTCTCGATCTGCAGAGCACCAACACCGCTATAACAGGGCTATTGTCAAAACCTTCGTAGGCCATACTAATCCCTTCCCGATTACCGTAGGTGATCACCAGGGTTCTGTCCTGAGCCCTAATCTCCGAGCTCATGTCCTCTCAGTGAAAATTCCGGACTCACTTTTGTGAGTACGTGGCTCATGGAATACGCTGATGACGTAGAAGGAAGTGCTATAAAACGGCAGTTTGTATTTGAACGGTGTTAAAAATAATTATACAGGTTAGCTACAGCGCGAATCTTGAACCATCTGCAAGGCTATCACAAGTGTGTCCGCCTCACAGCTCGTGCCGCGAGAGAGATGTCAAGTTCCATATCTTTGCAGCTTTTGCTAAATGGCGGAAGCTCACGGCAGCGACCTGACCCTAATATCTCGATCAAGATGGATTGCTCTATGGCTGTGAGATTGGCCGGCGCTGACGAAGCACGTCCACGAACTCCACGCTATTATGAAAATGCTGCGATGGATGTGCAGAATTACGAGACGCGACTTAATGAGTATATCCGTGAGACACATCGCGTACAATTGAAGAGGCTCGAATGCGTTGGTTTGGTCACTTAAGCCCCAGGGATATGAGGAAAATAGAGGTGCGTAAACCGGCCGGTATTAGAAAAGAAATCCCGGCTTACGACGCGAGGATGCCAAGGACCGGACGAAGTGAAAGAGTAGGAAAGCGGACCGTGGCAGATGAAACCGCTAGCGGCTAGGATAATGATGATTTAGGGTAATTACATGCCGCTGATGCCTATCTGCGATTCTTCGCGGTCGCAGTTTCGATCGCTATCTTGATGTAATACAAATGTATGCAAGTAGATAAGCACGCACATGCCGAACGACACCTCACAGCGATACATCGCGATCTACACAGCATGTGGGACGTGCGTGCTCGTCTACTTGCATAGGTACATTTGTTTTACATAGAGGTGACATCGCGATAGCAAACAAAACCGCGAGGTATCGCAGAGAGACATGTTCGGCTTGTAATTACTCTAGGGTATTTCCCGGCGTAAAAAGGTGTGCGAGCAGCAAGGAACATAGCGAGCAGTTACATTGGACTTGGAGTGCACTCAAGTACTTTTTATCTTGGTGCAAGGGTGCAGGCAATCTAGATGGGCAAAAGATGTTCTCCAAATATCATTCATTCTTTCTTTGTACAATTTCTAAACGTAAACAAAAATGTCATTCGTTTGTTTTGTAACGTAACTCTATGGATTTGTTTCACAAGCAATTTGAACCTTATTACTTTGCAAATGCGGCTTAATTTTCATTCCACGTAACCGTATTGAGTTAAGATTGTGTTGTGCACTTGTATCGAGATAATAATTTGAAATAAATTAGATTTAATTTGGATTTACTGTTGTATGTGATTGATTAGTGATATGGTTTGTGTTAAACCTCATAATTAACGTTGCAAACTATCTGTTTAATTCACCTAATGAACACATAAATATTTGAGGTTAGAATATTTGCAAACTTTAACTCATAATAATGGGAACAGTAAAATATTTGCTGAACCTTCAAAAGGGTAGGCAGTTATTTATATCTCGAAGATTATACAGCAACAGAAATATTTTGAAACTTAGTGATAGAGGCATGTTTCAAGATCTGTTCCCAAACACTTCTGCGTAAGTATTGTAGAAGTTAGATATAAAATCTTAACCCTTTGGCAATATTTATTTGTAAATTGAGAATTGATATTTCAGGAAGGAAATAGTGAATCTACTGAACAAATCTCCACAGTGTGTTTATGCAGGTTTCGATCCCACCGCTAACAGTCTCCATGTCGGCAATCTATTAGTTATTATAAACCTGCTGCACTGGCAGCGCGGAGGGCACAAAGTTATTGCTTTGGTAGGTTAAGACACACCCGAATTACACAAGATTCATATCAATGAAAAAACAATATTTTGTGAACTACTTATAATTTTTAACATGTTCAAAGGTAGGTGGTGCTACTGGACATATAGGAGATCCAAGTGGAAGGAGCACAGACAGAATGGCTTTAGCAAAGGAAACTGTACATCAAAATATAAATTGTCTAAATAAAAATTTAGAAACAGTATTCAAGAACCATGAAAAATATTTCTGGAAGGATAAGGATGAATTACAACCTTTACGGTAAAGATTTTAGTGCAGAAAAAATATCTAATTTAGTTTATAGAGAACTTTTAATTGAATATGAACTTTATTACAGAATAGTAAATAATGAAGATTGGTACACAAATATAGATTCCGTACAATTTGTTAGTCAAATTGGCAGACACTTTAGAATGGGCACAATGCTTTTAAAGCAAAGCGTGCAAACTCGAATCAACTCTGATGTTGGCATGAGCTTCACGGAATTCGCCTACCAGATCTTCCAGTCTTATGACTGGCTCCATTTACTGAAAGAATACGATTGTCGGTTCCAGGTAAAATGAGTATGTAGTTCTTTTAATTTATATTTCGTAAAACTAATTGTCTTTCAATAATTATAAATTTTTTGCTTCAGATTGGAGGAAGTGACCAAATGGGTAACATATCTGCTGGTCATGAATTAATCAGTAGAACTGCCAAAACCGAAGTGTATGGTATGATTTTCATTCTAAATGATATAATTACCAGTTTTTTATTATTTTCTGAACAAGTTAGAAGCATTTACATGTGTTGTTTCTTATTTAGGTTTAACGTTGCCGTTGGTAACCACTGAGGAAGGCGACAAGTTTGGCAAATCAGCCGGGAATGCTTTGTGGTTGGATCCAGAGAAAACAAGTCCTTATAGTCTTTACCAATACTTTATTAGGAGCAAAGATTCAGATGTCGAAAGACTATTAAAATTATTTACATTCTACAGTTTAGGAGAAATAAAAGACATTATGTTTAAACACAAAAATCATCCAGAGCAAAGATATCCGCAGATGTGTCTGGCCGAGCAGTTGACCACATTGGTGCATGGAGGTAAGATATAATGTTTCTATTTTTACTACTTCACATTATAATCTTTGCTGCAGGCTTTGTGGTAAATTTTTGACTACAATCTTTCTTTTCCAACCTGCCGCGCAAACGCGATGTTCCCGCTCCACAGTTCCGTTTGTTCAAATGACGATATAGTATGCGTATGCCATGCGGTTATAGTGGACAGTATATGTATACAGATGTATATATATACAGGACAGATATGGCTGATATGAAGTGCCTTCTTTAGAATGTTCTTTCTTCAACTTTCAGAAGAGGGATTAGCCCAGGCGCGGCGAGCCACAGATGCACTATACAGCAAGGACGTGAAGTCTCTAGTCTCATTCACCAGTACTGAATTGGAGCAAGTGTTCGAGGGCGCGTCCACGGTGACGCTGCTGCTCTCACCGGGCATCACTGTGCTGGAGTTAGCGATGAAGGCGAAATGCTTCTCCAGAGAAAGTAAGGCTTGAATATGAATTTACTGTATCAACAGTAATAACATTACAATACAAATGAATTATCGAGCTTGAGCCGCACGCGCCCCGCAATGGATTGTTTAGGTGGCAAACAAGGTTAAGCAGTTGCCTGGGGATGGTTGCAATAGGTACCAGAGGTATCAGAACATGCCCACGACACAGCTATAAAATAATTCTGACGACCTAAGTCGTTCAGTTGGTTAACATGCCGGTCGCCACGCAGAGGTCCTGGGTTCGATTTCCGGCCGAGCCGAAATTGTAATGGTGAATTTGAATTTCTGTTAGGGGTGTGGGTGTAGTATGTATAATAAGTATTTAAAAAAAAAACTACAAGTTTATCAGTTATGTAACACCCATAACACAAGCTTTGCTTACCTTGGAACTAGATGGCGCTGTTTGAATTAGTCCAATCATATTTATTTATTTTAGAAACAGAATATTTCATTCACAATGTTTACTATATGTACATAACGTCTTCGCGATATATTGAAAGATAGAACGAAAATATTGAGAACAAATACTAAAATGTATCTTATACGGAATTTGCATTACAGGTGATGCCATGAGGATCATCCAAGCCGGAGGATTTTATATCAATCATCAAAAAATGAAGAAAATTGACGAGGTCATCACGGAGTCCGCCCACATTCTGCCCAACCTGCTCTCCCTGCTGCGAGTCGGGAAGCGGAATTACTACATTGTCAAGTGGCAGACATGAAACTAAAGTGTTATTTAAATATAGTGAATTGTGATCAAGGTTTTGTTTAAATAAATACAGAAACTGTCCGGATACAATATTTATTAATACTTACAACAAAAGCTTGTATACTTGCAGTATAATAAAATGCATATCACATAAAACATTGTAAATACTACATAACATACTTAAGTCTAAAATTATATAATAATCACTGAACAGCATAGATAATGCACACAACTTATACATAAAATTAAAATATGGCTACTTGTCATATAATACGTTACCGTTTGTGCACCCGCCAGTGGGCTCGCGTCTGTGATTTAACTCTCTAATATCACAAGGATTAATTGCAATTTTTATAATTATATCGTACAATATTCCTCAACTCGTACAAAAGCTAAATTCAAAATTTATAGATATGTCTTTTTGGAATAAAGTTAAGTTTAAAGCGATCAAGCGCAGTGATATGAAACCAATCGATACAAATTATCACATATTCAATTTACTCCATAACTAGCGAATACAAAAATAACTCTCGTGTCGGCGCAAAATAAATACACTGTAATTCTCGTTCGTCACGGTCTAGTATACATTTTTAGAAAATGTCGTCAGTACTACATACGTTCGCGTCGGTCGACTTCGGCGCCGAACAATAACACGTCAGCACAAACACTGCGTCCGGGGTCCCGTTCCCGGTCCCGGGCGACCGCGGCGCAGCGTCACAGTCTCGGGGGTTTGAGGGACAGCCTCGGCCGGGGGGTGGGGGGCGGCCGCTAGAGGTCGGTGCTCTCGCCGGGGGACGCGGGCTCGGGCGCCGCGAGGGGCGCTAGGGCTCCGTGGGGCGGCGTCTGCGGCGGCGGCGGCGCGGGCATCTGCGGCCGCGGCGGCCGCGACGGCTGCGGCGGCTGCGGCGGCTGCGGCGCGCGCGGCGACTGCGGCGCCTCCGTGATGCTGCCCTCCGACTGCGACAGCTGGCGGCTGGCGCCCAGCCCCTTGGCGGGCTCGAGCTCGGCGTCCTTCCCGCCGGAGCTGTGCGTGCGCTGCACCGTCACCCGCGAGGCCTCTTCCGCCTCCGCCCCCGTCGCCCCCGCGGGCCCCACCTGGATCACGGTGGGCTGGTGCCGGTCCACGGTGTACACGTGGGCGCGCTCGAGCACGGTGAGCGGCTCGGCGTCGCCGGAGCCGCGCGGGCCGCGGAAGCTCGGCGGCCGCAGCGTGGCGGGCCGCTCGGGCACGGCGGGCTTGTTCCGCATCTGCACCTCCGCGACCTCCTCCGCGCCGCCGGCGGGCGTCCCGGCGGCCGCGGCCGGCGCGCTGGCGGCCGGAGCGCCGGCGGCCGCGGGCGGCACGATGGTCCGCGGCGCGGCGACCGGCCGCGGCGGCGGCTGCCCGCTCGGCTTCGTCGGCGTCGGTCGCTTGTCGAGCGCTATGGCCCCGATCGACGCCGGCCCGCTGTCGCCGACCCGCATGCGGCCCACGACGGCCGTCTGCGCGACGACGGTCCTCGCCGACGCCGCGTCGGCCGCCTTGAGGCTCTCGAAGCCCTTGTCGAGCTCGAGGCTCTGCCGGCGGCCGTCGGCGAGGTCCTCGCGCGAGCCGCGCCGCGCGGCGTCCTCCTTCGACTTGCCCTGCTTGTAGGTGGACCGGTTGATGGTCTGCACGCCCGATATCACCTTCCCCGAGTCGGAGACGACGGGCCGCGGCGGCTTCGCCGGCTTCTCGTCCGGTTTCGCGGGTTCGGGAGCGGGTGCAGGAGCCGGAGCTGGAGCTGGAGCTGGAGCGGGCGCTTCCACTTTCTTGTTCTTGTCGGGCGTGAAGTTTGGAGGCACCGGCGCGAGGGGTTTATTCTTCCGCCGGAGGATAGGTTTGGGGCTGCCGTGGGGCGGGCTGGACTGGTCGGAGAGTGAGCTGTTGGACTGCGCTTTCTTCATGTCCCCGTCGACGAGTATGAGGCTGGTGTCGTGGCTGTTGCTGCGCGAGTGGCGTCCGGGCGCGCGGCCGTAGTCGTACAGCGAGCGACTCATGCCATCCCCGTTCTGCTCCTGCCCCACCGCCGCCGTCTGGAAGCCCTGGCCGAAGCTCGGCGTGAACCCGTAATCGCACTGGAAGGTGGAGCGAAAGTTTTGTTTTAATGGAATACCGAGGTTTTAGGGTGCAAAGATGTTTAGTGAGTTCAGTCAGCGGGGCTATTGACTATCTTAATGGGCAACTGAATTTGATATTTGACAATTCTACAATTTGGTAGTGGCCAGTGGTCAACGTAGATGACGTAGTGTAGGGATGTCAAATTTAGTTGCCCTCAGCAGGCAGGGAGTGACGGATGCAGACCGACCGGTGTGCACGAACTTACATACAAGGCAATGGAAATGTCAAGGCGTCGAACATACACAATAGCTCTTATATTTCACATACGGACACGGTCCACACGCGGACATCCAACGCCAGCCAGTTAGTCAAAAAAATTACTACACACGAAATTACAACAAGTCTGTCAGTTACCTGATCGGGCAGCAGGTCCTCCTTGGTGAACGTAATGAAGAAGTTGATCTCATCGTTGAAGAACCAATCCGCATGCTTGATCAACAGCTCCACTATGCAGTTGATCGCCGCCGTGGCTGTCATGTCGAAGTTACTGTCCTGCACCGGCCAGAGGAGGTTCGGCGCTATCACTATCGCCAAGTTCGACGGGGACATTTTGTTGACGGCTTGGTTCTGCGTTAAGGCGGACAGGAACTTGATGAGGTACCGGAGGTTCTGATAATTCGGTTCCGGGAGGAGGTGTATCGCTTCCCAGAGGGCGGTCAGTCTCGCTTGTTCTGTTGAGGGTCGGGCGGCGTTGACGAATGCGTCGTACAGTCTGAAGGTGAGCAGGGGCTCGGGTAATTCTCGAAGGTAGCTTTTTAGGACGGCTGCGACCACGTGGGGGTCGCGGTAGTCGCGGGGCAGCGGCATGCTGAACACACCGGCGTCGAGGGAGAGCTTCATGCGGCGCACTTTCGACATGCCTGCGTAGGAGAAGTTGAGAAGATGATTTTTGTGAAATGGAATGATTGGAAAATCTTACTTTAATACGCTTGGGAACCGTATTTCGTTTGATCAGATCTGGTCAGTTCTTCCTTGAGACAACTCTTTATCCAGATCCTCATGAAAAAACAACAAATACAGGATGGCGTACGTGTGTGGATGTAGCCGGGAAGGTGTGAGCTACTGTGTGTGTCTATGCGAGCTTCATAATGGCATGAATGTGGTGTATCTTTGACCTGTACGATGCGGCGCCGCCGCTGCCAGAATGCTTTGTCTCATTCTAACCTCGCATCTCTGTGCACGCATCAGAGCGGCGTCGGTGCCTTTTCCAAGTTATAATACAGGTCTATGAGTCTTCGTGTTGTAGTGAGTGAGAGTAAGTGTACATTCGTATGTGAGTGTGTGTGTGGACATGTTCGCATGTAGTTTCTTAAAGTTTAAAAAAGTGACAAGTTTGAAAAGAGACGTTTAAGTGAATGACAAAGTCGTCCGGATTGTATGCGCCCGCGCACTTGAAAATGTCACTCTATATAAGTGTATGTGTGTGTTGGTTTCCCACGGTGGACCACGGACAAGAAAATGTTCCCCCGGTCCACCCACCATGTGTACGTGCATGTCTCCCTCCATCCGTGCATGCGTCCACTCACCAGGCGCGATCCGGAACAGACCCTCCTCGTTCAGTGCGAGTTCATGCAGTGCGCACACGCACAGCTCGATCGGGAACGCGATCCCGCCGCCGCGGCCCCCCGCGCCCGCCCCCGCCCCCGCCCCCGCGGCCGCGCTCCGCCCCGCCACGCGCAGGTGCTGCTCCAACGGGTACCCGAACACGGGTTTTACTGCGCTGTCGTCTGGAGGAAGGAGAGCGGTGTTATTGCGAGGTGTACTGACACGTTGGTAGATCTACATAAAAGCCAACAGTAGTTGTGACACACGGTCCCTTTGGCAACTGGAGAGTCCGACTCCAGGGGCCCTATTTTTGAAACCACTCTTTTCACACTCGCAGTAAGTTTCTAGAGATGGAATAAACAAGCATTAGAAGGCGAGCGCTCACGTTAATGCAAGCGGTTTCAAACATAGGGCCCCTGGAGTCGGACTTCCAGGGAGCGATTCCCGCGCTGCGACATTTCGAATTAAACAATCGCTAGGCAATCCAGCAAGTGGGCCAGATGGAATGGACATTAATAATACCAGGGATATCGCCAATGCGTTGCCAACCTCTATAACACGTTGCTCTGGCGGAAAAAAAGACAAATGCAAAAGCTACGGTTCTCCAAACCCTCACTCCATGGAGCACTGAAGACCTTCCTCTGGCAACTGGCAAGAACACAATACTATTTAGTGGTGGTATTGTCTAGCCGCGGCATTCTGTGTGGCACTTCCCGCTATGCCCTACCTCTCAATCCGACATTCATTTGCGTGCGTCATTTGCGTAGTGATAAACTGTTCACCCAAATGGAATTGCAAAGTGGCGATAACTGTCAACAATATTTATTTATATATTCACAAAAACATTACAATTTAATTCCGGACACAATGGTTAACTGTATTTTTATTTCCTGTAATGTTATAAATTGATGCAATAAAGAGATTACATACACACATACATACATACCTCTTTGGGGCCCCAACTACCACCCAGACCTAACTTCTTTCAAGTTATTTGCCTAATCATCTTATCGCCGCGTTCTTGACTCATACATTACTGTGGTAATTGTTGTCTATTTAGTAAGTAGGTGCCGTTCGTATAAACACCGACCGCAAAGTGCAACGGATTGGGCTTATCATAACACAAAACAGCTCGTCGGCTGGGCAGCTGTGCGCCAGGCGGAGGTTACAACCTTTGTGATTGATTATCTATGCGCTTCTACACATGCACAAGCATAAAGTTAGCTTCTAGAAACCTACAGAAGGGCTTAAACGATTATTGTATTTGGTACAAAGCGTGAATGCAAGATCAATGTGGAATGTATTGCTGTAGAATAAGGTTTATTTTTGTCTCATTTATACATGTTAAACATCCCCCCCCCCCCCCTTTCAAAAGGCGTGATAAAAAATGGACCTTATTAGAATAAGGTCCATTTTTTTTTAGGTAGACCTAATTAGCAATGCTCTCACGCTTTTCGCTTCTGAAATTAGACAACTAAATTCAGCCAAGTGTAATTACACCCCCGCCTTTCGGTTATATCAGTTTTTGTAAACTGGACTCGTTGAAGTTCAGTTGCACCGTGCACGTCATAAATAAACCAACAAGTTCGATAAACTGACGAAAAAGCAAAGTGAACGAAGTCCTCCTGATTAGATTTCATTATCTTGCAACAGTGTTCTAACTGTTAACAGTCTTACCGATATTTTTGTTGCACTGTTTTATTAAAACCTAAACATATGTACCTACATAAAGCACGGAAGCTTTCATTCGTGCATTACACGCACAGTACACATCCCCGCTCGACCTTCCCTTAGTTAATAATTTGTTGTTGTCGAGAATTTCAAATAGTCTGTTTTTATTTTATCTGTAGTATCTATCGGCAGTAGTCAGATAATGTCAAGTCACATAATCTGACTACTGTTTTATACATATAGAGATTTTATCTAATAGAATAGACAGTGTATCAGTGTACTTACATTACATTACCAACCAATTACTAGGCTATGAGTATGGAGTAAAATGACGATTGTATAATTTAATCCTTTATCTACACTCGTATCGTAATGTTCCAATTTCATATTCGAAAACAGTTGTTTAAGGATACACTTTTTTCACGCCAGTCTATAAAATTTTAAAAAATTACTTTTCGTATTATTTCCCATACTATTTTCATTACAGCTGTAACGTAAAATAACTTTTTAATCATTATGCAACACTTTGATTTTTTAAATTTTTGTCGGGCGCCGAGACACGGCGAAATGAAGGCTAAATATCTAAATGTCTTTGACAAATTAAAAATTTAAATTTTCCCTTTGATATTTGATATTCCCGAACAGAATATTTTTTCTAATTGTTGTAACTTGTGTTTGTGAATGTTTTTTCTTGTTTGAAGCAAATAAATAGATAAATGTAAAAGTAGTGAAGTGAATTCCCGCCGCTTGATATCCTCGACGCGTAGATACAACAGAACTGACTCGCAACTTATTTCCAGCAAAGTTGAGAAAATTATAGTTACGAAATTTTAACATGAAAATATGAGTGTAGATAAAGTTACTTACTATTTTAAGTTAAGTACTATTTTCACATTTATCTATTTATTTGCTTAAAATAAGGAAAAACATTCACAAAAACAAATTACAACAATTACAAAAAATATTCTGTTTAGCGGGAAAATAATTACACAGAATATAAAAAGGAAAATTTAAATTTTGAATTTGAATTTATGTAATTATTTTCCCGCTGAACAGAATATTTTTTCTAATTGTTGTAATTTGTGTCTGTGAATGTTTTTTCGTGTTTGAAGCAAATAAATAGATAAATGTGAAAGCAGTGAAATGAATTTCCCGGCGCTTGATATTCTCGACGCGTAGGTACAACAGAACTGCTACTTCTAGCTAAGTTGAAATTATGGGTACGAAATTTTAAAATGAAAATATGAGCGGAGATAAAATAGTGTATAAAACTGCATATAATTAGGTATTAAAACATGTCAAACAATTCATGACTCTTATGTTTTAATACCCCCTTTTATATGACAGTTGCATAAACTACTATTCCGCGTCCTTCCTCTCCCTACAAATCCAGATGTTAGCGGACAAGAAACAATAATATCAACATAGTAAGGCCACCGCGATAACACTAATTCCGGGAACACCCGGCGCCGACACAGTTAAGCGCTCGATGCGTCAGCGACCCTATTCAATATCACGGCCCTATAATTGAATAGTCTTTGACCTACGCAATGTCTTTTATCGAATCGTGCCCTTTTTGGTATATCGGGCACGAACGAGGACGATTTTTTTTTATTTTTAGAAAGATTGGCTTTGATATGTCTGCCCTGGACTCTTATTCACCAAACCTGCCTCAGCAGTGAATGATTATGAAAAATACTACACTGAGGTACTGACGCGGACAAGCTTGGCTAGTAATAGTGATGTTTACTTCATATTTATATAAAATTTTATTAAGACTGCAAGTACATGCGGCGTTTTTATAACCCTACTACTGGAGCTATAAATATATCTTGACACACGGCGGGCATTACCGAATTAAGGCATACAAAAGCTAGTTAGTAGTATTTAAAGCCTTGATTCGTAAATATGGAAAGCCTAATAGTATCGGTTGACAGAATATCCACGAGTACCTCCAGCACGCAACGCGTTACTCACTCGTCACTTGCATCTTGATGATCAAAGCAATTACTATCTCGCTGCAAATCTATTAGGCTAAGTGTTTGTTAACACTTCACCGGAATCACATCGCAGTACACGAATCAATGTTGGCTACAGTCGCTTTGGCCGGCTCGTTTTACGTGGAACGTAACAAAGGCGACTTAAGTTATTCATGTAGGTTTTGTCGTTGGCTGCCGTTGTAGGGTGTCCTTTGTAAACATCATTACTTTATTTGCACACAATACGCGTAAATCGTTTGACTTGATTAATTTCTGTATGTAGACACCGTTATTGCAAATAGTATTGTTGTGTCTAATCTGTTTTTGTTATTACTATGGTAACTCTATGGTTATTACTATGGTAGGGCTCGTCTAGTCTAAAATGACGCGCCCCACTACTTAGTTAGTTGATTTCGATGTGTGAGTGCAAATATTGATAACGACACTTCATCTGTGTGGGAGCCAATGAACGACGCATGCTCCTACGTTTGAATCTCACCGGCAACTGAAAGACCAATTACAACGGCATTTGTATATGTATTGCGTCCATATTTTAAACTTGCTTGTGTGCGTTAATGCGATAGTGGGGCGCGTCATTTTAGATTAGACGAGCTCTACTAGTGGACCAGGCGCGATTTCGTTTACTTACATCTACTTTACTCCTACCTACCCCTTTTTTTCTTGCTTATAAACTTCCCTCTTGAATCACTCTATGTATTGTTGAAAACCGCATTAAATTCCGTTACGTAGTTTAGAAGAGCTAAGCGTACATACAGACGGCGGGAAGCGACTTTGTTTTATATTATGCATAGATATGTCATATTTTTTCTATATTAGCTTTATTACTTATTGTTACTAGCTTTTGCTTGCGAGTTTGACCTTACTTAATCAATCTCTAGACCATATTTCAGCAGTACAGCTGTTGTCATGGTAAGCGAATATACTTCACACGCCTTTAGCTTGACTTAATGTTTATAGTGTCTTACAGTTAATGTACCCGATATGTCCATAATATTTGATTGTACTAATATCCGGGCGCCTTATGGATTGGATCGTAAATATTTACAACTCATAACTCTGGCGTTATATGTATTCTTTGGAGACGTTTGGAGATCGCTGTGTCGAAAGTATTTACGCTAACTAGCTTCCAATATTGTCGACACCCGCAGCTATCACACATACAACGCATAGGTAGGCAACGCATTGGTAACTCCCCTAGTGGCGATGTCTATAGGCGGCGGTAGCTACTTCCCAACAAGTGGCCCGCTTACCTGTTTGCCTGGCATATAACATAAAAACAAAATACAATGCCGATTGAGAAACAGATTTACTCACTGATAAACCGCTCGAGCTCCGGCACGGTGTCAGCTAGCGAGTGCAACGCAGACTCATGGTAGGCCCGTTGTAACTTCACATATTGTAGTAGTGTATGAGCAAGCTGAGCCTCCTTGGCCACCAGAGCAAACATCTCCGCGGCGAGAGCGTCCCTCGCGGCTTCGGCGCGGGCTCCGGCTTCCTCCAACTCATCTCGGGCCGCGCTGAGCTTCTGCGGGTTCTCTTCCTTTTGACGCTCTAAGTACTGTAAACAAAGGTTACGGAGATTAGGGTTACAGTGCGGTCAAATAAAAGCTTTAGTCGTAGGTATCCGAAAATTTGAAATGGTTGAATGAAAGTGGAAGAATCAAGAGAGATTTGTCAGGACTGTAGCAAGTCTGTCTACCCATATGGGAAAAAGGCGTGTGCCTTTTATCTAAATATTACCTATGTTTGTATAAAAGGTACAGTCTTTCGTGGTGGGAAGTCTAGGACTAGCAGTGGATGTTTTCCGGCTGTAATGACGGAGATGACGGTAAAAATGAAGCAAACGCAATGACGGAGTTTCCGATTGCATCAATGGTAGCTAGAGCTTTAATTGTTTTTTTCTACTAAGGTGGCAAACAAACTTACGGCTATTAAAGCATTTGCGAGATCCGCGGTACATAAACACGCGGTTGGTATTTGTTCGAGTCGATAGAGTATTGTTCTAATAAGGCGTACCGCAGATGGCACTTGTAGTAATGAATGTAGTTGCCGCAGTTTCTAAGGGAGTTCTGACGGTTACGGCACACACACGTAGTCGACAGTTTACAGCCGTCTGCTGTGCGTCTTAAGTGATAAAAATAAACGTGCCGCGAAGTCCCGAATCGCATCTTTTGTTTGTGACAGCTGTACACTGTGCAATACAGAACTGTATTTAAAAAAAACTTAAATACACAATAATAAAGGAAAATAAATTTTTAATAGTGTTCACAATAAAATTTTAAACTTCCTTGCACATCTGAGGGCCTAGTGTGAGTTCCGCTTCGATTTTACTTAACTATCGCGTTTGCGTTTACGTCGAAATTAGTATGAAGAAGAAAACTTCATTTACGTACCACTAGGCGGCGCTATATATTTTTTCATACTAATTTTCACGTAAACGCAAACGCGATAGTTAAGTAAAATCGAAGCGGAACTCACACTAGGCCCTCTGTTTCATACTAGCTTCTGCCCGCGATTTCTTAAGCGTAAAATTCGGTTATTACGACCCGGACCTGTTCCCATGGGAACCGCATTAAATTTCGGGATAAATTAAAGCATATATGCCGTTCTGAGCTATAAGCTACTGTGCATGAAGTTTTAAATAAATAAATAAGCTACTATACTACCAAACTTCACCAAAATTCGTTCAGTAGTGTTTGTGTAACAAACATATTTACATAAACATATTTATATTTACATTTATAATATTTTTATGAGCTACAGATTCAAATTATAGTAGGATTTAAATCAATTTGCCATTTCTATTGTGCACTACATCAATACAAATATCTTCAAAGAGAAAAGAAAAATGGCCAAATACGTACATAAACAAAATAATACCAATTGATATAATAGCTGATTCACACTAAAACGTAGCATTTGATAATATAGATTATGTCAAGATAATGTTGACATACTCACATGATATTTGCTGGTGGCTGACTCCTTTTCACTGATATACCTGCTGAGCTGTTTCTTTGCCTTCATAATGGCAGGGAGGTCCTGGTCTATGATGGCTGTCAGTGGGGCGCACACCAACTGCTCCACCTTGAGTTCATGCTCAGCTATTTCATTTGCAAGAAATTTTTCCGTTTTACCTGCAAACAGACAATTTAGCAGTAGCAAATATAAAACTACCTCTCTGTCATTACTGCCCTATAATGCAGTAAACAGGTGGCAACAGATTGAAATCTTACTGGGTTCCTAATTCAATTACATGGCTTGTTATGTCTCTAAATTCAACTGCTTGTTAGCTTTTCAATTTGTGAACTAATGATAATGAATGTTGAATGTAGGTAGGTGAAAAAATCTTTATGAACTCACCACATTCATGTAGGATGTACTTTAAAATGCTCTCATCATCATCATAATTGCTAGCTTCACACATAGACAGTCCCAGAATGTACTCGGGTAGTTTCTTTAGCCTCTTCTCTCTGGCAGCAGGGTCCTGGCCCTGGGTACTGCCAGCCCCTGTGGATAGCCGCTTGCCAATAAGCTGCAGAGCATTGCGGACATGCTCCACCTTACGGTCCGCTGTCTGCAGCTCATCAGTTAGACCTTCGTTTTTGCCTGACCTGTAGGAATTAATAACAACAATACAAATATAAATCAAATAATTTTCCTTAGCAACTATTTACACAACAAACAATAATGTCTCAAACCACATACATGGCATTCACATACAGTATAGGATTAAACTAAGCCGCATCCAAGATGCCAATACCTAATAAGGCTCTCTGATCCGGATTCACAAAAGAGTTGAGAATCTTATCAGATAGTAGAGATAAAACTTGAAGTACCTTGAAAATGTTTGGTCTGCTAACTGTTTCACTCTGTAGAACTGTTTCTTCATTTTGGGTGATTTCGTTGATTTTATTAAAAGCTACAAGGTCATTGGACTTAGTCAACAGTAAAATAATAAAACGATCAAGATCGCGCTATGTCAGTACGCCAATGAGATCATCCTCAACAAGAAATTATGGAATGGAGAAAGTACGAATTTCAATACACCAATAATTCAATAAGGCACTACATTTCCATAATTCACTACAGTGACTATAATTACACAATATACACATAAAATATAACACAATTTTTGTTAGACAAAAATTTTTATTACGAAAAACTAAACTTGAAAAATGAACGAATGGGCGAGCAAAACAGCGAATGACATGACTTGACATTGACAATTTAGCCATAGACAACATTCAAGAGTGAATGGTTATTCAGTTTTTGAACGGAATATCCATGAACGTACTACCCAATATGTTCATGGGAGTGACCTACGTGCAATATAAACTCAGTTATTTGCGTGTATCCGAAATCCGAATGTAATATCTGTGGTCTGTCAATGTGTTGTCAAAGTTGTCAATGTCATATGGCATCCGTCAAATGCTCGTAGAGGTGTTTGGTTGGTGTTTGTTTTGTATTTACTATTTTGATTTTGTTGATAAAATCAAGTCAGTGTTTCGTTTGAGACTGGAGGGAGTTCGCACTTTGGAGAATGGATTGTTTATATTATTGCACGAACACTAAATGAGACTCCAGTTGCGTCGCGTGTTTGATATCGGTCGGAACCGCGTCACGTTGTGTACATACTTTCATTTCAGTGCAGTATAAATATTTCGTTTGCGGTATAAAAATTAAAACAAATAAAATGGAGCGAAGATTTATTAACGTAATACTTTTAGGCTTCGCCTTCATGTTTGTGTTCACCGCATTTCAGACTATGGGAAATATAGAAGTGAGTACCTCTAACATACAATATTTTATCATTATAAAAGTTTTATCTAAATGTAACATGTTTGCGGCGAAGCGATATTTCTTCACGAGAGTCGCAATCCTCAATAGTGTGGAAGAAACTTAGGCGGATGGATGATTATGATAAATTTTTCATTTCATGTTTCAATGTTTTAATAGTTAACAATTCTATTGTTATCATAATTACGTGCATAACATGGTTAACGTGTAGTTACGTTTCAATAAAATTAATTATAATTATAATTCTCTAAATATTAAACCTTAAATTTATATTTGCTGGATAGATGGCACAACTCAATTTTCCTAACATATTCAGCATGTTAATAGGCCAACTCCTGCCTGGCCTGGTAGAAATCAACCCCTCGAAGACAGAGGTCTGCGCATTTTCCGCCAAAAAAGATACTTTTTTCATAATGCAGTTCCATGGAACACCTCTCTCCATTTGAAAAAGTATTGGGATCCTTGGTGTCATATTGGATAGCGCGCGGTTCCAGAGTCACCTGAAAGGTAAGGCAAAACTAGCTTCGAAAAAGCCTGAAGTGCTTAACCGGTCCAAGTGATACTTCACTCCAGGGCAGCACCTGCTGCTATACAAGGCACAGGTGCGGTTTCATATGCATAAGCGTATCTAGGGTTATTTTCCTGGGGGTTCCTGGCTCCTGAGGATTTCTGGGTTGTATTTAATTAAAATTATATTAGTATGAAGTTTTTATGTACATACGGTACATTCTGGGGTGGGCACGGCCCACGGAAGTGGGCCTCTGGACTCCGTACAAAGACGCACCGTACGAATTGTCAATTTTTGTATGCCCCTTGAGGAGGTACTTGAATTCATCTGTTCTATTGACTATTGACAGCTTCGTTCCCTATATAGATGATTTCAAGAACTGTGCCATAGGTACATGCCTGTACATTAGTTTGGTCATGTTCAACTTTAAATACCCTGTTTTCTGGCACTTCCTACATGTGTCTATCATAGTCTCAAGATCCTGCCTCCGCTTGCTCACCAGTGCGATGTCTTCAGCGTATTCTATATGCCATTGAGGCTTGCGCGACCAACGCACGAGACACAACAAGAAAGGGCTCAGGAAAGAGCGCAGATGACAAAAGCTGCATTGTTTGCTTACGTCTACAATCTAACAATCCAATGTCCTGCCTGCCTGAATAATTCCAATGTACGCGCCGGGCACAGATTTCGAACTAAGCGCCCACCAGATTACCTCCCGAGGAATACTGTCAAAGGCCCTCTGCAGATCAAGAAATACAAAATGGAGGTTTTCTTGTTTTATATTACTAAGGTGGTAAAGAAGCTTACGGCCTGCTTGATAAGCAGTCACCGCATCCTATGGACGTTTGCAATACCAGGGGCATCACCCGCGCACAAGTACCTACCCTTTTTGGGTACAAACAAACTCTCTGTCTCAACGTAAAATACAGTAATGAGTTGCTTTCCTAATGCATGTTTCAATCAAATATAACAATGGGTTCTACACAACGAAGCCACCCACCCGCCGACACCCACTCTGGCACGGAATAGAACAGTGGTGTGGATTGCGGCTGTAAGAAAATTTAAAAAACGAATGATTTAGTACTTCCAATATTTATTTATATTTATGTGATAATCTAATGTAGGTACATTTTCTCTTGTTGTGAAAAAGTAATGTAGTGCTATAAATTACTCTGTTCAAAACTTCCAACTCAGTACCTGTACGCAGTAAGTAAGTACCTACTTAATATCGCACGTGGCAAAGCATATCGCTATGCGTCATGCAAATGCAACAAGCGCCTGTACCTATTGTGTTTTATTAGTAAAAAGGCTTTGTAAACATTCAGCAACAACAGTAGGCCAATAGTATATTTAATAGTAGGTGGAATAGAAAGGCCCACATTCCAAAGCGCGGGCGCACTACGCGTTCTTACGCGGCGACCTTGATGTCGATTCTGCATTTTCTTTTAAATGCCATTGCAAATGTTACAGATAGCAATGTGCCTGCTATCTTTTTCTAATACCACTAGCCACTAAGGTGGCTAAAAAGCGTACAGTCCGCCTGATGGTGAGCAGTTTGCCTAGCCTACTCTGCAGGTAACAGGTATTACAAGACTAGAAAAACTTCGGCGTTTCACGAAAAGTCAGTGTTTAGCGCCTTAGTAAAGGTTTATCAGCATTAGCATATTAGTAGATGAACTTAAGTCGATGGACTAATGTCCACTGCTGGACATAGGTTACCCCTAATGTGCGCCAATGCACTTTGTCCTCGGCTTGCCGCATGCAGCACCCAGACCTGTAGCACATGGTTGCAAATAAATTTGATTTGATTTGATTTGACGCCTGCAGCACTCCACCTAGCCCCCTCAAGAACTTGTTTCCTCCAGCGATTAGTGGTTCTTCGGTATCGGCAGACATGGCTAGCCTTACTCATTCTGTACGCTATGTTAGACTTAACGAAGTTTTCCGAATGCCGCCCAGCCCAGCCGAATACTTCTGGTTGGCTTCCTTCTCAAAATTGTTTTTGCCTACCTGCAAGTTTAGCCCCGGGTACGTGTATTCAGAAACAACTTCAAGGGTTTAGGTTCTCAAGTTTCATTTTCAATCTGTACCTATCATTTAACTTGGAGAAATTTCGTTTTCAAATGTGACGGGCAAAGCCCATTACCACCGCTGCAACTCCTGCACGACTAGCAAAAGTGTGCTCGCGCCACAGTTCGCGCCGCGAGAGAGCTCCACTAAACTAATGTGAAGGAGGCTAAATTCCAGCACCGCCGTGGCCTTTACGGCGTGATGATGTGATCATATCAATAAATTAAAGAATAAAAAGAATAATGGATCATTCATTAAGTCACGAGAGTTGCGACGAAGGTATACCGTATATACATCTAACTAGATGGATGAAGTCAGATACATTATGTGCTCAATAAACTATTTGAAATCAATACCTAAATAATTATACACGATTAGCATTATCAAAGCAAAAAGGCTAAGTCATAAACTCCACATTATAATGGATAGCAGATGCAGTATAAGTATAATATATGTTTTATTACTGAATCGACTTTATCCTCAACCTCAACAAAAGACACATCACCATAAACTGAAGGTTTCTCTGAGGACATCAAATTCAAAATCATACGTTCATTCAGTGATGAAAAATTATCTCGTTGGTTACTTATATAGAGTTTTTATTTATAGCTGCCTATAGACATTAGCAAAACCAGTTGACAAATAGCAGTAGTCACTATCACAGCTTTCTGTTGAAGATTGCGATCGAGATTTGATGCACATTGCGATCTCCAACCCGTCTGCCAAGCTTATAGATTTTGGCAAAAGCCTCTATTAAACTAGAGAGCACTAGAATCCAGCAGAAGGCTATTATGCTACGAGCTGACGATACAGGCATCTGCGTGACGCGCTGTTATTGTATAACAAAGAAAATTATAATAACAAATAAAGTAATGGGGCTAGATAGAGTTGTTATTGAGCTTGTACAGGATGATGCAAGCGCTGCCCGGCTAGCGGCGCATGCGGCGGCTGTTGGCGCGAATATCACAGTGAAAGTAAACTCGTGTGTGGCAACCAGTTATGCCTACCTATTAGATCATCGTTATCATCTAGGCCGTCGGACGTCCATCGCCGGACATAGCAGTGTTTCCTGTGACTTCCTTTAGAGGTCTCTTCAGAGGCGGGCAACGCATTAGTAGCGCCCTTGGTGTTGCTGATGACCATAGGCGGCGGTGACCACTTTCCTTCAGGTGGCCCGCTTGTCTGTTTGTCTGCCGTATGACATAAAAAAAAGTGTCGCCTGCATCCATTGGGTCAAGCTTGATGCGCGTGAATGTTTACAATTTAAAATCTGTCCTTTTCTCACACACAACTAATAACTAAACAACCTATCATAATTTAGTAAATTTGCCACAAATTTTTCGGGTTGGACTTGATTGTTTCGCCAACAGGCGCGATTCGAGAACTTGCTTCTTTCGCTATCTGGCGCTATTTTATAGTATCTATAGAGCACCGAATGCACCATTATATACTCTACACAACCATCAGCTACCGCTAATAATAGTGAAAATATAGACAAAAATGAAAATTAAAGTCAAGACAAGCGCAGAGCAGTTCGCAGTAAAAGACTATATGGCTTGTCCTTTCCACTGTTGCGTGGGAAACAGATTTGAGAACGAGGACAGCGGGCTCTTCTCCCTTTTTTGTTGGAAATTATTAAATTCGACATGAACATCAGTGCTTTCACCGCTATTTCGCAGCATAATATTTTTTTTATAAAAGTACCGAGGTGGTCGACGCTGGACGAGATTACGGTCGCATCCCCGCTTTCTCGTTCCACGTCCAGATTGTGTCGTATATTGTTGTTTACTGGACATTAGTTTATAATTTATCGGGTTTATTGACACCGCCCGCAGCGCCGGCGCAGTTACGCAACGCGGATTGAGATCATCGGCCGAGATTCGCGACACCTTGTGCAACGCGGCCAGGTCGCGCACCCAAACACGATTTTTGCGCGCCTTCTTTGTAACCGGGTGACAAAGAAGCTGCGTATCAACTTTTTAACGGCACTTCACATCGTAATATGTAATCAATAATTTTAAATGGAGATGACCAACGAGTTGGCTATAAAAGGGATAAACGGTGGCTCTTGTGTTTGCAATTGCTATGTGATTTCGAAACCGTTTTGATTGATGGTTGTTTTATAGGTGACTCGAGACTCCACATATTGGCCCAAACTTTTGGCAAAACATTTGCTGAGGCTTTGATCGATCCTTTACATTCTTACCTATTAGGAATCTGGAAAGATGTCCAGGCCCAAGAAGCGATGAATTGAAATCGTCGGTCGGATGCGTAGCCATAGGCGTAGGCGTGGGCCGTGCCCACCCCAAAATGGTCTGGTGCCCACCCCAGGATGTGCCGTATGTACATATGTACATAAGAAACTTCATACAAAATAATTACAACCCAGGAATCCTCAGGCGCCAGGCCCCTCTGGAAAGTAGCCCTAGATACGCTATTGGCTATAGCCAATGACTTCGACGCGAGGATGCCCAGGCAGGACCCGGCGAAACGGGAAAACGGACCCTAGCAGAAACCGCAACTAACCGTTCAAAAGATGAGGATTAAAATTGATCGATATTATATCGTTACATCAATATTTTTCTGGAAGTCTATTGCCTAGTACAGTTATCTATTTATTGTGCATTTTGGATTCAAAATTCAAAATTTCTTTATTGATTAGGACATTAAATATATCTTTCAATCGTCAAAAAGGAGGGGGGTAGGAAAGTAGGAAGGAAACACACAGTGACACGCTGACCGCCCTATGGCCGTAGATAAACGTATCCCTCGCCAACCACGACCTCACCGTACTCAACAATGCCAGGCTGAGCCGGAACGCTATATTTCATAACGGATTCATTGGATAACTTGTCTATGGCAAAAAGACAAGACATGGCCAACATTCACGAGACTTCATTAATATAGGCCAATACTCCCTCTACATTCTCGTATTGGCCAAGTCTCGTGGAGTTTTGGCTAATATATGGAGCCACCTAAACATGTCTGTCTAGTTTGTCTTTCAAGTTCCTCTTTCGGTGAAATGAGATGATAGTTTTACTGTAAAACTAGGTGCATCTAATAGGGAAGTTGGACGTAAATCTCTCCGCGGACGCTGCGGCCTTGGCGTCAACGCCGCGGAACAATCGCTCGTCCGTCAACGGCTGAACAATTCAATTTATGCGATTGCTGTCTCGATGAACGGTTTCGCGTAATCATTGTTATGGCTGTAGTCTTAGTTATATAAATTTACTAGTAGCTCCGGCGCGACTTTGTTCGCATACACCTACTTTACCCTACCTACGCCTTTTTTCTTGCTTATTAACCTTCCTCTTGAATCAATCTATCTATTGTCGAAAATCGCATTTAAATCCGTTGCGTAGTTTAAAAGATCCAAGCGTACATAAATACATAGGGACAGATGGCGATAAGCGACTGTGTTTTTTACTATGTATAGAAGATAATCATATTACAGGGTATAACTACTGCGAATGTATGAATACTCGTGTACGACGACGGTAACTAAGCCAGTTACATACAACATTCATTGTGATGACAATGAACAATTGTTCAAATACGTTAAATTAAAAATCATGCATCATATTGTTGATCGGTGGTCTAATTATTATGAGGTCAGGCTCGTTACCTAGAGAAGTCGGATTCGAACCCTAGTGCCTACATTAGTTGAACAGTGACCGGTGCTCTTCCAGTGAGGGGAAACATCGTGATAAAACCTGTACATTCTGGCGTCTGAATGTGTGCCTAACCGTGATCCAATCCCCAGTTAACAGGGTCACGGAGGTCAGACGGCAGTCGCTCCACTGTAATTACCTGATCTGCTAAATCCTGGATCATGGTCAAGGCGGACTCCGGGCCCTCGAGCGTGAGCGCGAGGTGCGCGAGAGTACAACCAGGACATTAACCCCAACACAATTAAAATGTTGTTTTTTATGCACACCGTACTTGAGGTAGTCAAATAAAGAAGTGGCCCCCAAACGTCAAAAAGATTTTAAGGAATAGATCTCGATCTCTGAAGAACGGGAGGGGGACCAGACAGATGCAAAGAATGATGTTGTTTTAAAAAATTAAACCTATAAGTATATAATCAGTGGATCCGAACCAACTATTATTTATAATTTATTTTATAAGTAAGTAGTCGATAAGGCGGAAAAGGAAACAATGTAGGCCAGCCACCAGCCGTGGTTTATTGAATAACAATCTCGCCAGACTAGCCTTCACGTAACAGAGTTCATTTACTTCTCTACATAATACCTAAAATATGAACATTAATCAATTAAAACACTTAATTGAACTATAACAGGTTTAAATGGTAAAAGAATTCGTTTAACTTTGCCAGAGCCAACAACAATACGATTGTGTAATAAATAGGTCTAGGAGTGCTAATTCACAAATCAATTTACCATTTTAAAGTTTGAAACCAGACTAATTGATCAACATGATATATTCTGTGGGAAATACGTTGGACATTTACAGATATTATTATCATATGTATTTGTCTCCATATCGATAAACTCAAGGATTTGTTTGTGTTCGATTTAGGTCAAGCAGATTTACTTAACGTCTTCTTCAAGGGTTTCTAATAAACACACTATCAAATGAATGTATTAGTAGATACTTAGTTACGGTTCAGAAATCGCACCGCAACTGATTTATTTTTGGTGTATCTCGCGAGACGCGTAAATGGCAACTTAATTATAGTTTGGCTCACGATGTAGGTTCAGTTATTAATAAGTAGTTAGTACCATGCTGCAGAAGTTAAGGTATCCGACTTGTAAACGAGAGGCACCGGGTTCGCATCCCACTGCGGTATCAACGACTCTTCTGAGTTGTACGTTAGTTGAATGCTAACAGACGCTCTTACGGTGAGAGAAAACATCGTAGATGAAACCTGCACTTTTAGGCGACTGTATGTGTAACCATGATCCAATCGGGTCAGGTCCCCTGTTAACAGAGTCACGGAGGTCAGATCGTAGTCGCTCCACTGTAATTACCTGATCTGCCAAATCCTGGATCATGGTCAAGGCAGACCCCCGGCTCTCGTGCGCGAGAACACAATCAGGACATTAACGGCAATATTATGATCAATTGAGCATCATCGTCCTGGCATCGAACCCGGTTGTGGTCTGAACCGCGGCGCGCGAGGCCAGGGCCCGGGGTTCGCCTTACAACTTCTGCGCTCCTCACATGGTCTTCTATCACTATCTAATGATGGATGTAAGCTACCTATAGTGGTAGAAATAACCGTTCAATATCAAACGTTATATCCAAATTTTAAAGTGTTCTGAAAATATGTAAAGACAAATCTATATCTTAACCTGATTATGAAAAGCCTTGAAGCCCCTCTGGTGTAAATGTCACGATCGCAATACCATAAATTGATGGCATTCGAAATTTATTTGCAATATTGTTTTCAATTGCCATTTCCACGTCGCCTTGAACCGGCGCGGGCGGTTGATTTCAATGGCTCCATTAAACCGGATTTGTGTGAACGTAATCGATACTTATTTGTCGTAATATTAAGTACCCTCTATATTTCACGGATTATCTATCGCCTCGTAAGTGATTTCGACACTCATTGTACGTTATAAGCTGTTGGACGTTGCGACAGATCTTGTCTTATCGGGTATTAATAAAATATTTGTGTTCTTCTTTTTGGGTTGTTTTACCATTTTCGTTTTTATGCGACACCTCGTTTCGATGACGTCCCACGCTGACTTTTATGACCTTTTCACTGAAATAAAGAACTTTATTATATTTGTGTTTGCATACATTATCAGTGGATCTGTCAGACCATCGGCGGTGGCGGTGCATTGCGTGCCGCTTACATACGTTATGAGGCCTACTTTCTGTATTTTATGTCTCTTGTAAACCTTGTTCCGAATGCAACACATGGAATTGTTAAAATACTCGTCCGTCGTTTGATAATGACTCGGGCAGTTTGTAATTATTCAGAAATAATCCGCGACACAGCCGTTTCCATACGGTTGTTAGATGTTCACAACTTTTCGCATAAGTGTTACTAACTAGAGAGAATGTTTGTTAGTGGTTAGGGTAATACTAAGAACATTACTTAAATAATTAAGCCTTATTAGGAAACTTAGGCAAATATTAAAATAAATTCGGGTACAAGTGCGCATTGAGGATTTCCGATCATCTTAACCGAAGAACTGCCTTCCACACTGATCGACTCTGTGCCTCTTGCATCCAGGGATACGTGTTAAATATATGCCTAAACCTGTTGGTATCAGGAAAGAGTCCCGCGACGCATGCAAGGCCGCAGAAGAGATGGATTGACATCGCTGAGTTCGATGCGACAGCCAACGGCCTACGACGTGAGGATGTTGAACACCGGGCGAAATTGAAGAAAAATAGCAGAAAAGCGGACCCTGCCTGAAGAATTTCGCCCGTACAGTAGGAAATAGTTGGACCACATGGCCAAACAAGCAGGCATTGACCGCTCGGGTGATGATGTTGATTAATATGTACGACACCTGATTGTAAAAGACTTTTATATTGGCCCGGCGCGACTATCCATACACTTCCCTACCCCTACCTTACCCTAAACTTTACATCTAATTCATTCAAAAATTTCATTTGACGTCCTGAGTGGTTCAATGGTCAACATTGGACAACATATTTTTTTTATAGAACACCCAGACCCGTAACAGAAATTAAAATTCATCATTTAAATTTCTGCTCGGCCGGAAATCGAACCCGGGACCTCTTGCGTGGCAGACCGTTAGTTGACCACTGAACCACTCAGGTCGTCGAATATGGTCAGGTCTATGTATAATAAGTATGTATTTAAAAGTATTTAAGTAGTATATCAGTTATCTAGCACCCATAGCACAAGCTTTGCTTAGTTTGGGGCTAAATGGCGCTATGTGAATTTGTCCACGAATATTTATTTTATATTTATTTATCTACCCTACCCTACTCTACTTTACATCTACCCTACCCTACCTTATTCTACACCTACCCCTACCCTACCCTACCCCACCTCTACCCTACTTTACGCCTACCCTACATTTTCTGTACTCTACCTACCGTTTTTTTCTTGTGATTATTCAAATCGGTCAAGCCGTTCTAGAGTTTTAGCGAGACTAACGAACAGCAATTGATTTTTACACATTAGTTTATTAATAAGATTAGATTTTATGATTAGATATACATAGATAGTGTCAGGCAACGAGCATTGAAAGCAGAGTGAAGCAGTTTACCTGATGGCAACTTTCATTATCGCACGCGCCACCCAAGGCGTCGAGTTATTGACGGCCGAAGTCAAAACACTCGAGACTAAGGTCATTTCCCCTGATCTCGCGATACCAAGATCTGACACAAGGCCCGCGCCTGATTATCGCACACTCCATTGACGTATTCGACTCGCACTGATAGTGCAGGAGGTGTGTGATAAGCCGGAAGAGCTCCATGTCTAGGCCGCGACCTCCAACTCTGAAGGCCACAGTGATCTTGTACTTCTTTGCGCGTAGAATCTTGATGTTACGGTATAATTTGCGACATTTTTTTCCGCTTTGATGTGTTAACTCAGTTGTTTGACGTAGTCTATTTCCATAATTGTCACTGATTTGCCATTCATTCTATACCTTAGATCAACCATAGTTCTATGGGGCTATTGGCTAACTCAGTTGGCAACTGAATTTGACATTAGATAATTCTACACTACGTTATCTAGGTTGGCCACTGGCTATAGCGTCTACCAAATGAGAGTAGTGTAAGATTTTTGTTCAATTCAGTTGTCCAGTGAGATAGCCAATAGCCTCGCTAGTATAGTTGATCTAAGGTCTATGCGGATGAAGGAAAAAAATAATCTTTTATGGCAACATTCTTCGTTCTTTGGTGACTTTACTGCATAAGTAGGCCGTACCCATTCGTAAATATTTGTAAAATAAAAGTTCTATTGCTAAAAATTCTGTTGCACTTTCAACATGCGGACATAGCTAGGCTATCATTCTCATAGGCTTTAATTTTAGGAGGTTTTGGCCAGTGTAGAGTAGTATCATATACTCGTAGGCTTTCATCTTTATCGGGGGGTTTTAGCCAAATCGAGACAGTTTATCACCAACCGCATACAAAGTTGACTGTAAAACGCAATGCGAAAGTTGCATTGCACGATAACCTCAATGCAATCACCGCAGTATCAGCAACTTGTGAATACCCTGGTTTATCTGAGTGGGTAAAGCACGCATTAAGAAACTGGCCGTCAATTAATTTTAAGTGGCGATTTACAGCGTTATTTAATCAATAGGCAAGATAAGACTTCAATGGAATCTGTACAAGTACCTACTGGTATTAATATTGTCTAACTGTGCAATAAATTGCTGCGTGATCAATACAATATTTAGAACATGAAAACTTCACTGAGAACCCTGAAAACCCGCGTCAAACAGGCAAGCGGGCCACCTGATGGTAAGTGGTAACCGCTGCCACTTATGAATACTACAGAAAAGGGGCGCTACCATATGCCTCGCCCACCTCTAACAAGACATGTCCACCTCTAGAACGATCCTTGTCGTGGTCGAAAGGAAACCCTGCGACTGGAAGCTCATTTCACATCCCTACAATTAGTACCTACCTCAAAGTTGAAATTTATTTAATTACTATGCTGATCAATGTTTAGCAATAAGAGTGCCGTGTATATCACAATCACCTAAGAAGGATCTCTCTGACGCTTGGACGGCTGAGTGGGCACTGAGTGCACCTGTCGATGTTCCCTTCAAGCTGAACGTAAAGCAGCACCCAGCAGGCTTTAAAGAGTCACGGCGCGTCTGGTGTCTGCTGAACCGAATAAGAACAGGCGTCGTAAACTGTGCGTATCTATGGCACAAATGGGGTTGGTGCGAGGCAGCGGCATGCCAGTGCGGCTGCCCTGAGCAGTCAGTAAATCATATTATATTTGAATGTCCGGATACCAAGTACAGCGGGCAAGCAGAAGATTTTCAGTCCCTTTCGGCCGAAGCTCTCGCCTACTTGACGAAAAGTAAATTGAAAATTTAAGTAGCAGTAGGAATTTAAAAGCCATACTATAAATAAATAAAACACAATTTTATCGGTCATAACATATGGTTAATTCGATTCATTTTACAAAAAGGTACAAACAAACACAGGAGCGCGCGTTAGTTACTGTGGGCCTAAGCTGGTATGCCTCATTGCATTGCAGTGGCTGCCTTCTCCTTCCAACCGAATACTTTGTTACGCCGGACTTCTCAGGCCAACCAACAATGCTGATAGTGCTCCTCCTCCTTGCGTCGTATCTCCTCAATGCTGAGCGTCGTGATCTCAGTAGAGCACTTTTCTTGGACTATTCGGCGCCATCTCGTCCTGTCCTCGGCGATGCGGGTAGCATCACAAACCGTGGTGTTTTGTGTTGAGCGACCGTGATTTACGAGTACTTCAACAGACTCCTCGTCTTACAGAAAACGATCCTGGACAGCATAACGCAGGATGACCCCTCGTTCGTGGGCGACGGCTACACTTCGCTGGCCATCATCTACGCCACGCTGGCCGTCTGCAACTGGCTGGCGCCGTCCGCCATCACCGTCACCGGGCCCCGGGGCGCTATGATCATCGGGGCTTTCACGTACCTGTGAGTATATATTATCTACTGTAGAAAGGAAGACAGGAAACCGTACATAAATACAATATACAGGGACGACGGGCAACCGTAGTGAGTACATTATGTACTTGGGATATAAAGCCTTTATTTATTTATTTATTTGCCAACAGATTTACACTTTTTGGTACATTAAATATTACATGAAAAATAGTAAACACTTAAATGTAAATCCAATAACAGGCAAACTTACGCGCGTTTAGGCGTCAGAACTCTAGAAGCCAGGATTTCGAAAGGGGGAACGTAGCGGTCGAAGTTTTGGCTATTTAAGTGCATGATCATAACTGTTATAACTTAAAAATTAGACAAACACGTAGGGGCGCCCCTTTTAGTCTAGCGCCCTGGGTGGTCGCCTGCGCCTGATGCCCCTGGGGGCGCCCGCGCCCTACCCTCACGCCGCTACTGACTATAGGTACTATGATTTGTCCAAGATCTAGAGGCCCGACATCAAAATATCGAAAGCCGATAGTTATTCTTTTCTGCCAAACCAATTACCGATACACCTTTGCAACTCCTGTTTAGTTATGATCTACAGCGGCGACTCAAAGACACATTATGAAATGTACATTATATATTATTATATATTATACATAATTATTATTTATACTGTACCTTATAATTTTACATTACGAATAAATTGATTATGATTACATACTGACCGAATGGCTGATAAATAGGCAGTGGATGCATGTTTCTGTGTACATTTCTGGCCACCATGTTCAACGATAGCGCCGTGCCTGTACTACGCCCATACCATACCTACCGACTCAAGTTTCGTCCAAACATTGTAAGTCGATTGACCGATTCGCCATTTGTCGGGAAACCACAACTAATGAGGAGTTTTCCAGTAGGTATAGATAATTGGTTTCAAAAAGCATCAATAGATGGCGCTCCTACAATTTTGGTAATCTTTTTATAATCTGTATGATGGTGGCAGTGATTTCATGCAGCCAACTAATACTAAACTTAAAAATAAAATGTTTAATAATATAAACATAACTGTTAAAGGTTGAACGAAGTGTAAAAAGAAATATTTATGGAAGTATGTTCCATGTTCCATTATTATTACAACCTCTAAAATGGTTGAAAACTATTGACAAATACAATATTATCAAAATACAACGTACCCAGTGTTTATATCCTGTTTGCTAAGAACCGATTTCAAGCGAATATCAATTACCAAAATTGTCGGGCCGCCATCTAGTGAGTGGTTAGAAATGCTTTAGATACCTATTGGAAAACTCCTCATTAGACAGCGATTGAACTGATTGCGACACACGTTTCTGCGATAGCATAGTTCTAGCTATAAACACATAAAGTTTTATCAAACTCCGCTACCAGCTAACCAAAGCATCGGCTTCGGACATAGGGTTAACGCACTCTAGGCTATCGTACTGTGTTGTATCGCCTGTTTTGTATGTACGGCTGCTGGCTGCGAATGGCAAGCATAAAGATTTATGGTTGTTTATTTTGTATTTTTCTTTACCGGCTTTATCTGGTTATATACCTGTTAGTTGATTAGACTAGTTCCGTTATAGTTTTATTGGACAATGGCTATTGGAATGTTCTCAGTTGTCACATTGAGGGAGATATTTACATTCTAAAGACGCTTTAGATACTATCAGAAGCGATAGGGTAGAAGCCTACATGTTGCCTCCGCAGGCCGGCAACGCATTCGCGACTCCCCGAGTGTTGCGGGTGTGGCGCACCATCAGGTGGTCCGCTTGCCTATTTGCCTACTGTATGATATTAAAACAAAAACGATCTTTATATCAGGCACCTTTGTTTATTTTACACACGTATGTTTTATATATTTACTACATAAGAGCTACTAATGTATAACTTGGTTGCTGTGTGCCTCGTGTAGGTCTCCATACTGAGAAGATCCCGCTGAAAATCAGCGCTGCAACGTTCTGCTGCAGCTTACGCTGAACCGGGACACTTTTTGACATCGCATTAATCCATATTTCCATTTTTATTTTCATATTGTATTTGAATCGCTTTATTTGAGTAGGTTTTAAATAACTATAGAAAGTTACGTGTGTGATGATGCCGGACTCATGCCACGAGGCGAATTACGCTGAGTTACTATGTGAGAGCGCGGTGCGATATGCTGTCGTTAGTAGAGGTGTCTATAGAGGTACACATAGACATTTTTTATTTTGACATCACAATTCTCATAATATATTGAATAAGTTACAAATGTATGATCTATAGACTAGACTAGAGATCATAGATTTTAGGACTATAGGTTAGGATTTTAGGTTATTAGGACTGTCGCTCGTGTGATTAAGTGTATTACGGTTATTGTTATGTCAAAATAAAAAATGTCTACCTAGACATCTAGACACCTCCCCTAACGACAGCATATCGCACCGCGCTCTCACATAGTAACTTAGCGTAATTCGCATGAGTCCGGCACTATCACACACGTAACTTTCTCCGCGTTATTTGCGTAGTGACGCTGCGCCTGCGCCGCCGCGGCTTTGCGCAACCTTGTGTTGTGATGCGACGGTGTGGTTGGCCACGTGGCTAGGAGACAATTCTGTGACTGTAATGCTAGACAAGAAGCAGCTCATAGACATACTATAAAATAGATATAATCGTATTGGCTTTAATATTACGGTTGCACTTGCGCGCGAGGGCCTGAGGACCATCTTGACCATGAGCTAGGATTTGGCAGTTAATAAAAGTGCTACTTTCTAGCGATAGGAGATCCACAAAACGTTGGTTTGCCACAAAACCATTTATTTGTGACCCAAACATCGATTTTTCTTAGCGATATATATAATACTTACATATCCTCTTGGAGCTCTTGGGCTTGGGCTTTAGGAGTAAAAAAAAGCGGTTGGCCTCACATCCTCTTGGCAGTTTAACTTCTCAGTCACATTAAAAGTCACTTTTAGGACGACGGATAGACGTAGGATAACCTAGCTCGCTCACAGTCTAATAGCTACACTCACTGAATGCAAAGTCTGTGCTAGCGGAAGTGTTTACAATGCACGTCCTCTGGTGTCCGGATGTCTGGCTGCATTTAGAACAAAAACGGAGTTGCCATTGAATACCAGTACCGGTATCATAATTATCTGGATGTGTCTTGTTAGAACTATAGTTATACCCATGTAGGAGTGTTTATGAAATCAAACTGAAGTACTTTACTTTCTGAGTGATCAGTTGGTTTTATTTTATTTTATGTTATACGCCAGACAGGCAAGCGGGCCACCTGATGAAAAGTGTACACCGCCGCCTATGGACATCAGCAACACTAGGGGCGCTACCAATGCGTTGGCCGCCTCTAAAGAGACCTCTAATATACCGCTTGAGCGATGCCATGTCATAGTCCAAAGGAAACACTGTTCCTGGGAGCTCATTCTACATCAGAATTGTGCGAGCGAGAAACGTTCTATCGAACCTTCGCGTGGAGACCACTAGAGGGTATACATAGTGGGAAAGAGTACCCAGGTCGCGGCGGGTGGTGCTGCGGGCACCAGATCAAAAAATTCTTCAGAACACTCCGCACCCCTCTCACATACTCTTCAGGGATGTGAGAGGGACATAGGTAGATGGCCAAGAGAGATTTAAATTACGTTATGTTATATTAGCGCTCCGCTCTGAGTTTACAATAGTACCAAGTTCAGACGAAGTTAGCTAATTCAAGCGCGAAATCTTGGCCTGTTGTTGATATTATTGATCTACTACCTTAACTAACGCCTGTCGTTAATAATTTGTTAGGTATTAATTGCCTCAGCATGGCAGGCATTTCCCGGCGTGGGTCGATTTCATCACATCATAATGCTGTGGTGCGGGCGATCAGGCGATTTCTACTGACGCGCGGTGGCGGTTAACTCGCGCGGCGGCGCGGCGCGGGCGCGGGAAAGTCACTTTTATGACCACTACGAGAAATATTTCTCTAGTTTTTATATAGTAATCAAATGGTGGTGTCGGAGACGTACGTCGTATATATTTAAATATCTTAGTGGAAATGACTGACTGGTGTTTCAACGCGAAGTTCTGTTCAAAGCATTGGAAGGAGCGAGGAATGTTAGGACCCAGGAAATGCTACAGTTTGGTCCATCACGTAGGTGAAGTCACGAGCAAAAGTATGGATTCTGAAAACCTGTAATTTACATCACAAACGGGCGATCTTACCTATTCCTACATTCATAACACAATTTATAACACTACAAGCGTACCTGATAGAAGTTATATGGAATACCTAGAATCATTTACAATTGTGCAGCAACCAATAATTACCGTTTTGGTAGGAGTCTACTAAGCCTGAGTAGCCCGCCTGAATGTCTATTTATGCTGTGACTAGTGGCCCGCCCTGGCTTCACACGGATTTTCTCGGCTTGTCTTTACTATGATAGGAATAGAAAATGAAAAAGTATTTATTGAATAGTAGTAAGTACTCTACATACATACAAACCTTCAGGAAAAACTGTGATGGCGAAAACTGCATCAAAATCCGTTCCTTGGTCACAGAAGATCTATACGCCTGGTTTAGGAGGAAACGAAAATACATACAGACCGGCAGACCGACAGACGCGGACAGCGAATTTAATTTAACTATGTAAATATAGTTACATGCACATAATTATATATGTCGCAGCCGGATGGTTAAATTAGCCGGTTAATTAAATGGCTAGCTTTTTAAGCAATTATTCAATTGAATATTTGCCAAATCAATTAACTTTGGAAGTTACGTCTAACGAACGATATTGCCCCGAGTTTATGGAGCTCCTCCATACATTGTCACAACACTAACCTAACCCAACCGTATTAAAACCTTATGAAAACTTTTATTATTGTTTGAGATTATTGTGATTAAGTTAGCATTGTGACAATATTTGGAGGAGCTTCGTAAACTCGGGTCAATTTTGTTCTTTAAACATTACTTAAAAAATTCTTGAAATTTTCAAATTTTCAATTTAATAATAACATAAGAAGCTAGCCGTTTAATGAACTGGCTAATTTAACCATCAGGCTGCGACATATACATAAACTAGATGACCCGGCGCGACTTCGTTCGCGTACGAGTACACCTATACTTTACCCTTACCTACCCTTTTTTCTTGCTTATAAACCTTGCTCTTGATTCACTATCTATTGTTGTAAATTGCCTTAAAATTTGCGTAGTTTAAAAGATCTAAACGTACATAGATACATAGGGACAGACGGCGGGAAGCGACTTTGTTTTATACTATATATAGATAAGGTAATTAAAGGAAATATTGTCGCCTTAGTTCGAGTGACTACGCACCCTGCGGACTTATTATTTACTTATTTTTGTTAAACGATAAAGAAGCAGCAGTAACATAATAAAATAATTAAGACTTAAAATATTTAATTACCTATTACAGAATGACTTTATCACTCGCATCTTCTTAGGAGCCTTCTCGTTGGCTAAATGCAAGCCAAATGTTGACAGAGGTAATTCCTTTTGGCAAATATAAATATGAAGATTGTCGTATTTTTGTCGAAGAGTTGTCAAATAATCGCGTAAGCGTGTTTACTAAACTGTACAGTAAGTGTTTTTAAATAAGTACTGTAAAAGTGAGCCACATAAAAGAATTCTATAAAGGGCAAACTGTTAAGCGACAATAGGCTCTTTTTCTCTTCCTGGATAAAGAAAACTGTCAGATTTTACGTGTTTTCTTATACGACTGGTTGCAAACAAGCTTAAGGCCTGCCTTTAAACTGTTTGTTACATATCTTCGTTTTTTTAAACTTAAACGATCCCAAAACGCAGGCGTTTCTGGTCGGCTAGGCTACGCATCTACGTTATGATGGGTGTCCACCGGCGGTGGTGATCGCTTCCTATCAGTCGCCATCTGGTAATTCACTGGCTCCTTTGCCTGTATATCTATAAAAAATATATATATCTCGGCGTTAATGTCCCGGTTCAGCTCTCGCGCACAAGGGCCCGAGGTCTGCCTTGGCCATGATCCAAGATTTGGCAGATCAGGTAATTACAGTGTAGCGATTGCCGTCTGACCTCCGTGACCCTGCTACCAGGAGAACCTGATCAGCCTGGATCACGACTACACATTCAGTCGCCTGAGGGTTTCATTACGATGTTTTCCCTCACTGTAAGACATAACACAGTACATAATTCAGAAAAATGTCATTGGTATATGACGGCAGTGGGATTCGAACCCGGTATCTCTTGCTTGCGAGTTGGATAACGTTACCACTTGGCCACTGATGCTCCTGCCTGCATATCTAATCTATAATGCGATCGGATTCTCTCTGAATTTCATATACCTACTCGCTGTGCTGCTGGTCGGTGCCACGCCATGTAAATGCGTCGCGCGCGCTGGTGGAACCGTTATTTGGACGTCGCTGTTTGCATTTTAATCACCATGCTTTTTATTTGTTTGGGATACTCGTTTTTAAAGTTAAATAAAGCTGAATATCGGCAAACAACAGCATCCTCGTGCATTGAGCTTTTATGAGAATTATGTTTCATTTTGTTTATGTCAATCGGTAGACTTGAAAATAGTCAAAATCGTAAAATGGTCACTGCTGCCTGTAGGCATTAGCAACACCAGCGATATCATCAATGCTCAGTGGAGCAAGGTAGTGACTCTATGCCTTACTGAGAAGGAACACAATACCATTTAAAGTAATATTATTTGGCTGCAGTATTCTATAATTGGAGCTACTTCCCCAGTCGCGTTGGCGGCTCCGATTCGAACGGAAATTTATTGTTCCAGCGAATTTAATAGTTAGCTGTAGCTGCTTAATCAATGTGAATTTCGTCTAAAGTATGCGGGGACTGTTGATGTAATTGTTTATTTTTGTACTTGACACATCCCAATGCCAAACCTTGCCCGAATCTGTTGGTAGGTCACTCCCTTATCAGGCCCTTATCATTCGCCGCACAACATCAGCTTCCGTTCCCGTTGACGGACACCCCTCAGTCTCGTCAATTACTCCTTTTTTACTCTCCGAAATTACGACGATTCTAAATTCTAATGTTTTAAACTATCGCGGTTATTATCGCACATCATGTGTCGTCCCGTGACTATGATGCATGTAATTGCGTCGAAATATCAGGCTACTCGTAAACAAAGGTACGCGGGAGGAAAACCGGACATGTCTTTAAAATGTGATTAAAAAGTTCCTACAATAACAGAGAGGAGAGCTACATCATTATTTTTATAAAAATAACAACAAAAAGTACTGCTTGACCTTTTATCACAGTCGTCGCGTATAAAAACGCGAGCGAGTTATTTCAATAATAAGATATTGGTTGAGCCAAACCTGTAGCTGCTTTTAAAAATAATATTCTCAAGAGTCTCAATCCAGGTTGGTACAGCCGCGTTGGCATTTAGGTGCGAGCCAGTCCGCATATCGATCTAGTCTAGTAGATATGGCAAAACCTTCACCGCAGGCCCAAGGCTGCACACCTTTAAGGTCCGCACAGACATTCTACCCAAATTGCCACTGACTATTTTGTTACGGGTAAAGCCCTACAGCTGCAATTCCTGTTTAGCCAGGGTCTACAGCGGTGTTTCAAAAGAGCTACTGAGTATTGGCACTCAGGCACGTTTGAGAACAAATTAATACTGTATTTTTACGGGTTCGCAATTTTAGTTAAGAAGCAACCGGTAAGAGTAGGGATTATATTGGTTGCCACATTCATATTCATGTTCATATTCATTTATTCATAGTATTAAATATACATCGTCATTTCGTTTCAATAATTAATAGAATAAAATTAACTAAACTGTTGCTCAATTACAATATTGGGAATACAATAGAACAATAGTCAAAATATTATTAGAATTATAAATAAATAAATTTCTAGTAATAATGTCACAAAATAATAAAATATCCATAATTTACAAGCGATCGTTTTTTAGTACTTAACTTTAGTAACGCACATCAAAACCTGCTATGTATGTTGAAGCTCTTGTTTAATAGGCTGTTCACCTTTGTGTAATAGGCTAGTCTAAACCGGATCTAAACAGTAATGCTTCATTTTCGACCACATCATTACTTTCTTACATCGTTACCAGACTAGGTGAGCTAATGAATAAGCGTGCTCTGTGGGTACTTTTGTATCGGCGTCCTCGACCTCGATAATGTTTTTTTATTGTCTAGGGAGGCACATGGATGGAAACCTGACGGCCACTGACATCAGCATCTTAAGGCCGTATAAGGTATCCGTAGACATGACATGCCTTATGAAGAACCCCATGTTCATGTGCAAAGCAAAGACTTCGGGAGGGAGCTCATTCGCAATCCGCCCGTCCGCGTCCGTTGTGCGTTATAATCCGATTAATTTTTAAGTCTTTTTGAGGACTGTATCACGTCTTCTTCTTAAAGTATATCTATTGGAGGTTTTGCTACTTTTTTCTGACTGCTGGTGTTTTAACCCCCGACGCAACAAGAGGGGTACATCCGTGTATCTGTAACTGTATCTGTGTATAAGTCTGTTTCTTTGATTTCGAAGCGGCTTCTTTAATTTGAAAGCTTGTTTCACAGAGACGGTTTTTAGCTTTGTTACATCGGTTTAGGAGTCCGAGTAACGCTGTAGACTTCGTCGGAGGTCCTTTACACCACCTGTCGATGTCGTTTCGTTTCTAAACGATTTCCTTCCTCGAATGTTTTCTCGATAAAATATGTATCGAGAGGAGAGAGGTTATCCGCTATCGTCTGTGCGGGCCCTTACTCACCGCAGCGCTGTGTTTACGTTTCACTTTCCACGTTCAATGACACACCCACCGCCCGTATGTTAACTAATTAACTAAGGCTGTGCTGCGTCATTGCTGGTTTAGTACGCAATGCGCGCACCGAAATGCCTGAAATGCCGGCAATGGTTTCTAATCGCCATCCACGTTACGGATTACATACGGTTTTACGCGCGTCCAAACGCACCATTAACCTCGTTCGCGACGGCGACTCGGAATTAAAACTAAACTAGTTTACGAAAATCACAATCGATTAAGTAATATTAACGAACCGGTAATTGGGTCCGCTTAATAGGGTTTCGAATGGTGCTCTCTTTATGTCGACGGCAATTTGATTTGATGTTTACTTCTTTTTGTTTGTGTTAATATGAGCGAACATGGTTTGTCGATTTCGAAAGATATAGAGTATACTAGGCACCGTTTTCTTACACACATTTTAATACACCAAGTTTTATTTATGGAAAGGTCACCGTGCGAATGATCGGTTTTATAAAGCAACTCGAATTCCATTACACCGCTGGACTTGACTCTCCTCCAAACCAAAACATAATTATGCATAATTAGATAAACTATACGAAAAATAACTTTATATAAACATACCTAATGGACCTAGCGCAACCTTGATTCTTTAACGATAGTGGCGGGCGGAGACCTCTACAAATAATCATGTCCGAAATAATCTTGTCACAAGTTTTTGGAACAATAAAATCTTGAAGAAGTAGATATTTACACTATCACTGTATTTACACGCATTATCTCTTTAGTTTACCCAACTAATTATAACACTCAGCTTCCATGTAACTTAAACAGGTGTAGTTTTAAGTAAAAACATTACTAAGCTTGGAAAATAATTAAATACATATTCTATCTCCCATTTAGTTTAGATTACGCTTAAACAGTTTGCGTTGATGATTAGGTTAACTTTAATGTTTTCTATATTATGGTACTTATATATATGGTAGATATTACGACGAAATTTATTAGTGACGAAATAGTAGAGCAACAAGCCGATATGTTTTTAGAAGCTAAAACCGCCAAAACGTTTGTCATGATCTTCTTTTATTCGGGATCCGTTTTCTGGAGATATTGTGTTCATAATGGATGCAGAACTATTAGATTATTCGCGTTTTAGATGATATGCTTCAGTTTGCAAGGTTTCATTGCGCGCGTGTCCGAGTTAAACGCACATATACCTAATTCCAGGTCATTAAAAATGCCTCTTTTCCCGTAGGGGTAGTGAGAGACCATATTCTTTCATTGGCCACGGCCCTGATAAGCCTCTATCGCTTCTTCCACATCCATTAACCCTATTACACATGCTCGATTGTTAAGGGTACTCTTGACCGAACCTTTATCTGAATATTATCGATTTGATCGTGATATGTACGTACTCTTCCTCTTTGAACGCTGCCATTCATTCCTGCCATACACATAATTTTCGTTAGTTTTCTTTCATTTATCTTCTCTACATGACCAAGCCAACTAAGCCGTCCTTTTTAGATACAAATCAATTCGGTAGGTACTGCAATATTTACTTTAAGAACGACACTATGCACCGATTCTGTACACCGATGTTCATAATCAACAAAACCGCAACAGTGCACTATTATACTTGTGCTTTCTCCATATTTTCGGTGAGGCTTACCAATTCTCAGGAGGCATTATACAACCAAAACCCGGCAATTTCACACACCTCTATTATCAATTCGACGACCTGAGTGGTTCATTAGTCAATATGCCGTCTGCCACGCAAGAGGTCCCGGGTTCGATTCGATGAATTTTAATTTCTGTTACGGGTCTGGGCGTTCTATGCTTTGCTTAGTTTGGGGCTAGATGGCGCTGTGTGAATTTGTCCACGAATATTTATTTATATTTATTTATCAATTCTCCCCTTCCCAGGTTCTTCATAGTGACGTTCCTGTTCCCGCGCACGTGGCTGCTGTACGCGGCGAGCGTGCTCATCGGCGCCGGCGCCGCCGCCATCTGGACCGGCCAGGGGAACTACCTCACTCTCAACAGCGATGCGGACACCATCAGCCGGAACTCCGGCGTCTTCTGGGCCATGCTGCAGTGCAGGTGAGGAAACATTTGGGATGTAGCGACATCTATTGGTCCAATAGGAAGGTTATATACCTCCATGTACTTCGAAAATAATAAAAATATTGATTCCTCAACGTAATCCATTAGATACTAATAAAGTATGTTTACTTTTAAATGTCAAGCTTCGCTCAATAATGTGAGTTGAGACCGGCCAGGGGGCCCGGCTCGGGCGTCTTCTAGGCCTGCAGTGCAGGTTGTGCTTCATCATCCTTATTATCAGCCAGGTACTGGTCCACTGCTAGCCGTGAAGATGGGTAATTAATTACCAAAGACTTGCACACGTAGCGTATCCTTTCGTAGGCTTTTTCGTATGCGGGAGAGTGAGATTATTGTAGGTAGCTCTTTCTGTTTGCGTTGAAGACAGCGAGACATAAAATTATGTCACAGTCAACAAAACCCTTCATGCTACGCTAGCAGGAGAAAATCGCTTTATTTTTTCGGCGTCAGAAAAGAGATAACATCCGAGCTATTTCGTTAAATAACTGTGTCCATTTCCACTTGCAGCCTGTTCTTCGGGAACCTGTTCGTGTTCATCCAGTTCCAGGGGAAGACGCACATCGACGAGGGCACGCGGCGGGTGGTGTTCGGCGTGCTCACCGCCGTCTGCGTGCTGGGGATCGGGTTCCTGTTCACGCTGCGGCCCATAAGGAGGGAGCCGAGGCACGATGAGGCCAAGGTAAGGTGCTGGGAGTGCGGATTGGCGGAGTTGGGGTTTTTGTTCTACGCGAGCAGACAGCCCACCTGATGGTAGTAACATCTACGATTCATCTGTGTAGGTTGTAGGTAACAAAAATGCAGAATGCGTTGTCATTGTGAGGACTAAGATGAAATGCCTTATGCCTGTAATTGCGCTCACTATCTAACCTAACCAGAATACAAAAATGTAAGAGTTTTTGCTTGGCGGTAGAAATAGATAAGGCGGTGGTAATCACGCAGGCGGACTCCTCAGTCTTGACAGCGTCCTACCACCCGATAAAGGTATATGGTAGTTTGCGGTACTTGAGCCCAAGCCATCATCACCGGCTCGTGGTCCCACTGTTAGCAGACGGACGAGGCTCTGGTGAATCGGCGTTTTCTTAACTGGTTTTGAGGGTCAGATTGTAGTAGCCATATGTAAAAAAACAAAATGAAACTACTACTAAGGATGCTGAAGGCCGGGCGAAGTGGACGAAGAAAAGTAGGAAAGTGGGCTCTAGTAGAAGCTGGTTTGATCAGGTGGTAGGGATTTGAAGGATAGGGTAGGCCGCGCAATTACATGCAAAATGCATTTCACCTACGATACTCCATTTTATTTATTTATTTTGGTTTACCAACAGTTTGTACACAAGATACATAGGTATAATCTATAAAAAAATCATTTTGTAGTTTAGTTTTAAGTGTAAAACTAATTATAGGTAAACACATCTTCTATCGTTAATCATTAATAACTAACTGGACATCATTTTCATTTGGACATTTTAGCAACATTTATTAAAGCATGCAGGCCACCTGATCACATAGGTTCACAGTGCAATGAATGGAAGACGTTGTAGACGACAGTTTACAATCTTACTGCTTACCATCAGATGGGCTGCCTGCTCGTTTGTATCTGAGTACAGAACCCGGATGTGACCGCTCGGATGATGAAGTTCTTGATGCTGATGTGGTTGTTGATGATGCTACCGTTCCCCGGCAGGTCGAGATGGTGTCCCGCGAGTCGGAGTCGGCGGCGGCGGCGTTCCGCGGCGCGCTGCGACTCTTCGCCACCAGGGACATGCTGCTGCTTAGCGTTTGCTTCATTTATACAGGTACACTTTGAAACTACCCTCATTTGTAGAGGTTCCTTGTTGAAACTACCCTCAGTTGTTTAAGTAATCGTGTGAAGGTTTTTTTTTCGTGTCAATATTGGCATTGGATTTTCTGTCTGGTGTCTATGATATTTCTTATATTAATCGGCAAATAAACAAGCAAGAGAACCTGGTGATGGACAATGGTCACAGCAACATGATATATGGACATCAGCGACACCAGGGGCGTCACCAAATTGCCCACTTCTTTAATGAGACCTCCAACATTCCTCTTGTACATTCCACATCGGAAGATTAATTGCGAGAAAATGTTCTTTCGTGTACAGCCAGTAACTAAAAAGACTATGCATTCACGTTGTCATGCGTCTATCTTAATATATTTCTAGCACAAAAGTGGCAAACAAGCTTACGGACTGCCTGTCTGCCTGATGGTTAGCAGTTACCGTAGTCTAGTTTCTAATACCCATTACTTACAAATAAATATTTGAATTTGAATTTAAATAAGAGTGTTCCGTTAATTAACCAATCTCTCTAATATCCCTCCAGGCGTGGAGCTCTCGTTCTTCAGTGGCGTGTACAGCTCCAGCATCGGCTTCACGGAAGGCTTCGGCGAGAGCGCCAAGCAGCTGGTCGGGCTCTCGGGGGTCTTCATCGGGCTCGGGGAGGTCTCCGGTGAGTAACGGGGTCTCAGCATCTATAACTATTTTTCAGTTTTGCACCGCATAATTTAGTCACTTTGGTTTACGAGTAGGTACTGCTAGTTTGAGAGCCCTATATTTAGACGCAATTTAAAAAATCGGACGCATGGACTAATGGAGATCAGCGGGTGGTTATAACTAGCGACGGGCCAACCAATATATCTGAAACCCGGAGGATACTTATAAAATAACTCTGTTCTCTCAAACAACAAGTCCAAACGCTAACAGATAGCGCTGTAGAGCTCGTCTAATCTAAAATGACGCGCCCCACTATCGCATTAACGCACACAAGCAAGTTTAAAATATGGACGCAATACATATACAAATGCCGTTGTAATTGGTCATTCAGTTGCCGGTGAAATTCAAACGTAGGAGCACGCGTCGTTCATTGGCTCCCACACAGATGAAGTGTCGTTATCAATATTTGCACTCACACATCGAAATCAACTAACTAAGTAATTGGGCGCGTCATTTTAGACTAGACGAGCTCTAACAAGCTAGTCCTAATTTAGATTTGTCCGACGACAACAGTGGTTTAGTAGTTAACATGCCGCGGCATCTGCCATGCAGCCATGCGGGACCACTGTCCCGGGTTCGAGAAATTGAAATGATGAGTTTTAATTTCCATTACGGGTCCGGGTGTTATAATGTACAGGGTATTACATAATATATGTATGAAGCCGTGAACTGGATGGAGTGCTAAACATATTAAAACGATAGGTACAATTATTTCTGTCGTACGTGGAATTTTTGTACCTATCATTTTCATACATTTAGCACTCCATCCGGTTTACGGATTCATACATATATTATGTAACAATCTGTGTAATAAGTATGTATTTAAAAAGTATATAAATAGTTTATCAGTTTTCTGGCCCCCACAACACAAGCTTTGCTTACTTAGGGGCTAATGGCGCTGTGTGAATTGTCCAAGCATTTATTTTAATTTCTGTTACGGGTCTGGGTGTTCTATGTATCATCCTCACAGCCCATACAGTCCACTGCAGGACTTAAGGCCTCTCAAACGAAAGGGAAGGTTATTGCCATAATCTCCACGCTTGGCAGGCGGGTTGGAGATCGCAGTGTTTAAATATAACAATGGAAAACGCTGCTGCCCATTTTCCAGTCTACGGAGACTCTAAGATCTTTTGCCTCGAAAACATTAGTCGCCTTGTACGACACCCACGAGTGTAAGGGGTTGGTGCTATTCTACTCTGCCGGGCACCACTCGGCTAACTCGGCACTCGGTTCTATGTATAATAAGTATGTATTTAAAAAAGTATGTAAGTAGTATATCAGTTAGCTAGCACCCATAGTACAAGCTTTGCTTAGTTTGGGGCTAGATGGCGCTGTGTGAATTTGTCCACGATTATTCATTTATATATTGATTCACCCCGCCAGGTGGCGCTCTGTTCGGCATCCTCGGCAGCAAGACGACCCGCTGGGGCCGCGACCCGATCGTGATAATGGGCTACGTCATCCACATGGTGTCGTTCTTCCTGATATTCCTGAACCTGCCCAACGCGTCTCCGCTGGGCTCCACGGCCGACGTCTCGTATCTGAATCCGTCGGCCTACCTCGCTATGCTTTGCTCGTTCCTGCTAGGTAAGATGGGTTTCTATGTATAGTATAGTATAGTAATGTTGTACAGGAAAAGTTTGTATGGTGGAGGTAATCTCCGAAACTATACTGAACTGATGGGTTGAACATTCTTTTGCTAATAGGAAGCAAAGTTATTTCTGAGTGTCATAGGATACTTTGATCCTGGAATAATCATAGGGTCCCGCGGATGATTTTTATTATCATCTTGGCGTTAATGTCCTGGTTGTGCTCACGCACACGATGGCCTGGGGTTCGCCTATCATCCAGGATTTGGCTGATCAGATAATTACAGCGGAGCGACTGCCATCTGACCTCGCGTGACCCTGCTATTAGGGGAACCTGACCAGATTGGATCATGGTTACACATTCAATCACCAATTGATCATATCAGGCGTTAATTCAGGAGACGTCATATTTCATTAGTTGTTAATATCAATTTTTAGCTTAATTAACGTCTAAAGCATTTTTATGTTGTAGCAATATGTAGACTTTCTATTTCTTTAGATTATTGTATGTTACATCAACGGTAAGATGCAAATAACGATTGTTCATTCCATTGCAGGATTCGGCGACGCGTGCTTCAACACGCAGATCTACTCGATCCTCGGCGGGAACTACTCCGACAACAGCACCTCCGCGTTCGCGCTCTTCAAGTTCACACAGGTGAGTTACTACTACATGGATGTCAATACACTTGACATACTTACCGCATCTATACTTGACACAATTATCACACAATCGACGACCTGAGTGGCTTCAGTGGTCAAAGTCTGCCACGCAGGAGGGTTCAATTCCCGGCCGCGCAGAAATTAAAATCTTGAATTTTAATTTCTGTTACGGGTCTGGGTGTTCCATGTATAATAAGTATGTATTTAAGTAGTATACCATAGCACAAGCTTTGCTTAGTTTGGGGCTAGATGGCGCTGTGTGAATCTGTCCGCGATTATTTATATATTATTACATATTTAATTAATCTACACTTAATAATACAAGGAGCGTCGGTGGCCTAATCGTTAAGAGGTCCAACTCGTACCCGGTGCGAACCCCAGTGTAGCCATGTACCAATGACTTAAATAAATAAAAAAATTCAAATGTGTGACCATGATCCAATATGGTCAGTTTTCCGTTTAAATGGAGGAGGATTTCCCCGGATGCGGATAATACAAGTTTATGATATCCGCAGTTCTAGAGGGCTGGCAGATTTGGCGATGCACAGCGAAGAACGTTTCTTATAGCCTTGCCGGCGTTAAAAGTGACTGGGCGGAACCTGAGCTGCGCCTTGCCTAAATTGCGCCGGTCCTAAAACCACACTCGTATCGCACCAATTGCCGTTTTCAATTAACTTAGGAATCGCCTAAGTAATTTTTAATCTCAAGTTGGACGATGCTGATTGGCTTAAAAGCAGTTCAGACGGAATTTAAGTCATTTTTATGTTTAATGAAAACGGCAACAAGTTTTTCAGAAAGGGGTGTGACTCGACAGCAACAAAAGCTTTACTTATTTTTGTAGGTAGTTAATCTTTTGAGCTCTAAAGAAATTTTTATTTAATACTTGAAACTCTTCATCCACAGTCGCTGGCCGCAGCCGCCTCCTTCTTCTACTCATCACAGGCGCTGCTGTCAGTCCAACTAGGCATTTTGGCCGGGCTGGCCACCATTGGCACGTTCTGCTTCTGCCGAGTTGAATGGGCAGGGAAAGCCAGGGCGCGGGCAGCCGCCTTGGAAGCCTTAGAAGACAAGCCAGCGCCAGAGGCCAATGCCTTGCACTATGACTAGGTTATGTTAGGGTTACTCGTACTAGACTAGAGTGAATAGGCTGTTCCTGGACATGCTCCATCTTCAGCCGTATCGTCACTTACTACCAGGTGAGATGGCGGTCAAATGCCTGGATAGGAAAAAATTAATAAAAAAAGACTAGGGTGGTCGTGTTATAGTGACACAGTGGACGCTTGGCTGGTGCTCTGAATGTGAATACGTGTCATACTGGAGCTGGTGCTGCCATCGTGGTTGTGGTAGCTACGTAGCGTGGCTAGCTACAATGGTTTTAAACTAACTTCCGAGCTCCCAACTCAACTCAGACCGGGTGCTCTCGATACTCACTTGCCAATGAAATTTTTTTTTTATACTACTATGGTGGCAAACAAGCTTACGGCCTGCCTGGTGGTAAGCAGTCACTGCAGCCTATGGACGTTTGCAATACCAGGGGCATCACCCACGCGTTGCCGACCCCGTAAAAACCTTTTTACTCCTTTCTTAAAGAACTCCGTGATTTACGCGTCCATTAGCCTACTTGTCAATTGAAGTCTTTAGCGACTGAATCCATTAATTGTAAATGTTTTCAGGATTAAGCGTGTTGTCTGTTCATTTGCCATGTTGTACGAAATATGCCCAAAAGATGTGAATAGTTACAAAGAAGTGTGGAAATAACTACAAAATATAAGAAATTAAGATAACTTGGTCAAACTCAAACCGATTTCACCATTAGGGAATTATAATAATTTTTATACCAGTTTAAGGAGCAGACAACAGCAGGGCAATTCATAAGGCAGGGTAAAGGCAATACAAAATAATAATGATTATTTATTTGGAGTTTATAAGATTTTAATCTCTTTCCATATATTGCTACTATATCTCAAACATATTCCAGTTATAGTACCAATCATTATCACAATAATTTGTTTGACTTCACACCGGCTCAGCCCTAGTAAGAATAGGGCTCAATCCTGCTGGAGCAAAACACTTAAAGCAAAATATTCTAATTTCTTTGGACAAAAGATATTTTCTGTGGCGAATAATTGTATCCATTTTTATTTATAAGTACATTGCTTATGTTATTCCTAAGAGATATATTATGACTCGAATATAATCAATATATCAATTGATATTGCAATGAATTTGTTGTAACCAAAAAGTATTAAAATTGAAGAATTTATAAATGTATATAGCAATTATTTAAATTTGAATGCAGTGCTACAAAATTAAATTATGTGACGTCTGTGTTGGTGCTGTAAAAATGTTGAAATGTATATTTTGTTAACTCCTTGTTTTTCTTTAATGTAAATTAACGTAAAATATCAAATAGAAAGCCAAGTAATTGTTCCTATTTGACAGAACTTGTATATGTTGTTATTTTGATATTGAAGTAAATGTAAAAATTTAAGGTCTAGTGTAGGTATAACATACCATAGGTTATTAAAAAATTATTGATATTTAACATTCCATATTAGTATAACTTATATGAACTCTATGAAAGTAAAATATTTTTTTATGTAAATAGGTAATAAATACAATAAACACCTTACCACCATTTCATATCCAACTGTGGTGGAAATAGCTAGAAGCAGAAAGTCTAGTCAATATCTTGCTTAAATGGTGGCATAATTATATCCAATAAACTTTAAACAAAAATATTGATGTTGTTTACTTTCTTATTATATTTTTCTGATGATTTAATATCTCTTTGGAATACATTTTTAAGAGAAGGCTTCGGGATGGAAAGCTTTTTAGAACCTACAGGATTAGCCAACGTAAGTGCAGGAATGAGTCAGCTCAGCCTCACAGTGACAACACCTGCAGTTTTGAAGAGCCTTGTGAATATTGGTAAAAGATGTAGCTTTTGCTTCAACAGTACAACATAAAATTTAAATGAAAATTATATTGCGGTTTGAGTCACTCTTATTTACAAAATTGTTTAACTAAGTTACCGAGGGTTCTTTTCCTTACATACAAAAATTTAAACAGACATTTTGCTATTTACTGCTATCTGTATTGTGTGATTTATTTCCTAATTTGAAGTCCATTGGTTTATCATATCCCATAATCTTGGCGAAATGTAGAGGATCGTTGAAGAACCTCGCTTCAATAAATAGAGGCTTCTTTTTTGCATATATTGAGGTGAACAATCCAGGTATGTCTGGTACTTCTACATCAACAGGTTGGAACTCCAGCTGTAAGAGAGCATTTGTTTCAATTATGACTAAGCCCAATAAAAGTCATATGTTCTCGATGGTATTAGATAATATGGTATTAGATAATATAGTTGTGACATCCTATTTATTTACTGAGAGAGTTTTAGCTTATATTTCAATGATTTCATTATGACAAGACAATCCTTACCGTTTTCTCTTTCATGAAGAAGCTAATGGTTTTCGCTTTGTATGTTGTTGTCGCAGGGTCACATTCAATTTCTGTCACATACTTTTTGGTTATCAAGTGCAGCAATAGGGGTGTCACGAACGTGAAGAATCCCACCACCGAACAAATTGCGATCAGCAACGACGTACTGCCGATGGTAGACGCCTCGCGTAAGATAATGGGTTGTGCGAAGAGACCAGCGATGCTCGACCCCAGAGAAAACATCTTTACAGCTCTAATCTGTGGCGTCAAAGGGCCATAATATACGACATGAAATTTATCATCGCCTTTTTGCTTCTCTACATTTTTTGTGGAAAGATGCCTCGATAATATATTGGCACAAACACTCAGAGGTTGTAAACTGGAATTTGTCTGGACTGTTGAGTGAAAAACTGAAAGACTGGGTGCGTAACAGTTTCGCGCACAAATACGCAACATATTGGTGTAATTATACTTTCGGGAAAACTAATAAATTACGAAATCCAACATGTAATTGAACATTTCCTTACACCTCACACCGCTTGCTTCGTTTGACTCGGTTTGACGTTTCATCACGTTTCTCGGACAGTGACAGTCAGCTGACTGCTATAACGGCTTACTCCACACTGTCCGATTCGATTTGGCATCTAAGTGGACTAGGTAAGGATTGTGTGATAAAAACTATTCTCAAAAAAGAGTTTTCCGTGGTTAGAGATTGAACAATTGTTTTCTTTAATGGTATTTTTTAAATAGTTTGTTCAAAGATTTAAAACAATATTGTCTCTTTATCACAGCTATCCATTGAAGCGTGTGTACGTTCAAAGTCCAAGCAGTAGAATGCAACTTATAGTAAAAATCAGTTCAGGCGGTCCGTCGCGCCCCGTATGGACGCAACGATATAGTAATTACTATACAAGTAATTGCTGGAAGCTAGGAAAAACAACTAAGAGCTCTGTAGATCAGAAGTAAATGGGTTGATAGCGTTTTTATTGAATATTTTCAGCACTACGAATGATCTCCACTGGCAAGCATGGCGATTTGGCAAAATACACTACTAATGTGGAGGAGACTCAAGTCCAGTGGACTGTTATGGGCTGTCGATAAGCTTTTTTTATAAATCAAGGGTAAATTTTATTTAACCACTACAATTTTGACACCTACCTAAAAAACAGGCCTGCCTAAATATTTATATATTTCTTTAAATACAATTTTCCAGTTGGCAGAGGGAGAGAAAAATGCAAGAAGATGGTACAACTAAATCGGACTGTGTAAAGTGTTCTTTATTATAGCTCGCGTGATTCAAATAGTTTAAAATGATCACGATAGATGGCGCTGTAAGTTCAAGTTCAAACGAAGGCATCAAAGGAAATTTCAGCAAATTCAGGAAGATTCACAGTTCTGAAGAAAATATTATTGTTTCAATCAAAAACTTTAATATTGCAATGCTCAATCAATCAAGTAAATTTATCTAACGAATCATGTTTCTTTGGGCAGTTTTCTAGTTCGAAGCAGAATCCTGTGTCGGTATCGAGGACATTTCCATCGACGCATTGACAGCGGGCGGAGCCGCAGACGGTGGCCACCAGCGCGGGCTCCGGCTCCTCGCACGTTGGGATGCTCTCCCAGAACGACTGGTTGCACCAGCTCTTGACTTTTATTAGGTCCCCGGGGCACTCGTCCACACCTGCAAGTTATTGGAGAATGTGATTGTGATAATTCGCGTTTTAATATATTATGATAAAAATCATAGAAAATATTTTCTATGAGCAAAATTCCGCGAATGAAAAGGTGCATTTAGGCTATCCGAGTATAAGTACGGTCAAACTACTGAATAAAATTTACGCCCAGCAGGTAACAGACAGCAGAGTTATTTACTTAGGATTGTTAATTTTTAACAGTAGGTAGTAGTAGTGTTATTGTCAGAGAGATGAGAGTTCAGGTACCTAGTTATTTACTTACTCTTAAGCTCCATATTTGTGGTAAAACAAAGGTAAAATCACGTGGTAAAATAATGTCCATGATGATTAGCCTTTTTATGGGGAGAAAATAGGTATATATTTAAAAATGACTGGCATAAATGTCTTTCATTTTCTTGTATAGACTAGCCAGACATTTGACCGTTACCATGTGCGGCCAAAGATGGAGCATGCCTGTCTAGGAACACCCTATTCACTGTAGCCTTGAAGGCGTCCAGATTATAATGATCATTGATCACACTCCCAGGCAACGTGTTCTTCATTAGCCGTACGAATTATAAAGGTTGCACCAAAGCGGCTCGAGCGGATATCTGGAAGATCCAAGACATAAGGACGAAGCGTTTACGCCGACTGACGACCAAATATTATTGACATCGTCGGCAAAGGAGTTTCAGGAGATGGATAATTCGTTAAATAATAAGAATCTTTGAAAAGTAAAAGTTTGAAAGTAAGATGAATGTTACATAGGTAATGGTTTTTGGAAAAGGTGAAGATATTACTGAGGGTAAAATCGTGGTCGTGAAGCGAAAGTTGGGTATTATTTATTATTTATTTATTTAAAACAACTTGTGGCAGAAGAAGCATGAAATTAGGATTACTGCAGTAGAAATGAGAGCGATGGAAAGAGTCATTAAGATTAGGGAACGTGCTGGAGTGAAAGGGAGTTAGTGACAAGGATTGAGAGATTAATGCTGAGTTAATTTTATCATGTATAGAGGAGATGAAAACAAAAAATATATATGTGGCAGGAGTGAATGGAAGCGTTGGAAGGGGAAGACCGAGACGACATTTCGACGTTCATATCACGATCAAATCGTACTTATTTTAAAGAGTTCCCTAACCGACGAGCATCATGGAAAAGTTGTGGAAGAAGCGAGAGAGATTTGTCAGGTCCGTAGTATGTGGAACAATGGTGGTCTCTGCCTACTCCTAGGGGAATAAGGCATGACGTAGATTTTTTAGCTACGTATCTTAATACCAGAATAGTAATGTGACCTAATGGCCTTAATACAAAGCTTAAGCTGCTTAGCGTGCAATGGAAAGAGCTACGCTCGAAGTTTCTCTACGCGTTAGGATCAGAAATAAGTTGCAAAACTAAGGTCTTCTAGTTTTAAGGGTCGTATAATTGAAGTAGCGATGGACAGGCTACATAGATAATAGCTCGCTGAGTCGGCCTAGTAGCTGATAGCACAGAGAAGTTTACGAGGAGTGACCACATACCGGCAATCGCAGTGTAGGCCCGCCTTCCACGGGTTTGACGGACCTTCTATAGGTCCTAGGAAGCCGATGGACGCAAGAGTGTGGGGAGTCCTACTTTCAGCAGAGGACGTCCAGCGGCTGAGACGATTATGATAAATTTGTAGGTATTTATGTTTTGATATTAATATCTACTTAAAAAGTAAAGGCTTCAGATTTAGCTGTTTACTTAGCTACCTACGTAAAAAGTACGGTTAGATTGAACTATATGAAGTTTAATTAAAAGCAAATAAACTACCTACCTAATTGGTAAGTACTTTAGCAAGTAGGTATACTGGTGTGCCCTAAGGGCCTTAATAGAAAGCTTTAAGTTACTCAGAGTGCGTTGGAACTACGCATAGAGGTTATCTACGTGATAGGATCAGAAATGAATATGTACGAGTAGCAGAATTAAGGTCTCCTAGTTTAAAGAATCACAATACTGAAGTGGCTGAAAACATAGCTCGCAGAACCAGTGGCTGATGGAAAGGAAAGAGTAGCGAGTGGCGACCACGTACCGGCAGTCACAGCGTAGGTCGACCTTCCACGGGATGGACTGTGAGGGACCTTCTATAGGTCGTAGGAAGCCGATCGATGAAAATGTATGGGGAGTCCAATAGAGAGCGGTGGTCGTCATGTAGCTAAGATGATTATGACTCCTAAATATTAAGGCAAAATAGGCTTTCAATTACAAAGTAAATCCTCGACATTTAGTTATTTTCTTAGTCACGCCAAATGTTCAACCCAATAATAAGACATGTAGGTTAATTTACTACAAAGCTGCGTGCAAACAAATATTAGAATTATTTAGTATGGGTGAGCAAGCATTTAGGTACTTACTTACTTTTCGCAAAGGATCGCAGAGAGAAGCGGACCTTGAATTTGGAAAATAATATCGGTTGCTTTTTGTGCAATGAGTAAACAACAAATACGCATACAACTTTTGCCTCTACCCAATTTGATTCTAATAGAAGGACAGTGGACTACTATTATGGGGTGATGATTGATGAGTGATCACACAGCACCATCTATCCTCAAACTAAGGAAAGCTTGGACTATGAGCTCTACATTAATCGTATTAAGGTACTTACTTATATGCTTTCTAAAAAGTATTATACTATTGGTACTTATTATACGTATCTTCATAGTAACACCCAAATCCGAAAGAAAAAAAGAACTACACATTAAAAATAATTACTACAAATTCTGTCCGGCCAGGAATCGAACCCGGCACCTCTGCATAGACGGCGTATTGACCACTGAACCACTCAGTAATTTAACTTTACTTATAGAGTTTTTAGTGGGTATATGGAATTGCCGTTTGTATTACAAATATTCAATGCAAATTTTGACAGTCTTAGTGGGATATTTCGTAATAATGGTTATTTTTGGCCTTCAACACATTTAATTAAACATATGTATTAGCGTTATATTACAAGTGGAGCTTGGTTTTTGAGGCGAGGCACAACATTAAAAAAGAATTATCAAATGAATGTAGGAAAAACGGCAATTTCACATTAACTCTGACCCGTATTAGTTCTAAAAGCAGCTTACATGTATTATTGTGCCACAAGCAAGTAGTCACGGCGACTGAGGACCTGACGTAGATACATGTGACGTAACAGCTCATTAGCAATGGACACAGGAACACAGTCTTCCACATATTTCTAGTAACGATATACACTGACGCACTGACTCTCTCTGACGTACTGACTCTTAGTGAGCCGCGAACTAAAGTTATATACCTTTACAGCAAGACAGTTGTGGCATGTTTGTTTTAAGTTACGAATTATTTATTATACATTAAACCTTGATTTCTATACAATAAATTATCAGTGTGTGAACAATGCATAGTACGTAGTCCATGATACGGGAAGATAAAGAAAACATTGGTGTATGGCCTGCGACACCTGAGTTAAATAAAATATCCATTTGTTTACTATATGGGTTACTCATGACATGATTGTTATGTTGATGACACAGGCTATCTTCAGACAAAGTATTTTCTCTGATTTCACAATTTATACATGCTTAATCATACTTTGGTTTTATTATTATATGAGATGCTATTGAAATGCATAAACTGCATAATCTACATAATTTAAAATAACGAATTAACCGTACATACAGGACACTGAAAGTTCTGCGCTACTAGCCGCCCATAAAAGTTTAAGCCTTCCGTTATTACCATCAGAACTTAAATTTCACCTAGGGGTATACTACTCTGTAGTACTCATCATGATCATTCCAAACACGATGAGGTTATCTTGTTGCCTTCATTAGTTCATTAATCGGTCCAAGCGAACCTTCACCCCAGAGCACCTCCACTTGCTGCATAAGGAATAGGTGCGGCCTCATATAGAGTATTGTTTCCTTCTTTGGGCCGGCAGATTGCCGACCTACTTAATCCTTGGACTACGGTGGACTAAACCACGACTCTAGGTTGGTTGTCTGACTTTTCAGCTTGTATCGCATTTTAAACTACAATGAAAACTTATACAATGAAAGATTGAGTTATTTTTCCAAAAAACGGGTAACAAACACAAGAGAAAAACACTGGCTGTACATTGGCAATTGACTAGGCTTCATCGGCCACCTCAGGGGCCAGGAGCCCCCCTGGAAAATAGCCCTAGATACGCTAATGTGACTACGTACAGAGACGCGTCTTACGGATTGTCGACGACCCAATACTAACAAGCCGGTTGGAACCACTGTTTGACCGAGGGACTTTGGCTCCGTGCGTGTGTTCTACTGGCTGTACAATGGGGAATGGAACTCTAAGGAACGTTATGATCTGAAGCCCATGGCACAATTCCGGCATCGCACCACCCGCCGCGGGCTGGGTTCTCATCGCCACTACGTAGACCCTATAGTGGTGTCTGCGCGAAGGTTCAAAAGAACGTTTCTCGCTCGCACGATTCGGATGTGGAATGAGCTCCCAGTCTCGGTGTTATTTTTGAACTATGCCATGGGATCGTTCAAGAGGTATATTAGATGTCTCTTCAGAGGCGGGCAACGCATTAGTAGCGCCCCTGGTGTTGGTACATAGGCGACGGTGACCACTTTCCATCAGGTGGCTTGTCTGTTTGTCTGCCGTATCTATAACACAAAAAAATCCCGACATTATACCTAGGACACCTTTACGTTCATGTCATGTGCGGTGCCGCGGTGCAGTCGATTTTTGGCACATTTTGATTTTCCACTATATGAAAATGTACACTTATATCAGAATGTTCACTGTCCATCTATTTCACCCTTCGTGTACGAAACCATAAAAAGCATGTTTAGCCGCGCTCAAAATAAGAGCAATAGAAAACTGGTATATATTTTATACGTTCAACATCAAGGGGACGTCGATCGTGTTGAACTCTTTCGTATTAAAAGTCAACATTTTCAAGAAATAAGTACATTTATAATAATGATCATGTGGTTGTAAGACTGGCAGCTGTCATCTGAGCCTATTAATATTTGAGCGTTGAATCTCTTTTAATTATTTATGCGTCCCACAGACTTAGAAATATTTTTTGACTTTTGACACCATCATCATTTCTCTGGCTCTAAACTTAATACTTACTTAGCTAATGCGCTTATTATACATTCCTAAATTCAGTGACTGAATTCAGAAACAAAAAGCGTAAGAACAAATCAAAGTGGAATGTATTGCTCATAGAATAAGGTCCATTTTTGTATCACTTATATTAACTCAGACATCGCACCGCATTTCAAAAATCCGAGATACAAAAATGGACCTTATTCTACGAGCAATACATTTTGATTTTCTTTCACGCTTTTTGTTTCTGAATTCAGGAATGTGTAATAAGCGCATAAGCTAATGCTAAAAAAGTGACTACATTAGGACATCGGCGTTAGCCCTGTACTGTACGTTACTGTACAGTCTTCTCCCCCCAGCTGATCCTCAAGCCCCCGACCCTGGTGCGGTTGGCCCGGACAGCGGATTCGCTGTAGACGACGGCATCCAACCGCCTGGAACCTGGTCGCCCGTGCGGGCCCTCAAAGTCTTTTGCGATTCGTGTTTATGTGGGTTTTATATGTGATACTCCGACATTGTTGTCAGGCGCCAACAAATGTAATCAACACCAAAGAGTGAACACGAGTGAGTTTTTTGAGTTTTATTTAGCATTTTACTAACAATAACAATAGCCGTGCCGTGGACAAATTCACACACAGCGCCACCTAGCCCCAAAGTAAGCAAAGCTTGTGTTATGGGTGCTAGATAACTGATAAACTACTTATATACTTTTAAATACATACTTATTATACATAGAACACCCAGACCCGTAACAGAAATTAAAATTCATCATTTCAATTTCTGCCCGGCCGGGAATCGAACCTGGGACCTCTTGCGTGGCAGACCGGCCGGCATGTTGACCGGTGAACCACTCAGGTCGTCATGAACAATTTAAGAGCGTCGGTAGCCGATCGGTTAGAGTATCTGACTCGTAAGCCAGAGGTCCCGGGATCGAATCCCCCTCCGGCCATGTACCAATGACTGTTTTCTGAGTATGTTGTATGTACATTAGTTGAATACTAACCGATGCTCTTACGGTGAGGTCATCGTGACGAAATCTGCACATTCAGGCGACTGGATGTGTAACCATGATCCAATCTGGTCAGGTTCCCGTGGTAGCAGGGTCATGGAGGTCAGATGGCAGTCGCTATTACCTGACCTGAAAAATCCTGGATCATGGTCACGGCGGACCCCGGGTCCTCGTGCGCGAGAGCACAACCGGGACATTAACGCCAAGATGATTTTTAACTAACAATAACCTGTTTTCTGAACATATTTTTAAATATTTTTATTAGTCTATTGCAGTATCAAAGCTCCAGTTCCAAGCAGACCCGTCCTATTCGCGTCCCAAGCGGAGATAAGCGGCGAATTGCGACCTAAACAAACCCGCTGGGCCGGCGCGGGCGCAGCCACAAAGCGGCTATCTACAGCAAACAACCGGCTGTTGATTCTGACTATCGGCGGGCAAACACGCGCGCACCGACGGACTTATCCAGCGACCCTTGTGCTGTTTCTACTTTTATTTTAATCATAGATACAAACGATGCGTAATTTACTGAAAGTTATTGAGAACAGAAGGGGGACAATGCTAAAAAATAATAAGAAATGACAACTTTTTGAGACTTATAAAAGAAGGCATAGTTGAGGAAAAGAGAGGAAGAGAAAGGCTAAGAATGGATTATTGGTAGGACGTGAAGGAAAAAGTGAGCGCCGGGGATTAAAAAAGAGATGAAGAGGTTGGCAGACAGGAGAGAAGAGTGGCGATTGCTCCACCGACAAGAGTCATACTCTTAAATATATGATGATGATAAGAGACAAAATCTGACAATCTGAAATAACGCAATCAGCAGGCTGAAGTGGCTTGGCTGACCGAATCTGACGTAGAACCAATATGCGATGGGGTAAACGAGTTGTTGAGTGGAGAGCACGACTCGGCGAGCGTATTTGACGCCCTTAGCTGCCTAGTGGAGTGAGGATTTGCGAATGCATATGGAAGCTGCATGCGGCAAACCGGGGACAACGGATTGGCGCTCATTGGGGGAGGTTCATGACCAGCAGTGGACTGCACAAGCTGAGGATGACGATGTTTATGACAACCTAACCATCAAGTACCTCCCTACTTCCATATACCTTTACATCTAGCTTTTACTTTAATAAAAAAACGAAAGAGCTTAACCGCAAACTTTTTAAACAAGCTATTAAAGTTGAAAGTAGCAAAAAATCACAATAATTTTCTCGATAATTACCGATATTTTGAAAGCGCAACCTTTATTCCTGGCACTTATAAAGATTTTATTAATAGCTAAACGAAACAAAAACTAGGGTTGTGCCAACTCACCCCTTCATAAAAAAGGGATGGTCAACATAACGTTAGCAATATCACACGTAAGCGTTTTTTGTCGACTATACCTGTTCCCTAAGGACGGACGAACGAATTATGATTGACCGATAACAATAATTCATTGTTATAATCATTGGGTATTTTGTATTTTTGCAATATGCTATTAGGGAGAGGAAAATTTAGTTGTAAGTATTAATTACAAGATTAAATAAAAGACTCTGAAAAGCGCAATAAAAGTTCTGGAATGGACGACTATAGTTCGTATTGTAGCACACCTTTTTGAATAGGCAGACGTACTTAGGTGAACACCAATCGAACAAGAGAAAGAAAATCTGGAAATAGGGAGCCTATTTGTAGCACAGCCCCAGGGAGGAATATCAAACAAATTTATAAACAAATCGCAATTTTGAACCAATCGGTTTACTTCTAACAAAATCAAATAAATACTTTTACCTACAAACAGTTAAAATAACGTATTCTCTAATAACTCTAAAAGCCATCTCGTGATTATCACCATAAAAGTCAGGAATAAATCACGGTCACAACTTTTCCCGCCAACTCAAAAAGTTTTTGTTGAGCTTTTGATGTCATCTAGTCATTCCAATTTCGATTTTGTGTTGTAGAAAATAGAGTTCATAACGGCACGAAAATACGTCCGCATACTTCCCCAATCTATCAAACTGTTATTATACCTATCTCTGTCGCTCATAGCTCTGTAAATGCTAAGTTGAATTCGCCATCTCTTTCGGATAACCAGTTAGTGTCGTTCAAAAGGCTACGCAAGGTGGTCGCGTGCTGCCCTGTATTAATACGTAAACTTTTTCGATAACTTTTATCTTCGAACTGATGGAGTTAACATGAAAGTGCTTATGGGATTATTTCGGGGGTGATGTGATGTAGTGCTGGATTGTTTCTGGTGTTGTTTACGGACTACCACGATGCGTCCCGAGGTTGTGGTGTGGGCTGTGCTCGTGCTGTGGGCCTCGGAGGTGGCAGCCGACCACTGCGACTGGACTGGCAGGTGAGGGATCTATCTCTTGAAGTCTAGGTCTTAGACAGGTGCTGAAATCTCTTCTATATGTAGTAGAAGATGAAAATGCGATGCTTTCCGTGCTTCTTATGAATGACGCAACGGAACTTTGTACGACTTCATTCTTTCACCATAATATAATAAGTACGTAGATGGACAGAGTGTTTCTAAGGAAGATTGCTTTGAAGTTATAATAATCATAGACATAATTTATTTGGACCGCGACAAAATGGGTCTATTAGAACTTAATCGTCTTATATATTTTTATTTTGAAAATGTTGTTATGTTGTAAATTGTTTACGATGGAGTTTAAGTATTAAAACAAGTTAATTATGCAATACCAAATAATTGTACAGAACAGTATTTCCTATGGTTGGAGAATGTTAAACGCCAAATATAGCGCTCACTCTAATTACTATTCTTTTAACTATGATTTATTTACCATGGCTACATAATCAAGTGGGTAATTACAGGCTACACACAAGCGGTCCCATCGTTGGTTTTTCTACAGTATCATCATAGGGAACTCCTTAGGAAGCAAGCATTCATAGTACGCATCTGTATTCTTGGCTAGTATTAAATGATAACAAAATTAAATAGATAAATGAGAGCTTATTAGAGTATCTAAATATGATATTTTTTTAAATTAAAGTTCTATGATTAAGCGTAAACTTAAACAATAATTTAAGTTAAATAAACGTTACATATAATAATTCGGTAGTTATTCCATTCCTTGTTTACCGGGAGTTAGATAATCTATCGTCCATTATAGCACTTAATGGTTATTAAACAATGGTTAGCACCACAAGGGAAAGAACATAATGTCTCAGCATTACCGGTCTTTGCAAACGCCCATGGTCCATATACGAGCCTGCTTAGGGCGCACCATCCTCTTGTTTGCCACCTCGGTAGTATAAAATAAAACCTACATAGATATAGGAAAGTTGAACAAAAGTATAGTCCTCTCTTAATCCTGGTGTCCCGGTATGCAAGCCGCCACGCACCCACCCCGAGGCGCTGCCAGCTCACGGCCCAGCGATTTGCAATCATTATCCTCACATCAGCACTACCTATTGCATGATTAATGCTGGCACCAGCATAAAGTATTTATCTCGACTCCTCCATCGCGTGCCCTCACGTTATTAGCATCTGATTAGGGCGTTTTATATCGAAAAATTGGACGCATTTTGGCAGAAAGAATTTCGAGAATCACATAATTGGCAGATGAATTCGCCGACCATTAGTGGCTCGGACACAAATGTTTTGCGTTTTACAAATATTTTGTGCCGATTACTATTTTGTGGAACGGAAAAGTGGGCTGTTATAAGTTTAACGTGTTTTCCATATTTTAAAGTCAGTATAATCGAGATTGTTCTTAGCTTTGTTTCATTAAAATTGGTTCAGTAGTTTAGGATATATTTGAGAATTTGTTAACTTTGTCGGGGGTTTTCCGTCATTTTTCGATCGGTTAGATAGGTTATGAACATAACTAACAAGCAACTTGTTTAATTCAAACACAACCGCGATACTAGTCCTAATTACAATTAAGCATTGTAATTAAACACTTTTCTTATCACAGGAAGTAGAAGTAATTAAAGTGGAGTCCAATACGAAGCCAAACATCCTAATCAAAGGATGGTCGGTGTCAACACTCGGGGACATTAGGACGAAATAATTGTTATTGTTAATGCAGGGTATCCGGAAATGGGTGTTATATGGATGGCGACCAACCCTGGTTTCCCATGGCAAGGGGTACCGTGGGAATCGAGAGGGAAAGCCTTTCTCGTCCACCCCCGCTATGGGCTGACCCTTCCGCTAGGGAGGGTGCCAGCGAGCCGATTGTTGACGCTTATTGCCATTGAGGCATTGACTTGTGTATTTTGTTACAAACTGTTCCTTTATTCCGATAGTTGTTGCGTCTTTGATGCGGCAATGTTGGTTTCAATTATTATTATTTTCGCATATTTTCTTTCAAATTGCCTGACTCTACTCTATGTTGGTAGATGTATAAATAAATATTAAAGGCTACGTGGTTAGAATAGGCAAATGCAGGATATGTCACAGCAGAAACCATGACCTTTAGTAGTTCACCCTCACACAGAACACTGAATTCGTGCACCCAGTTCTGTCATCAAAACATTGCAAATTAATGTGTAGGCTTCCTTCCATCATACATCCATATAGGTACGACAAACCCTTTTTAGGATATCAAATCACGTTGTTTGCATATTATTTTTTGTCAAACCGTCACCGACCGCGATAAGGCCGTTTACACTCAAAGACATGCAAAAAGGCCACCACTTACCCTAATGCCGAGTCAATGTACCAGCATGACGCTGCGATGCATTGTGTCGCCGTCGCAAGTTCATACACACAAGTTCACACAAACAAGTTCATACATTAATATTGATTGGGGAGTGCGGAGGGCCGAGGGGCCGGGATCTGTCTGTTTATTGTAATATCCTCTCGCATTATGCCGTTCGCACGATGCGAGTGCGCCCTGATTGATAAGTGCCGGTTCGGGGGGTGCGCGACGAGCGGCCACGCTTTTTACGGCACTTAGTGTCGGAGCGGTGTGTGGTAACTAATAAAGGTATTTAATGCAAGGGGTTACGAAAAATGGTGTTATATGTAGAATGATGGTTTATTCTAAACTGACGCGAGAGGTTTTGTCAGGGAAAAGGGCAGGGAACGATGTCTTGTACGATATATGTTTTTAAATGCATTATCCGCATAAATAAAAATCAGGGCTGTCGTTATCTTTTATTGGTATATAATTTAATTTACTTAGTAATTCGTAGATAACAGCTTACGAAAGATAACATAACTTAACTAACTAAAACTAGGTTATTCTAAAACTATTTTATATTAAATTAAAAATAAAATTTAGAAAGTAATTTAATAAACCGGTGTTATATTTGTAATATAAAATATTATTCGTAATAATGAACTTAATGTATATTTTTGTGGCTAAGACATCAGCATAGATAGCCAAAATATTAAAGCAATTGAAATTAAAGGTCACCTCGGTAAAGTTGTACGCACAAATCATTAATCTTAAAATTTATCCATTTATTATATCCCTACCGTAATTTTCTAAAGTCAATTTCAATAAAATATTAAATGTCTCCATTTGGCGACATGTAAAAGTTGTAAGGAGAATTCCTTCTCATTTGTCTGCGATCTCCGGCTTCCCGTGACGTCATTCGGGCTGAGAAATGGCAATTGGCTAATTAGATTGCCCCACGCACTGCTTGCGAGGGCCGGATACAATGTGCGCGTGCGTGGCAAAAAGACCTAATATTAATTGACACTTTGTGGGAACAATGCGTTTAGCGAAACTATTACTGCACGGCACTGTAGCTATGTAATAAGTATACCTAGTGGGTGATATTTATTGCCTAAATGAGCGTACGGTCAGACTGTATATCTTATGGAAAGGTGCTCATCGTTGAGGACATCAGCAATCTAAGCGGAGCGGATGCGGTATGGGCCAGAAAAGGTAGACATGACGTCTTTTGAAGAAGTTTCAGTGCAAAGGACATGTTTCGAGGAGATCATATCACATCTTGCACGTACCTACGCAGTGAAATAGTAAAAAAGATCCACAAAATTAAATCTTGGCCGGAAATCATGATGTTTATGTAAGTGTTATGTAAGAGTGAAAGTTAAAATCCTTTTAACCCATCACTATCATCATCATCACATTAGACAGAGGATGTCTTATCTTTCATTTATGTAAGTAGAACATTGCAACACGAAAATGAAAGGATAGGATTTTCTTTCAAATTACACGGATTAACCATACCTATATCCGAAAGAAAACATACGTCAAACGCTTGCTTGTTCACAACTCACTCCATATAGTTCTTGGAATTGTGTATTGGTGAGTTATTGCCGTAAACGAGTAAAAAAAACACTCAAGTTTTTGTTAAGCCGGCGCCACGCGAACAATGGGTAGTTAGCTTGCTTAGTCACAATAGATATGCCCACTAAGTGGGTAGCTAAATAGAAAAGGGACATTGCTTGCAGTGACTTCACATTTTTCTACGTGTCATTCCATCTTATCATATGGACCCATGTCATCCTGCAGTTTGTAGTGTTTCTAAGTTTTATTTTAAATCCCTCTTGCGCTTTTAAAGTCATTTCTACTTGTATATCTCTAACTATGTTTTTATTGAATTACGAAAAATGGAATTAAAATTCATAGATTTAGAGTAAATCAGCATCATCATAATTATCTTACCGTCTATCCCGGCTTTTGAAAAGGTTCGCTTTCCTACTCATTCTTCTGCCTGTCTCCGAATCCTGCGACGTAAACCATTGGCCCTCGCATCCCACTCAGCGACGTAAATCCATCGCTTCTTGGGCCGCCCACGGACTCTTTTCTGAATTCCTAACAGATCTAGTTAGATATGTAGTAAAATAGCCTTATTTCTATCTCTATAATTTTCATCCTGGCTTTCCGCTTGTCATTAAACTAAATAAGTACTCGTACTCGTATAAAATAATTGAATTTTCTACTCCCAATTCATTTTAAATTTAATATAATATACAAAAATCGCCCGCGGTAGGTAGGTACCAAATGTATAGCTTCGATCCTGACACACCTCTCTTGCCTCTTCCACATTCATACATCTTTTCATGCATTTACGCTGGTTGAGATAATAATCTTTTATTTAAGTTATAAGTATGCGTACTTCTAAACTGCCATTTTTGGAGCATTGTCATTTTTTATTGTTACCTGCAACCTAAAAGTCTGAATTGTAGATAATATGGGCGACAGTTACCACTTGCCATCGGGTGGGCTGATGGTAAGTGCCACTATAGGTATACACATGATCAGTATAGGTACCTAAACCATACCAACAAATGTATGTTTTTTATCATTTAGATATCGAAAGGAACAAAACGACCACAGCGACCGCAGTGATACACGGCGTGTGAGAACATGCAATTAACGATACTTGATCACTCCTCTAACAAACGGAAGCCATTATTGAGCGATATCATTCGTCATCATTACAATAACAAGTACATATTTTATTTTTATTCATTTCGCCTGGGCGATATTTCCGTACTGATATACATACATACACACTGAAACTTTATTGAACACCACCTTAAAGTTACAATACATTAAAATTTTAGAAATGCCTCACAAAAAATCCTTAATCTAACTAACCTACAGAAGGCTGGCTGCGTTGCCCCGCTGGATCCAGCGGGGCTTATACACTGACCCAAGAAGAGGCCAGCCTTCTGGTCATACGTAATTTTGACCAGGCGCTTAGATAATTCCTTATATAAGGTACGTGTGCCTGGTTCCGACGACCCATACTTAAATATATTATACATAACGTCAAGCCTTTCTCCTGTAGGGATATATAGATGTCGCAGCCATCTGGATAAATCAGCCAATTAATGAGAAGGCTAGTCCTTTAATTAAACGCCGGCATTTAATTAAATGGCTAAAGTATAACTAGCCAAGTTGTCGAACGTAACGTCTGACTACTTGGCTGAACGCTATTTAGCCGTTTTGTTAAAGGGTATACAGATGGTTGGTTTGAGTGACCATAAGTTCGCTGGTAAACTTAAATGGTAAACTTTATTTAAGATAAAAGATAATGAAATAATAAAGATCACTTTTATTTAATAAAACATTATTAGTGGCAAGATATTAAATAAGTAGGTATACAATTAATTGTATTGTGTACCTATAACAGTATTTTACTCAGTAAAAATATTTAATAAAAACTTTAAATTTATAACTTATTTACTACTTGTAACTATGTAGTAGGAACAACAGCAACAGGGCACTTTCTTATTTTACAATATTAAATATAAAATGACACAAAAGTTTAGCATTTCTAATTAAAGGTAAGTAATGTAAGTATAAAAATAAAATGAACATATTTAGTTATCTTAACTCTTACTTAACGTTATGTCAATTCTTACTTAAGGCACGTACGTAGCACGTAGGTACCATATTTAAAATTTTGTTAAAACGAAAAAAATACATTGCTTGCTGTGCGAGCTGTCTGACGCCAGATTTGTTTTGGTAACTACCAGAGCGCAGCAGTAGATAAAATTTGAACTAAATTTAAATCACCTGCCTTATTTTACTTCAGCCGTCTCCAAAGGGCTGGCTTTAATAAGCCAACTAGTTAAACGTTGAGTGATGTTAGTTAAATCAACGATCGGTCTAGACATTCAATTGAATGCCGGCGATTAATTAACGGACTAGCCTTCTCATTAAATGGCTGATTTAACCAGATGGCTGCGACATAGATACCACATTGTTCGACTTGCTATTTGTTCCGTTTTGACTTTGTGGCAAATCAGTATCAGCAACCCCATACGAAATGTGAACACCTATCTATGGTAGAAAGTATTGAAGTAGCTATTTGCTTGTATGAATTACTGCTATCCACCTGGGCTGTCTGTTCGTTCGTCACTGATTGTAACCAGTATAAAAAATATAGCAATTGAGAGAGGCAGAATGAGCGGAGCGCTTGGTCCCAAGGTTAACCTCACAGATTTTTAAATCTTTCGTCCAACTAACCTGTTCATGCGATATAGTCCATCAGCTCCATAATTGAGGGGTCCTGGCCCCCTGCCGTTGGAGCATTCACCATTTCGCTCTATGCAGAGTCTACCAAGCTAAAAAAATATCGTTCCTCAGTTTTAATTTTTTATCAAATACCTATTTGGTTGTTTATGAAATTTTTGCGTTGCGGTTTCTACTTCCTGAGTATTTGTGACCCATATAGCTGCGCCGGACGCGGGTGGTATCGGGCGCTCGGCCGATAAGACACCAGATGACGTGCCGCTAGGGATGCGCCCGCGCCGGCGCCGATATGATTCGATGAGCGATTCGGAATCTGCGATACGATTAATTGTTTCTGTGATCGTATGACGAAGATTTTCTTACAAAAGTCGTGGTATATTCGATAAAATGTAACATTGCGGTCAACAATATCTATAATAGCAGTACTGCTTTGAAATTACCTTTAAAGTGCATTATGAAATATAATAAAACCGTTTCTGTGTATATTTTCTCTCACGATTCTGCATCGTCCATTCGAAAATCAATTAAACAGCGGACAATTCGATCCAATCTACATTCAACTAATCCATAAAAATATAAACCATTACAGAGCGCCAATCGGCTCCCAAGACTCCCCAGCGAAAGACCTTGGTCTTACTCGATTCGCCAACAGATTAACCGATTCATCGCCAAACGGCGCATCCCTACACGTCGCGGCTCCCACGGCTGCTGCCGCTCCACCGGTTTACGATTCCTCTTCCAGGAACCCTTCCTTGCGCACACGCAGATGCTGGTGATAGTGGGAAATATCGCGACTTTTTTATATCGCTAAGGTGGTCGTATGTGACACTCATATAAAGTCTTCTGGGGGCCTATTTCTCAACCGCTTGCCTTGTGTCGAACGGTTTTCAAGTTTGATTTTTGGCAAGAAAAATTTAACATTTCCCTGATTTTTCCTATTCTTGAAATGTTCACTTTTGGTGTTGCCAACGTAATTTAAAAGATATTGAATTTTCCACATGCCGAAAATCTGAATTGAAAACCATTCCCCCTGTCTGCATCTATTTTTTTTTTTTTAATAGGCTTGCATTCCTGCCATCAAAGAACAACTTTCTGACGAAAAGGAAAAGGGAGCTTAGTCTTGAAAACTACAATCCTGTCCATGTGGTGTACAATTGAGGCTTGTAATCATGATGATGATGATAACCAAAGAAACCGTATCTCAGTTATGGATCTCCAATATTCTGAAAGCGGAAACTGTCGCCCATAAACCCATAACAACCATGTAATCCTAATCTTCCTATATGTACCTAGATTAGCTACATATAGTCGCTTCCACGAACGCCTAGAGCAGCCGTTTGCAATCGGATAGCTTACGCTTGTTTCATTCAACAACAAATAAAAAACCGAACTCATTAAGCGTTATACGCAATTCGGCGGCCTGGGATCCCGCCGGCAGGACATTTCACATGGCCGCGCCGTTCCGCCCAGAGAAAACATCACATGTTGTATGAAATCACGGTTATTTTTAAGCGACGATTGTTTTTATTCGTTCGCCAATTGGGGGCAATCAGCGCCACGTGTTGAGACGCCTTGAGGCCTCTCGCGTCTCTCTATTGAGCTCGTTGACGCGGCGACCGACTGCTCCCACTGGACGCACTATCTATCTATCTCGCCGCCGCAATTCGAAAGCTACCTCCATCCGTATTATAGCAAAATTACCCTCCTATACAGCGGCGGGCTAAACGCGCCTCGGAGCTAGTGAAAGGCCAGCCTGGCCGAGCTCTACTTTTGTTCCTACAATCTACCGGGTTGTTAGCCACGGGCTACGAGTCTCGCAATGTCTTTTACAATAACAGTCATCTGCGTTTAGGTACGGCGTGTCCAAATTGTCCATGTAAAAGCTGGCGCGCCGTTCCCAAGCCACTCGATTCCTGTGTCACTCCATGTACCTATCACATCGTCGAGGGTTCCACAGAAGTATTTTTATGACGCTCTCAAGTTCGAATCACGAGAGATAATGTGTCTGCCCGCTGAAGGGTAATCCAACGCTGTACCACATGTCCACTCCGTCAGTCGCATTAGGGCGCTATCGCTCGTCGTTAAATATCCGTACGGAGGAACGCGACCGTTGGGGCGTCGCCTCGCGTTCACTTCGACCTACAAGATAAAGTTACACTAGCCGTAGTCTAATTATTCTAATTGGCACCAGTATCGCAACGGGGGTATCGGACAAACGGTGCTTTGTCCGTCGTGTTGTGAAGCCGATTCCCGGAGAGGTGTTTTGTTCGGTCCGGAGTACGGCGTTCTTTGAAAACTAAACTAATTAACGGCGAATTGTACGGCGGCTTTGTGCGGCTCTCGGAGATTGTTTATTTTTTCAATCAGTTCGGGGAGCCAGCGCTAATTGCGGAGGTGGTAAACGTGAAGGCGGCGACGCCTAATTACAAGCGATCTGTATTGATCTTTTACGACCATCATTCTAATGGACACCTACGCGTTTCTATAATAATTCGATAGCATTGAACCTGTTTCAAATGTGGTGAGAATTATACTTGTTGGACATAATACGCGAAACTTAGCAACTCTATGTCAAAACATATTTTTTATATGAACTAGCAGGCATTTGATCGCCATCTTAGCTGTTGGTGACGATGCGGCCGAAGATGGAGCATGCCTGTCTAGGTACAGCCTATTCACTCTAGCCTTAAAGGTTTCCAGATTTTAAAGATCAGGGGATAAACTCACATATAATATTCGTATGGCCCTAAATCTTTGTCTTAAACTTTATATGTAAATCCTTCAGTTAGGCATATTAGGGTATTAAAATGTAACATATTTAATTGTAAGTTGTAACCGCTTTCAATCAGGTGAGGTCTCTGTAACGTAGTATCTAGACCTCATTTCTCGTTGAATACTTTGGTGTTTTTGATTATAACGCCGTCAACTCCCGAATTGTTTGCGACCGTAACAAATTATTTTTTGGGACGAAAATATACCCCTAAATAATGTACGCAAGTTTTTTTGTGCTCCTAAGAATTTCGCTTTAGCCAAAACTCCAAAAGGCAAGAGATTTCGGGGCGAGCGCTGTTGAATAATGCATCGTTGAATAAGGCTGCGCGCGCGCATGCTAACGCGGCACGGTGTCGCCGCCACATTATAATATTTCATCGGAATGAATTTAGAATAGGTTGAAAACGATACTTATGTCCATGTCGTGGCCTGTTGTGCCGTTATCCTTCCGAATTCGTGATGAGAATAGTAATAGTAAAGCAAAATTTATCTTTTGGATGTACGCTTCGGCACATCTCTGGTCATCTCGTTTAGGGATGCTGCCGTGATGGTATACCATTGCATAATGTAATAGTTGTATCTTGGAATTAGTACATCAATCTAAGAGATTCAAGAACTCTTTAATGTATAATATTCAGGTATTTCATTAACAAACAATCTCCTCTACAAGTTGATATTCAAATCAAATCCTCACGATAAAAATAAAATAATCCCCCAGACCTTTACCGTTCCGATGAAGCAAGCGACGTCAGGAAAGGCTGAAATATTACACTCGACCAATGCATGCGAATCCACATCGGTTGCGTCGCTAATGAGGCGGCACGAGCGCGAAACCCGAGCCTGCGCCTGCGACGCCCCCGCCGACGACACGGGCAAGGGACAAAGTGTAGGTACTCTCAGGCACAATACAATTGTGTCTAGAGTACCGAAGTAGTGAACGTAAACAATGATTGTGCCTGGAGGTTTCGCGGCTCTTGATGGCTAGACAGCACATTCATAGTACCTTTACAGGCAGCTGCAAAGTTGTCGTGGGGATCTCTAAGCTCATGATTCATAAAATTAAAACTACGTATTTTTAAACCAATTGTTGTTTAATTATATTTTTTTAAACCAGTTAATATATTATAGTGTATGCACTCCCCTCTCCCCCCTTTTAGTATAAATAAGGTGCAGCCATAATGTAATATTAGTCAATATACATCTGAACGCAGTCAGTGTTTTTCATTCGTTTTTGCCACTCATTGCAATATTATGTAATGTCACGTCTTTTTCCCGTAGGGAAACAGGGGGTACCCTGACATCATGGTCTCTTCACAAAAGAGCTGGAAGATATATCTTTTAAGGATAAGCTCGCCTTTGTACATTTATATTGTGACTATATTTCTATATGTGTTTTTGTGCAATAAGGAATATAATATAGAGCCGTTAATAACACTCTTAAACCTGCGAGTAACTTGACTATCACGGCGCATAATACTCGATACGAACATTTAAGCGTAGAACAAAAGCATTTGCTCGAGCTCTATTGGTGTTAACGTTAAGAATGCTCTAGCTACATAAATAGAGTTCACCTTGCTTGTTCATTTGCTCTACATGCTCAGTAATATAATACAAAGCTCGGATCATAAGAGCTTCCAGGCTTAAAAAGTAGACCTCACGATTGCAGGCAACCCAGGGCCGCGAAAGCTCCAGCTTCAGCCACATGACCGCTTTGCATCCATGCCCGTGTGCGTGCGACGGAGGACGGCGACCATCACTTATCTGGCCGCCGCAAAAAAGCAACGAACGGGGACGGCCGATTATAATGCAAAAAGAGGTCCGCGCCCGTTCCATAACCGATTGCAAATGGCAACCGCCGCGGGCGCGCCGTTTATAGCTCGCAATCTCGGCTGCTAAAAAATACCCGATTCCTTCGGGGTATGGGCGAGTGGAGGCTCTAGCGGCCGTCCCCGCGCATGCGCCGCGCATGCGCCGCGGGATGCCCGAACGCGCGACGCGTGCCGGCAAAAACGCGCCGCGGCCCCCTTTCCGAATGCCTGCACGGACCAAGCGATTGTTCCTACCGTCTTGTGGTACTTTTTACGTTACACAGTGAAAGCTGAAAGCGTCCAATATAGATATTTAGGTTTCAATACATACAATATACCAACACAACGTCACGCCTTTTTCTGGTAGACCCCTAGGCAGAGACAACATTGTTCCACTTGCTACGTCCTGACAAACCGCTCTCGTGTTTTCCACACTCACTAATCTTTTCATACGTGCTTGTTTAGGCTACCTATTTTTCATTTGACCTTTCTTTTAAATATATCCGATTTGGTCGTGATACATAATGTGATAGTTTGCAAGTTTCAATGTAACAAAAACATACAAAACACCATTTATTTTCACAACCGCGGCCTCATATTCCCTCGTTCGTCAACACAGTCTCCACGAGGATGGGACAAAGAATTATGACCACATAAATTCCATTAGCCCCAGCCAAGAATGCCATAAAACTTGGGTTTCATATTTTACTGGTTTTGTTTACATCGGCGCGGGCGCGGGCTGGCGACACAACAATGGCCGACGTTGGCGCGTGGAGATTTACCCGATAAAGGTTAAATTGGCTTTTCTGGGCTTATTAAGGGGGGTACCTTTCCAATGGTGACAGCGGCGCGGCCGCCGCGCGCTCAAGTCCCTCATTAACGAGGGTTCGTACTCCTGCGCAGACCTCGTCCGTCCGCTTTAGTAAATGTGGTGGTATTCGTACGGTCGAACAAGTATACCCTGTACCCGAATATGTCATTTTTCGATCCGCTGTGTAACCTTCTGTTTGTTCGACACAACATTTAAGAGGTGTTATTGTTTGCTCCATCACACTAATTTTAACAAAGGGTGGTTTTAACATACGCGTCCTTTCGACACTTCCTTTAGCCGGCGCATGTTAAACGAAACGATTCCGCTCGGCTGCGCCTGCGCAGGCTCCACCACAGGTTTAAAAGCATTGCGTTGCGTAGGCGTAATGTAAGACGCGAACACGCGATGACATCCGATACAGCGGGGTCGGGTGTGGCGATCGACGCAATGTTTAATAATAACGTGCGGAAATTTTGACCGAATCGGACTCGCAACGGTCAAATCGAACTATGAACGATTAGTAAATATTATGGACATTTAGAGCCTAGAAAACGGTATGATTACAGAAGCGTTTAAATATCATTTTCCGCACAAACGCTGCTGAAAGATATCCGTAGCGGTTTGATGTCGGAGTCACGTTTCTGTACCGTAATTATCTTCTAAACCCCACAATCTAAAGTTTGCGACAGGCTGTGCGATTTATAGCGCGGCCGAATGAATGCCGGTGCTATGGCTTATCCTGGCGGTGCTGGTGAACGGTAGTAAGTATGAAATAGTGTTTCGGAGCGAGATTGCGTTGCGTCGGTTTATGGTACCGGTGGTCGGTGAGCGGCCAAGGCTAGGGATGCGCCGGAGTTGTCGCCGAATCGATAATCGAATTTTAGTTTAATGGATGTGGACGATGAAACTTCATTGGATTGGAGAAGAGCGCATGATGTCGAATCTTCAAAATGTAAGAATTTAATTTCTAACTTTCGTAATTATCTGCGTACCTACGGCCCGTCTTATGTACGGGCTCATGGTAAACAGTTATCGTAACTCTCGTGTTGTCGAATCCACAACTGTACCTTCGATTTATTTAATGCAACTCCTGGTGATAGTTAACATATAAACGAGGCAATTTCGACAGCAAAATATCTAAAAAATTCACCAATCTTCGAGTGACACGGTCACATCCCTGCGCCGGAGCGGCTTAGGCGAGTCCAGAGCCAGACGCGACGCTTTTCACACCTCCGTGTTTGAGCCGCTCCTTAACGCTTTACCAGTTCACGCCTCGTGTGTGCAGGCCTTAGGTGCCAGCCGACCCCCGAGTTCGCGCCTTCGTACATATCACGTGGCTATGTAACACCGAAGGAATCCCTTGTGTAAACCACGGAGTTGAGCCGTCCAATTTAAAAGTCCTCCGTGGCTAACATGTTACACAAACTAGCCACCGCCTAATAAATAATGTATTGGTTTTGTATTTGTTGGAAAGAAAGTTAGATAAAGGTGTAAAAATCCCTTTCCGTTCCAAAATGGGAATGTATCGCAATAACATATGAAAATAAAATAGTAATAAAAAAGACGTTAAGATTTTTTTGGTATTGCCTAGAGACATTTCATAATTCACATGACAGTTATTTAAAAATCCTCTCTGGAGTTCACATGATGGAAACCGGCCAAAGTCGACCGACATCTGCATCCTAAATAGAGCGAATACGGTCTAACTGATTGTGGCCTAACTCCCTTGTACTGTAATGCAGTAGAGCCTTTTGATTGATGATAATGTGTAACCTAACTAATGATTTAGAGAAAACAATTGCCAAAAAGATAAGTGTAGTTATGTCTAATGACCTCAATGAAGCTTTTGAGTAACTTTTCGGCAGCGAGGCAGTATTCACTGTGCAATGAGAGTTCATACTTTCATACGTACGAGCACAGCGAGTGATCAATCAGCCGGTGAACAATGAAGCTCGCCGGTTGCGTGACGAGCGAGAGGCAGACGGCAGGGAAGTTTGACTTGTATATGCAGACTTAAAGAATAATGAAGGTTCTTGGACTGTTTACTGTAGATATGAGATGGATATAGTGAAAAATGTGCATAGGTGTATCCACCTTTACCGTTTTGTGCAGGATTCGTCGTCTATTTAGAAACAAACTTTGGTACTAAGAAGCTGCAAATCAAACTACTTTTGAATTTCATGATTAAGTAATAAGGCACAAACTTGAGTTAATCACTTATTTGAAACCAAACAATTTGCCTCAGAAACGAATCGTAGAAGCTGCGTTGTCTATTCTTGGTCTAGTGTTACAGAATTCCACGACACGACGTCTATTGCAAGCGCACTTGGTTCCCTCTACTCGGTCTACCTCGAAACTTATGTCTCGCTTCAGTCCCAATCGGCCCCAAGTTTCATAACACAACTAATTGACACTAAAGTCCGATAAGCCCGGTCTATCGGCCATAAAGCTGGATCCATCGCGTCGCGCGTCGCGTGGAGCGTAGATTAGCCCCGCGGCTGCGCGTGAGTCGGTCCCCATTGTGCGGGTGAAAGTTGAAGTTACGACCGAGTCGCGTGTTACGAAAACCTTGTTAGCGGCCGACAGTTTTGTGATCGTCGTTTTAGTGTTTAGTACCGCAGAGAGCTGCGAATGGGCGCAGGCTCGTAGAGGGTTTACAGTTGCTTCGTGCGATCTCGTACTGATATTGGATCTCTGATTCATTACCGTCACTCTGCGAGTAATCACCATCGAAGCCGAAGAGTGGACAAGGAGAAGAAGAAAAGCGGACCCCGGGTCCCCGAGCATTGCGGTTAATAGCACAAGTGGCGTAATGATCGTATTATGATGGTGACAATGGCCCAGAGAATCAGGAGGGGTTAGAGCCAGCGCTGTGATTTGCTTCTGCCCTTTGAGGGCGTTGTCCTATTTTTCTTTATTGCATATATATATAGGTAATATATAATAACAATCGGGCCACATAAAGTTTTATTCATGCCCTAACAACGTCGACTCTACCAAACGATTCAAAGAACACGATTGCCGCCGTGTCGAATGGCCGCCGTCGTCGCTAATGCAGGACGGAGGATTGCCGCCAGTAAAACGAGTGGGTACAAAACGCAAAGTCCATTATAACATTGAGACATTGAAGGGCCATTATTTATAAATAATGTCTACATCTCGCGCCGGTGATTGCTCGCTTTCGTTCTCTGTCGTCGGCAGTTAATCAAAATTGCATTTATATTACGTCTGGTTTCGTTACGCGCCCGCGCAGACGTGCCTTCTAAAAAACCCCCATTGACTTGCATTCCTCACACCGACACGGATTACCCGCCCCGTGATGATGGATTGCTTCTCATGTGCTCGTGTCAATTACGCTTGCACTTTTTTTGTGAGGAATTGTCCTTAGAAGGGTAAAGGAACTGATTGACGAAGTTTTAAGTTTACTCGAAGTTTTAAGCTAGCAATTTTATGACAATTTGTAGTTTGTAGATGTTTATGCCTGGTGGTTTCACCTGCAATCATCATAGCCCATTACTGTCCACTGCAGGATAGGTCCTCTCCCATCCTCCTCATCGTCCTCTAGGGCATCTCCCACGAAACAGGAGTATTTGTCATAATCTTCTTGCCTGGCAGGCGGGATAAGACCGCAGTGTTATGTAAATATAGCAATGGAAAATACTGCTACCCATTGTCCAGGTTATGAAGACTAGATCTTTTGCCTTGAAAATATTAGTCGCCTTGTACCGACACCCATGTGTGTAAGTAAGAGGTTGGTGCTATTCTACTCTGATTTCACCTGTATGACCTATTTTTGACAAGTATTTGATCAACGCAGATAAATATAAAAAAGTGAAGAGATTAGCAGATAGGGGAGAAGAATGGCGATCACTCCATCGCCATTGGTCTCTTATTCCAACATGCTGATGATGTTTTGAACTACCACCTACATTTTACATGCTCATTTAAATCGATTGTGAACGATGTTATGCATTATCAGTAAGAACATTATTATGCTATTGATGTTATTCTATAAACCTGCCATAATCCGATAGCCGTCATTGTCAGGGGCCCCATGTTATGACTACGGCCTGCCAGTGATAGCACCTGCAAGGCACAATGGTGCATTATCGAGTGTTTAGTTACTGTTAATATTTAAGTGGATATAAGCCGTGGCGTGGGCGGAGGCTAACGAGTTATGTAAACATGCTGACGCTGACCACTGAGCTCCGGGCACGCATTCCGTGGAGCGGAGAATGCTCGCGGGTTAGGTGTCATGGCATGTGTGATGCGTGCTCGTAATGGATACTAGTCTGTACATAGTAGATGTGTGGTAGGAAATGACGATTGCGTAGTGTTGAGTTGTCATTTACTGGGGCTCTATATCTAGTCGAATTTCGAATGTCAAAAATGTAAGAACGTTTGAAAATTAGAACGAAAATTAGGGGGTTGACCGGCTAGGTTCGGTTCAGAGACAGACAGATAAAATCCGAGTTTGTATTACATACCTTTTATTTTGAATTAAATTTACCTCTTCTTGAGAAAGCCTAATGTATTTTCTAAAAATAGATGTTTACAAAACACAATCCTTTAACAAAAGTCGATAAATTTATTTCGATTCGCTGAGTCGTCAACAAAACTCATTTTATTCTACGTCCTCGGCCCCGACGCATTTTCTCGGCGAATCTCGTTTACGACATTAGAGTTCAATAACTCGAGGGGTTTATGCTAAACAGATACAAAAGAAAATGCGTACCTGGGTACCTGCTGAATTTTTATGTAAGTTAGGCATTAATGTCTCTACCCGACTGAGTTCCCACACATTATTTATTTGTTATGGAACAGCCGATGTTGTTAATGAGGGCGATCACAGCGTTTTAATGTTGAGGAAAAATGCAACACCGAGCCCGCTTTCCTATGTGAACTTTTATAATTAAAGTGTAAGCCGCCGTTACCTGCTTTCCTTCGCACTTTATGGGAATAAGGCTTTTTGGCAGCTATAAAAATGATATGCGAGCGCGAGTCATCGACGGGACGGTCATAAAATCGTTCGGAGAATCGAAGGCAGTTCTATTCATCCAAGTAAGCTTGTAACTAGTTCTACCAGCTATAATCCAGAGCAATCACAGTATGAATTTACATCTAACTTATTTAGATAGCCGATTTCAAAGTCGTAAAAATTTGATGCCTTTTATGTCGTAGAGCGGCGCGTGCAACGAGCCAAAGTTCTAAACGTTGTAACTTTCCAAACTAGTTTGGGTTTAATCGATCTCAATTGGACATACGTACATACAATTTATTGATACTTGTTAGAGCGTCTGTCATAATGTTTATGCGAGTGATTTCAAACTTAAGAGCACAGGCACGTTCTGTAACGAATGAATGGCCGGCACCCGCCGCGACAATGCCTTCGGCCGAATGAAACACGACACTGTTTGCAGAACACTCGACGCGGACGATTCAACGTTCTAGACTGCAGCCGACGTTGATATTATTTACATTGACTGGGTATTGTGCGAGGCGCAGCAGGGCAAGCATGGCTTACCTCTCCTAATGCGAAGCTTATCTATTATAGCACACATAGGTACTACATCAGATTCTCTTCAATTTATATCATCGTAACTCATAAATAACAGCCCGCAAAATTACTGATTCTGAGCTTTTTCCACATTTATTAAAAGTTTTACTAGGTCGGCAGGCAGATTGGAATTCGCAGAGGTAACTTTTTCTGGTTCTATTGGCCTGCCCCATCATAATCTTATATTGACTAGGAAGTCAATCTCGTTTGACATTGTCGATTCGTTGAAAGCGTTGTAGTAGCTATTATTACTCTGCAGGACCATCAAGTGACCTGGTTGTTTTTTGATTCCCTCTTTTAATAACAAGGACACGACCATTTCAAGGAATTTGCTCACACCGATTTTTGTCAAAATTGTAATCAACAGTCCCGCTCGAAGACGCAAATACTGTTCAACGGCTGCTTCGACGATTGAAGCACCAATAAAGGCAATAAAGCGCAGTCCTAATGAGCGGACATTGGCATTCAACGAGATTTGCAAACGCGAAACATAATACTGGCAAATTGAGAGGTAATTTGAAACGTCATGGCCGTTATGAACTTTACAGAGGCGCGTATGAAGATGAAATTGAGATTGTGCAAAAATCTTTCGACTTATTTTGGTAATCAACAGAGAGAAACTAAATAAACAATGATTTTCATTGCATACCCAGCACGTAGTTTATTACTGGTTCTTATATAAATACGGGGTTTACAGAGCACACAGCAGAGAGCATAGGTACAACTTGCTGATAAGTAAAGAAGGAAAGGAAGAAAACACTTATTACTCATAGACATCACGATATTCCCGACACAACAAACAAGGTAAATGCGGTACATAAATTACAAATAACATTAAATAACATATTACCTATGGATCATTAATCTCAGTGGCTTGCTTGAACCAACCCAACTATTTTTCTTGTACTTTTCTTAAATTAATCCAGCGCAAATTTTACGAAAACAATAGTGATGTGACTGAATTGACTAACCTACGCCATTGTTCTGGGCAGGACTTAGAATTGCGACTGAATCAAAGAAATCTTTGTCCACGGGCCCAGGATTTTCATCTTCGGTATTGTGTCGCGTGTGGCTCGAGCTCGCGACCGCGGTCGTCATTTCGTCTAATTTACGACCGGCCGCCGGACCGTCTCTCTAATTGGACCCTGTGCCTGAATGCAAGCAAATTTTCAAACGGCGGTCACTGATTTGAATAAACCATCACCGAAAGACACATGGCCGCTCGCCCGGCGCGGCTCCGAGAATTCCGGTTTGCTATTTTGAATTTAATAACTGGTGGAATAAATTTGACACATATAGAAGCAATTTTAGTGTTGTGTTCGGGGTGGAGTTTCCCAAGACTTTTGCGTTGGAAAGACAGGAGTGTTACAGCATTTAATGAATTAGCTGACCTCTTGACCATAGCTATTATAATTTATATAATAATATGATCGAAGTGGTCAGCTAATTCGTAATGGTAGTATTGCATTATGCATACGTCTGAATCATCATCATCATCTTTATCTGAGCGGTCAATCCTGGCTTTTGCTAGGGTCCGTTTTTATTTTCACTTGGCAGATCTTCGGCATCGATGTCGTAAGCATACGTCCCAATAAGGTTTGGCAATTGCTAGCTGATCAGTACCATCTTAAAAATCAGGATTCTCGTTAAGCAGCTTAGTTCAATTCGGTGTCAGTGGTACTTACATTCTAGTTTTTTTTTTCTAAATGCCTGAGATTGCATCGAAACTATCTCCTTATGGAGCTGGCAATTAATTCTGAGTGGAAGTGGGTCGTCGGCTGATTACCATTAGAGTAATTACAGAGGCGCGGGCGCAGTCCCCGGCGGATCGCCTAACCGCAATTTAGAATTGCGTAGTAAACTTCTACCGAGAACACTGGAATTAGTTTCTGTCATTTTAAGGCTTGATTACATTTTAAATTACGTTTGCTGCACGAAGGAGTAGAATCTCCTACGATAACCGCAGAGTAAATTACTTTATTTTGGTAACAATAGCTCTCCATAAAAATCAAAAGCACAGATTGTATATAGAAAAAAAGCATGTGTTTATTCAGACTTTCATTTTCCGGCCAAGATTTACAATTTACTTATTCAAAAAATATTGCGAACATTTGTAAAAAAAGTGATATTTTATGTATTTATTCTTCTTCTTCCTTTCAATGTAAATACCCTTTCATTTTGTATGTTTCATAAATAAATTAAATTTATTAAAAAATATTTTGTCTGTCCTGTCATTTGTATTTATCATCGAACAGTTGTATTTTTTATCATGGTAGGAACACTGCAAACTGATACCTACAACGAGTAGACTAGACACCAATTAATTGAGAACATGATGGAGATACAATTATAAGTAAACGAAACAATCCAAGACCCACTGACGTCTCATTCCCGTGTCTCCACTAATAACCCAACATTTAGGTACCCTGCCCCCCACTGGCGAAGTGCTAGGGCACGCGCCGCGGGTAATTGCACGCGAGGTGCGCCTGCGCCGCGGAATGGATTATAATGAGGTTGATAAATCAAAGGCGCGTAGGAGCGCGCGTGCCACGGCGCTCCCCCCGCCCCGCGCACGCCGCTGCGGTTATGCACCTTGGAGTCCTATTGCATGTAGATGTAGACCACCGGTGTGGGGATTTATGAGTTTTGTATAGAGTAAGATTGTGAATAGTGGTATTATGGATTAAGAAGACTCATTGTTTGGGTAGTGACATAGATCATGAGGTTGACTAAGGTCTTTCGCTGGAGGAGTGGTTGAACTGTCTCCGGAGTCGATTGGCACCTCGCGATGTTATTAGAGCATTATTAAAATAAATTTCTTTTGAGTTTGCAGTACCTAGAAGATAACTTTAAAAGATATCTGGAAGAGGCATTATAGGCAGACACCACATTTCTTGTTAATCTTTATCTTGAGTTAGGAGTATGGCCACAACGAATCCTACATTTCCAGCCAGCCAATTCCGTCAGCGAATACCTGAAACCCACCTCACGAGGAGATCGGACAGAAAATTCTCGTACACTATTACCATAACTTATCACCCCGATATGTCATGACGTTCACCCTTATACGACTGGATTGCGGTACGTGCCGTCCGTCAGCGCTCGCTATCGGCCCATTCAAATCACTGGGGATAAAAACACGCCAACACCAAATACAGAACCAGCCGGCACTACCAATATTTGGTGTACGGACCTCATTTCTTTATCTGATCGTAACGATGTAGTTTCATTAATTAACAGTGCTTAACTTTAATCGAGTAAAAGGTAATCGGGGCTCTAATTGAGACTTGAGGCATACGAGATCCGAATTAGAGCGGTGTCGATCAAATGTAATTGTGTGGAGTAATTTATTGTACGGGTTCCGCCGCGGCGACTTCTAAAGGTCGTTAACAAATCTGCGCCAGTGTAGTAATACATTGTGAATTTGTAGCGGCGTTTAATGCTTCGGTAACTGTGTACACGGGCCCGGAGATCACGACATACCAACTAAAATGAGGGAATAGGAGTGATAAAACGTTGTACTGTTTTGCAATCGAATAGCTGATTATTTGCTGCTGGATAAATATAGCAAATAAATGTGAATTTGTTTCTTATCATAGATACAATGGGCATTCCAGTAAAATTGCATCATATTGCGTTATACTAATCGAACAAAATTCATCTTAAATAAAAGCTATGTTAGTTAAAGACAAGTTATTACAGTACATGATCGCTGAAAATTATGTATTGCGCCTTGGAAATAATCGAATTCCCAAAAAGAAACTACCGACTTCTATCTACCCCGATTTTGTATCGAAAACTCAGAGCTACGCACGAGATAAACGAAGCATTTAATCACCACCGACGGTTTATAAATGTGGTCCGAGCGAGCCCAAGAGCAAGAAACAAAGCCGTACAACTCATAAAGCAACTCATACACGTCCAACAGTTTCGCGAGGCCGTAGCCCGCGGCAGGGCGGCCTAACGACGCAGCCTCCAATAGCATATACCTGCATATAATATGCATAGTATATATGCCTCTAAAGGCTATAAATCGCAACTAGCCCCCGGCGCGGCGCACGCGCACGCAATCCCAATGCGGAAAGTATTATGGCCACTAGCGGCCGAGTCTTAGTGTCCACGGTTTCGGGTCGTGTCGTACGCGGCGGACGGATCGTGTTTAAAGGACTAGATACTCGTGCTGGAGTAAGTACGGATTGCTGGCGAAACTGTGACAGTGGTAATTATTTTGGTTTTACATAAGTAATGAGATTTTGGATATTAATGGTAATTTGCGATTGTGTGGTGTCCAGTTCACATCACAACTCGGGAATTTACAGGATAGCTAGTAGTTATTCAAGAGTAGAATTAGGCAGCAAACCATCTGCAAACGATCTGCAAACCATCTGCCAAGAGTCGCAATTATCGACGGACAAATGCATGCTCTCCATACAAAGACAAAGTATAAATATACTGTCACGGGGTGCCAATCGGCCCGAGAGACTGTTCAACCAGTCTCAGACTTTCCGGCAGAAGACCTTGTACAAACTCGCTTCGCCAACGGTAACACCTAACAAGTGGCGAACTCGTTGCGGTGCTGATTTTCGACTAGCTCCATGTATTAAAAGGTCACCCATTGAGTTCCCGGACTCTGCAAGCGTTGCTTAGCTTTGATTATCGGTGTCGCAAGCACGTTGCCACTAGAACTGTGTCATTTTCCATTTTACTTGACAAAGTATGGTATAGTACTTTATTTTAGTATACCTACATAAGTACGATTATTTCTTGTTTTTGGGTGTTTGTTAGTGTTTAGATAATTGCATAACGCATTCTCTTGTATCCTGTGGCTCAACACTACCTGCTGTAGGATTCCTGTCTCAATTTCTGTAAAGGTTGCCTGGAAGAGATCGCCATATGTGTTCCTTGTTACTGTAAGTGATTGGTACTGTAATGTTTTATGAGCAATAAAGTGTTTATCTATCTATCTATGGTCTCTAAAGCCGTCGACTAGACGATCCGAATCGTCTGAGGCGAAACTACGCCTATGGACACTTCCCGTAGCGGCTAGCGGGCAAGGCGGGCTAGACCGGCCCAGCCGCTGGGCCCGCCATTGTTGCCCGTCGGATTTGTTGGCCAGAGATTACGTGTAAGTTACTGTTGTCGACCAGGTGTTGTGAACGTTTTGCTGTAAACCCGAGTCGGTGTTTCTGTTACGATATGGTTAACGTTTGCTATCATGCACATATTCGAGTCTTTAGAATGTTTGTTAGATATCATTTTGGATTGCAGAATTGCAGTTCATCTACACATATTTAGGTAGTCTGCAGGACTACAGAATGGAAGCTACTGAACTGAAGCACGCCGAAACACGTCGAAAGTTTTATTTTACGCTCTAAAGAAGATCATGATTTATTCGAAATTTTGTCATATGATTGGGTGATATTTAATGTTTATTAAAAATATGCATACCTGATTAGATGAATCAAGAGAGTCATTTAGAATCAAAGTCTGAATTTAGAATTGCTTTCGCCCTCAGATCATACTTTCCTGGACCATGGTCAAGGCGGACCTCTGGCCCTCGTGCGCGAGAGCACAACCGGGACATTAACACAAAGATGATTATTTTTATTTTGTATCATATTTTCAACATTTATATTCGATGCCTCGGCTTTCGGAATGTCACCAGAACATAATGCGTGGTCTGTGGTCCGAACAAACCGGTAAAGGCTTAGTGATCACTGCCCCCAGCATTTAGTCCATAGCGGTCCGCCACACACAGCCTAGCGATAGCTCGGGTCGGCTTCGGACCTTATTGTTTCCTGCTCGTTTATGGTCAGTTAGACTCGGGGTTTCCTGGGCATATCTGTCGGATAGATTAGGGATATAGACTACCTTTAAAAGCTTTTGTACATTGTCTTCACAATTTATATACGACAAACTTTTATCCCCATGACTTCGTCCACGTAAAATTCTGTTACAACGTTCCGGACCCTTTCCCTTTGGAGCCACATTGAATTTCGGGCAAATTTTTACTCGAGGATAATGTAGCTTTTTGTAGATGAAAGAAGTTTTAAAATTGGTATATTAGTTTTTAAGTTTATCCATTACAAACAAACATACAATCAAATCTTTTCTCTTACAATATTGGTATAGATCTCATACCCGAAACATGAAATGTTGACTTTAGTAATGTAATCAGTTTGTTTAGATTCAATTCAAACATAGGTAAAAGATTATTCTATGCATAACGACTACAACATAGCTATAAAAACGAAAACATTAAAACCAAACTTAGTACTTAATCGAATTAGTTCCAAGCCCTGTCAACTCGGTAGAGGGGGGAGTTGAAACATTGCACGTTCAAGGCTCGAGACATGGCTATAGTGGCTTCGGTCATTAGAGCCCGCATACCTCCGAGGAAGTGGAGTGAGCGCGGTGGCGCGCATTCCTGCCCATTGTGGCCGCCACGCTCCGCCCAGCGCCACTTTGTCGATTAGCAGCACTTTGGTCACGGAACTCACGGAACGGTAGGGCACAGGACACTTTTTGTCCGAGACGTGACTGCACTGGTTTCGGGGTTGAGATTTCATTTGATTCCCTTTTCCACTATTCTCTCCAGACGTAAATTATAGGTCTGAATGTTGATAAAGTTGTTAAATCAGATGTGATTTGTAGTTAAAATTTACTAAGAGAGTGTATTTTTACTCAAATATGGACTTCAGGCAAATATTGAACAATTTCATCAATATGGATGGAGTGAGTGCGTTGATGTCTTTTGTACCCAAAAGACCAAAATGCTAGTGAATGATATTGATTGAAATAATGGTCGAGCTTAATGTATTTTGTATCTGTACGTTTCGATGGTCTTTATCTATAAACGTCCACAAGCTTTCTTGTTTCTTGAATTTAAATGAGAGCTTGTCGAACTTTGAAATGTGTCGCCCAGCCGTCCGTAGGAAAGACATCAACGAGCGCGCACTCGTTCATGTCTTTCGTAAGGCCCGCTCCAATCCGAAAATCGTTTGCACTTTATTCACTTAAACGTTTCATTGCCTAACGCGGTTTGCATTATTCATAGTTTTCATTCGACAAATGACGGGAACCGAGTCAATTAACCTCACAACAAACCTCACAACAACACTGCGGACTCCCATGGAACTTTGAACCTTTTACCAACGTAGTAAGAGTAGAAATCGAATCTAGTCAAGTACAGTTGCGCGTGTCTTACCCAGTTTGATGCAGACAGCAATGGCTAGCAATGATGTTACGTCACAGTAGTGTAAGCTGGCCGTTTGGTGGTTTGCCGACAGAGTTGGCCGTCGCGTCTATTCTCAGTACTTCAATTAACAATTCAATTTATCATGGTGGGTACACATTCAGTTGCCTGAAATGTGCAGGTTTCATCACGATGTTTTCCCTCACCGTAAGAACGTCGGTTAGTGTTCAACTAATGTATATAACTCAGAAAAGAGTCATTGGTACATGGCTGCAGTGGGATTCGATCCCGGAACCTCTGACTTACGAGTCGGAATTCCCATTAGCCCTCCGACGCTCTAAACCTGGATGGGTAAACATCTCCTTACATAACTTGAATGAAAATGAATGAATGAATGAAAAATTCTTTATTGCTTATACATAGAATAAAACAAAAACAGAGGAAAAAAAATAAACAAATATAACTTCGGCATCGGATTAAAAAAATGGGCTTTCTGCTGAGTATTTTTATTTCATAACAGCGATCTCCAACCCTTCAATCATGGACACGATGATAGAACCCATATGGAACCATCATAGAACACTGATTCCTATAGTGGACTCTACCTAGCTATTACGGGACAATGTTACGTCACAAGCATCGCCTGCCCGCGTGGGAAACGCAACCACACGTAACACAGAAAGCGCGTCCAAATTAAATAGGGCAATGAAAACGTAAGTGATGCTCAGTATTCAGTGCGGCGACCGCACCGTTTGTTCTCACGGCTGCTTGCGTATTCTGCGCGCGCCTGCGTGAGAACGCGGGGGATGCGGGCTGCGCAGGCGCACGCTGATTGGCGACCGATAGCGCAGCCTAGGTCGGAGTGCGGTTACTGGGGCACCGGGGTGTGAAGGTTACTCGGTGTTTCTAATTATAAAGCTTACGCATAGAGGGAATATTGATAGGCTAAGAGCTGTCGAGGTCTGCGTGGAACAGAAAATGAACAGCTGCGTTTTTAGTAGTACCTATGCTTTCAACACTGCGGTCTTGAGACCGCCTGCAAAAGTGGTGTCGAAAACCTCTATAGAAATGTAGAGTAAGTTCTAGGCCAGCGTGGCATGAATGAATGATCAATATTGCATAAATACAGGATACAGTCGGTACATATCGGTCGCAATAGAGAAAACCAAAGACGGCCTTATGGCTTGAAGAGATATCTTCACATGACATGTTTGTACAGAAACTGAGAGCAAGCCCGTCCAGTGAAATGACACGCTGGTGTTTATTTAAAGATACTAATAAAACTATACATATAAAAATACTATGCACAGAATATTATCAAGTAATTTAGGAAAGAGTAAAGTAATATAAATACACAAAACTACTATAAGACTGTGGACTATACAGTATCACCTAAATGTCATTTTAATGACTCGAATTATAAATCACCAGAAGCGAATTTATAAATAGCTGAAAAAAAATACTTTTACTGCAGAAATAGTACTGAAACTGTAGCCAATAAGCATTACCGTGGTTATATTGGTAATTGAAAGCCAATAGCATCACATATCCACCTGGCTTGCGCAAGCCGCACTACTTAGCTGTAGCGACATTCACATTTACCTTAATAATTTATTTCTACAATAAATACTATAACGCGTTCGAAAGGCTGCTTTGCGTAACGGCATGATATTTACAAAAATGTGACGATTAATTTATTTAAATCTTGTATACTTGTATATTTATGGTCGCTTGTATTACAGGTTTGTTGTACGGTGTGAAGTATATTTTTATTACATTTGGCTGTTTACCTTCTAAAAATGTAGATTAAAAAATTAAAGAAATACGGTGGGGTTAGATAAGATACACAACATCTAAACTGACCTCTCAGACCTGACAGGATATTCATAGAAATCATATAAACCATTTTCCGCTGAAATTAAAGGTGTAGACATTCCTGCCACATCATCATATCGATACCTGTGACATAATATCGACCGGCGACAGGCGTCACTCTGAGAAGTGTCATCTGTCAGATAAGGCGTGAGAATCGGTGTATGGGAAGAGTTATCTACGGTTGCGCCTGCGACGGACTCGCTGGCCTATTTACTGTGGGAATCACCTGTGCTCGACTGCTCGCTAGGATTCGGGTATTTGTTTACCTACAGTGTTTACACAGAGAGCGTATCAAGATTGATAATATGAGAAATGTCTAGTGTGGGCGTCGATATCGAACTGTGAGATGCATGATAATAATGATACCCTGCGTCACCCTAATGCATGATGGTGATGCTGCGTTTTTGTACTTCGCATCTCATACACGAACGAAACTGTAGTGTTTATTTTTGCACCTAAAATAGAAAATACCAAAAGCAATATGTATTAATTACAATACATGGAAAAAATTGTGACGTTTGTCGATGTACTTGTTTGTACTTACTTCTACTTCTAGAAATACCCATTTGTAATTTATTTTCATACGAAAGCCAGAAAATCGAATACATCACCGTGCTCTATGTCCAATATGTTTGCATCACCGCTAGCCATCAATTGCGGCGACGCATTGACGTAACTTGGGAGCGGATCAGCGCGGGAACCCTGTTATCGCCATTTCGCGGCAAATTGGCAAATAATTTGGCGGATCACACGCAGCCACGCACTATGCGGTTCCCACGCGTGCGTGAAAGCGTCCGATCCACGTCCGATCCCGCGATCGCATGCCCGAATCTCTCCTATCACCTTATCGATAAAGATTCCCATGTGATTCTTCGCCGCTCGAACTAAGTATTTGCATAAAAACGCCGATTACGTGCTGTGTGAGTGTAGGTACGTTTGTTGCTCGTAGGCACATATTATGTAAACGTTGCCGGCGTCGGTTCTGTGTGAAATTATGTTAATGTTACAATAAATTCCAAATTGGAAGTTTGTATGTGATCTGACGCTGCAGCGGTAATAATAATAGGTGTTTCGTACTATGCAGCCGATTAAGTTTGCACGTTTACATTTGCAAACAGCATTTGGTATTGAATGAGACAGTTGTATCTAAACGTGTATTAGCTTCAAAGACTTCTATATACTAGCGATTAGGTTAGCACTAATGAGCGTACGCCTACACCTACCTCAAAGGGGCGCATTCCTGTTGCTGTGTCTGTCAATATAGGCTGTCATCATTCTCCATCAGGCGACCCGCTTTCTCGTTTTTCTTTCTAAATAAATATAAACTGTTTTGTTCTTACGGCCCTAAATAAAAATAGCATTTTTAATATTATTATAGTTTCGATAATGTCCAAACTAGGCATAGCCTGTGCTATAGACATCACACAACGTAGTATTCAGTGCATTTTATGTTTACCTTTGTAAGTATTGAACTGCATTAGTGGCGATAGATAGGATTGAAGGTAGATGTAGTTTGACATTTTTAAGATAGAAGAGAATAAAATTTATAAATTGAAGTAATAATAAAAATTAAATTAAAAACAAAGCTTGCCATAATTGTAAAACATATTCGTGTTTTGTGTGATTGCATGGAAAAAGTTTTTTTTCCATGTGTGATTGTAATGACACATAGATTCATATTCCAAAATATAAATCCAACAATGTGCGCTCGGAAATTGACGACGATAAATTCACCAAAAAATCCTCATAACTAGTGAAGGAACGTAATAAATATCGCCACATACAGGCAAGTGTGTCCAATAAATCTCGTGGGCACTTCAAGTTCAGTTTTCGTCTGTTAATGAGAGCGGAGCGCATGTGTGGCCGGCGGCGGCGCCGGCGCCGGGCACATGTGACGGCGGTGCTGCAAGCCGTGTTAACAATACAATAGTCTACAGCTGGGTGGTTGGGCTCAAAATTGGACAGGAACATGTTTCCATCTAGGTATTGGGTCGTTGGATTTGTGCTACGTCGGATGGATGTGGTGTTAAATGATGAAGGGCGAGAGTAGGTACCGGCATACTAGGAGAAATTCTATCTTCCGTTGCGTGTTGCGTTTGTAGACAGTGTTTCATCTTTAAAGTTCGGTGGTTTTAAGCGGATCTACAAACAGCATTAGCTAGTCTAGGTCTAGAGACGACCACAGAGACAAAAGCGCCACTCTTCAAAGGTATAAGATACATTGATGTGATGACCATAGAGCTACGTTTTAACTAGAATATCACCGCATCGCTTGCTATCTATCATCCTGGTGTTGAGATGCGCTACCATTGCGCCTCATTGTAAAAAGAAGAAATCTACTCTGAAAGAATCAACTACGTACCTAGTAGTTAAAATATTTTAAATGCTCCTTACTACCTTTCGCGTATGATAAAAACGTTAACTACCTAAAGGCAAATAAAACCCACACTGCTCATTTAATAAACACCGTGTACCATAAACTGTTCCAAACGGCGATCGTTGCAAAAAGCCTTGTTGCCGACGTCAGACGCGCCGACCGACATAACGTAAATATTTCAACACAAACTGCGCTTTGGCACATTGCAAAACACTGCTGTAAAACGATTACTTACTTATATTTGATCAAAACAGACGAATAAAGAGATAATCATTCTCCTAGGGGGCGCTACACAAAAATTATGCATTATAAAAGCTCGATGATCATCCGTAATTATTTTGAAATATTTTGTATCGGAGAGCGGTCCGGCTGCTGCGGAGTCGTAAAAGGGAATTATCACAATTAAACTAAGAGATGTTTATATTTATTAATACGTAATTGTGGGTTTGTTGAAGGTCGGTATACCTCCAAGATATTTTCGTTGGTAGAATAGGACTTTCTATATGATAAAATAGCTCTTGCGCGACTTGTTCTTTCTTGTATAAAGTCAAAGCAGCGATTTTTTTCTTCGATTTGATATTCCTGACATTGAGATTACTAACTGCAAAACAATTGTCTTAGTTGTTGTATGAGACACGCATACGTATGATACGCCATGACTCATTTAATCGTTGTGCGTTTACGAAATGTTGGTAATTTAGACAGCAAAGGCCATCTGGACCCTTTTTGCCTTTGAGATTTCTCATTAATCTCACTTTACTTATAAATAGTTCGGTTCAGATACATGTGATTAGATTAGTCATTAATGAGACGCTATAGTTGGGTTGTTCTTTACCTATCTACCTGTCTTATAGTCATAGGAGACAGTCTTAGAGGTGAACCAGCGAGGTTAGAATAACATTATACCATGCTCTGGCCTCTGTAAAAGGTAAACCAGGAAATGGGCAGCAGCGTATTCTGATGAGTAAAAGCCGCCTGCCAGGTATGAAGATGGTGGTTGCAACAGAGATCGAAAATATATAAAGCTTGTTTGCCACCTTAGTGAAAAAAAATTGTCATGAAGGTGCTGACTTGAGTCTCGTGATCACATAGAGACTATTGGGCCGTCGCGTCGACAATAACGAAAAAAAAAGTATATTAGATTGTTAATAACACGTAACCCAGAGATTTATTTTATCCATAAACCGTAAGAAACAATATCCACAATTTCACTGAAACACAAACATAAAGTGACAACACCACACCGACGACAACTACGACTAGATTACAGCACAATTAGCTGACAAAAAGCTGCTATACTTGGCCCAGCAATCCAGCATACCGGCCGTGCAAGGCGCGCGGACTACTCTAGGCGGGGTAATTAATGCGTTAGTCATGCTATGGTCACGTGCCGGCCTCTTTGAGATACTTGCAAGACTGTGACCATACGCTACCTTGAATTTCTCTGAATAAGATTTTGTAAATGTTAAAGATTTTGTAGTTGACATTATATGAGTAGCAGAGAAAGCCTCGTCATGTCAGGAGTTGTATAGGGGTGTTGCTTTAGTTCGGAAAATGGTCGATACCTTTTTCCGTAGTTTTTGCACTCTGCTACTCCGCCCAACAATTTGGAGCTCCCACATATTAGAAGGATGTTGAAATCTTAGCAGATCTTGATAATGTAGAACACGCAGTACACACATTCGTAATAACCTAATTAATCACGTCGTTTCGGCAATCAATGTACCAAGACTAGCCAAACACCAGTCATCACTCATACGCACGCATAGAATGCCCGCGCAACTAAGCTATGTTTGCGGAGCGCGCCGGAATCCTGGCCGCTGATTGGCTGAGATTGTTTCCCGCGCGTGCGCCTACCGTGCGCGGTGTTTGCGGAACCAATGCGTTTCATGACCAATGCGAGGTAGCATGTTCCATTATGTGTGTACTGGAATTATGTAAGGTTGAGGCTTAGTAGCTTTGAGTCGAAATGTGGTTAAGCTCGTTTCATAGGGACGGAGCCGTTTAAACTTCTTTTTGTAGTCTACTACCGCATTTTTGGAGTCAGTATGGATTATGCTGATGTATGAGTGAGAATACTGTTACTAAATAACCTAGAATCAAGTTACAGTTTGTACAATTTAAGAAACGAGTCGTCACGAGATTTTTAATAGCTCTACAAATATAGAGCGGGCGATAACTTTACAACTATTTCTAATTACACAAATACATGTTTACAGCCGTTTATTTAACTGGGTTAGGTTACGCCTATTAACACGTCACGAAAGTCAGATTCCATACGTGAATAATTACTTGATCTGTAAAATCCTAGATCAAAGCGGACCCCGGACCGAGGGAGCACAACCGGGATACTGACGCCAAGATGACTATTAATATTTACCTAGGCACAAGCCATTACATTCCCACTCCGGACTGATCTAGTTCATAGAAACCGCGTCCCGCAATTATCGGGTCCTAGGCGGCGACAGCGTCCGCCCACGCGCGACCCATTATATAATAAAACTTTGCAACAGGACGTATATTGATGTCACTTTACAATACATGTCTCCTACAGTACAAGAGACCAAGTAACAATCCAGAGCGCCGCCGCCAATCTGCAGCGCGCCGGGAGCATATTGTGGGTAGACTGGAGTTTCTTAGTCTATCAGATAGGAGCGACTGTATCGTTAAGATCTCGCGACGCACTCACCGGTCCTAGGGCTAGGCTGCCTACGCCAATTACGCCACTTTAAATCTAAAGTGTAGCACGTCGTTATAGAGAATTGCTTCCTTTCGCGTTTGCTTTATTAGAATTATGGCTTTGATTTGTTCTGTGCTGGTGCTGTCCTGTTTGTGTAACTACGGTTCGACCAGTTAGTTTTATAAGTAGGTACCAAATGTTAAACCAGAAATAATGTGAGTCTGATTTTATAGAAGTACTAGCGACCCGGCCCGGCTTCGCACGGGTTTTCTCGGGGTTCGTCTATCATAATATTCTTGTGCTATACATATAATCTTTCCGGAAAAATCTCTAAATGATAGTGAAAACCGCATTAAAATCCGTTACGTAGTTTAAACGATCTAAACGTTAATATAGAAGGACAGGCGGCGGGTAGCGACTTCGTTTCACACTATGTATAGAAGCTTGCACACAAAGGCCGCATCATCATTTACCACCGGGTGAGATGGACCCTATTTAAAACCCCCATTAACAAAACAACCACCAAGACCGTCTCCGTAAAATGACATTAGCATATTCCTCATCGACTTTATTGACTCGGGGCGCAGTAAAACATCTCCTCGGCGCAGGCCCGCGGCGCTGCGGCTCTGCGCGGGCGCACGTGCGCAGCTCGCGCCCGCGGCGTCGCCTTTGTCCTCAAGCCCATTGTTTCACGGAAATCCTCCAATCCTCCATGCTAGTGCTTTGACACTCACAATAAAACCCGATACAGAACGCAGCTAAGAATTTTATGGCCTTATTCATCAGGTCGGGACTTCGACTCGAATATAACAATGGGCGCATAATGTCGGGAATGCGTGGGTATTAATGCCGTGCGTGGAGCCCCGTACTGTTTCTTATTCATATACAAAACCGACCATTCGATATTCAACAGGGAATTTTCATAAGTAATGTGGTTGTGCCGCGACCTGGAGAACTCGCGTAGATCATCGTAAAAGTAGCTTGTTGGTAATCTGAAGCGACTTAACTATCAAAAACATACTAAAATTAAAATCAAGAATAGGCTCAAGTCAGTATTAACGTCCGTAGTTAGGAATACTGTCCTGTTATAAAGCGCTCTATGAAGGCTTGCTCCTACTTTGTCAGCTTCCTTGAAACGATCGTAAATAAATTGTTCTCTAGTTACCTTAGCTAGGAGATTGGGCAAGTTTGTTGTCCCTTGTTTATGGAGGTGATAGCGTTAGACTGGCAGAAGTGGAGCGGCGCGCGCCCAGCTATCTTATATCGCGTCTCGGATCTGACCCAGAAACGAAAAACGCAGCACGACCGGCGCGTGAGTGTGCGTTGATTCATTGGCCGAGCCGAGCCTCAGTGTCGACTCTCGAAAGCTTATAAATCTCGCTTGTATCGCCGGTTCGGCGGCGTGGGCCTGTGTGCGTGCGACAAGCCAGTTCCAATAACGTATTGACTATTGTCCAATCCCTTATAATATATTGAACAAAGAAAGAGCCCACGCAATCTCATAAATAAAAACTTGCATCTATTAATCTTTTCAATCGTAAAAAGTACTCGTCAACCGGCGTTTGTTGTCGTTCCTTTCGTCAATTATACTTTAATGGGCTCCAATCTAAACTGTTTTCCCTTAAATTTCTAATGGCTTTGGCTTTATCATAGATATAAACATAATATAACCTGACAAAAACAAAGTCGCTATATAGGAGATGCGTCAAGTCAAAATCGTAGCATGCAATTTACGGAGCAATAAAACTGTATGTATGACATGTATGTATGTGTATGGCAGGGACACAATGAGCGGGCGCGAGCGTGTATGGTAATCCGGCGCGTGGGCTGCGCAGGCGCGGTGTGGCGCGCGCCAGGGCTGAACATGATATGCCTACTTAATAATTAAATATTTCTAACTTTTCAATATTAGGTATGTATTAAAATTTTGACCGCATGGTGGTCGGCAAAGAATAATATAGCAACCGGTGTCGCAGAGGCGATTGATGTCTGATGAAGCAGACCTGAAAATGGACAGCTGTTCAAGTTTGTGATAGATTCTACATCTGCCTCTTAAGGTACATGAAAGTCAGGATTTTCTGCTGTTGCTCCATAATCTGTGGCAGTGACAGACACTCACTTTGGTATTTACACAGCCTGAGCAACTGAGCAAGGAGTAGGGAGCAACTTAGCAGAATGTCAGTCGATGCAGCTTCCACTAAAGTAAAAAGATCCTTAGTTTTTGCGCTCTCGGTTATTAATATCACCTATTAGGAATAATTTACATCGCTGCGTACAGGCATTAAGGTAACGTCTTTTTACTTAATAAAGTAGGTACCTACTTTTTGCTAATTTTGTTTCCAGGTAACCACCCGCTATAAATTGACGTTCAACTATGATAAATCTAGTTGTGTGTGTTTAATTAAAAATCTGCTTTTTTGATACTTAAACGTTAAATTTGAGCTTTGCGTTTTATCAAATTGCATACTTATTTATTACATCTCATTTATACCACTTACTTCATACTGAAGAGGGACATGATTAATCTATATTTTTATAAGTTAAAAAGTGATGAAGGCCACTACTTTCCTCGGTGTTCAGCCCTGAGGCCGTTGAACGCGACATTGTTATCTGCACCGCTTTGGGCGAGAATAAATAAAACTCTTCGTAGAAAAGACACATTTATTTTATTATTCTGTGAGGCTTTGTGGGCCGAGATAACGCTTTATGGGACCTGTTATCGCGCACTCGCCAGCTTTCTACGCGGATAATGGCCGGCGCTGGACCCGGGACCTGGACATCATCACATGCCGAAATGCACTCATATGTTACCCTCCACGATCAAAAGTTCTCAGAAAAATGCAAGTTCTGTAGCTACCAAAATGAGTACCATCTTTCCGCGGAATTTTAACAACAGCATGGAATGGACCCAAATGCATTAAGGAGTCATAAAATGGAGTTGAATAATGATGGGAATTTTCATTTTATTCGTTCGTCCCCGCGGAGTCTGCCCAACAAAACCTAATTTTTACAGCCGTTCAACACCGTTACAAAGTAACGATTCCATAAGTTTAAACAAAACGGCTATAATTTTCTCGAAAGTCATAAAAAGATATAAACTATCAATTTACATAACATGTTCGAGGTGGTGTTCGGCGTATGGATCTTAGTGGAATTCAAATTTTTCGATACCAAAGGTAAATTGACGCATTAGCACAAATATGTTAAAAGCAATTTTGTATAAGCCGAGATTTATGGTCGAATATTAGGAATAGTAAATTTTATTGTATTCATCTGTATTCGCGAATTACAATGCCTATCGGCAACCATTAATTTTTTGAACATTTCTGCGCTGTATACGTCATTATTTATTTCTACGATTATAATGAGCTTATTTCTTAGGCACTAATTTGGCTGCGCGCGTGACTTCATTTTATCGGTAATCCTTTGGACCTCTCGGAGCGGGATAGCAGCATGTGGAGTCCGGTGCGTGCGGCTGAGAGCGTCGCGCCGGAGACTGAGGTGACGCCCGCGCCGGCTCCGGTGCATTAGTGGCTTTTAGGCCGGTGTCGGCGTCATTTGGCTCTCGATTGCCTCAATTTGAATCTGCTCAGATGATGATAATAGTTGTTTTATACATTTTATGCGCCCAAATGGATCACGACTTACATGTCTCTTGTTTTGAGCTATTTACATACTTACTATATCTTAGTTACCAAGAATTAGGACTTATTTTAAAAGCTGAAGCCGTTGACTTTTTTGTGACCTGTAAGTCGTAAATTATAGAAGAATAAGAATTATTTATTGCATCATAAAATCTTTACAACATTTTGAACTTACGACGCTAAATAAAAATTGCATGTTTGATATTATTATAGTTTCGATAATATCTAAACTAGGCATAGCCTGTGCTATAGACATCAAAGAATATAATACATACTTTGTGCATTTTATATTTACGCGAGTTACAAAGGGCGGTTAATAATTAGTTTAGTGACGATTAGCTGCACCGAAACGCGGAACGAGTCGTTCAGAAATCAGGTTAACACCCCTCTGCATTAGATTTTTTGTATCCATGTTTGGAAACAAAAACCGTGCGGTTTTTATGTTGGTTTTTGTGTGTTTGTTTTAGCGCGCGCCGATAACGCACGCAGGGCTGGGGCCGGCGCTGCGTCAATATTTGTTGGGCCATTATAGGATTAACTATATCAAATACATACCTATATTTCGTTTCAAAAATTATTATTTAGCTACAATATTGTGATAAACACTGTAGCGATCATAATGAAGAACAAAACCAATAAAATATTTCAAAACTGACCCCACAATATCATGTTCTTTCGGATTCATCATTTATCTCCGGCCCGAAAAAAACGCAGTCATGTCTAATTCAAACAATAAAAATATGATAATCCCGGCAGGTAGTGGTCCTATTTTCGTCATAGAATTTACATTAGGTTGTTCACCCCTGGCCCGGCAATGGGGTAGCCACCACGTGTGCGCCTGCGCCGGGCGACAGGACCATTTGAGACACCCCACTCACCCTGACACGCACACTTGTTCTGGTCATAAGTCAGACGCATATTTCATCGTCGGCCCATTAGGGTGGATTAAGGAAGTCCTTTGATGACGTGAGCGTATTAGGGAAATGACTTGTCGAACTTAAATATTTATCGGAGCGAAGGTCCGCGTTATCGCGGTTGGATTGCTAAAGGGTTACACCTACTTTCTGTGCCTCAATAGGAAGATTTATTAGCAGTTCCAACGTGAACTTATAGAAGCCATTGGGATGGCAGTTTACGACGGCCATTCGTAAGACATAAAGTCGTTCAATGTCAGTGAAAGAAGGCTCGACGTTGGCGTGGAGGCTTTGGCTTTTACACGGAATATTTTGTCGTGCTTTTATTGGTGTCGCGCTGAGCGGAGCGCTGTGTAGCGTCTTCGTGGCGACTTTTATAGCCGCGCTGGTTTGGGCAGACGAGCGAGAGTGCATGGGGCTTTTTGTCTGTAATATCAAAATATAAAGTTTACAATATATTAATAAACTAGTGGCTTCGGCGCCACTTCGGTTCACGCGGTGTCCTACGCCTTCTTTACGCCTGCCTACCCCTATTGTTTTTGCTTTTAAATCTTCCTCTTGAATCGCTCTATCTATTGTTGGAAACCGCATTAAAAACCGTAGATCGAAGCGTACATAGATACATACTTAGATACATGGGGACAGACGGCAGGAAGCCACTTTGTTTCATACTATGTATAAACCTACTGGGTAAAAATGACTGATGTATAGGACATCAAGACAGACCGCACATATCTAAACACGAGGTGATTCCTGATGGACCTAACAAATCAAGGCGCATCACAACGCAAGTATCTAGCAGGTTATTGTGAATAGACTTAAACATGATGCAGTACAAGATGATATGACGAACAAATGAACACACACCGTAGTATTGAAATGAATCCGTCCCAACTCCTCGCCGGACCATTTCTCCAGAGCTTTATCCTCCGCGGACCAAACTGTCTCGTCTGCACAGTCGTTTGCTTAGCATCTTTTATACTCGCGCTTAGTCGTATACTTTGACTTTATGCTGTCTTGGCCGCGGCGGCGGCGGCGGCGTGGGCGCGGCCCACGTGCCGGCGACATCGCTGCGCGCGCGCCGCTGTGTACAGTGCCACCAACTTTATAGTACACACAATCGGAACTAAAACTGACAGTTTGAAACACCCACTTCTTCACCCACTGGCGACGTCAACTAAATAGACAAATTGGTCGTGTAGACGCCCTAGAGTCGCTCTTCTCTGACCCGGTAGCCAAAACTGGAACTAAGTGTCGCCATTTCGAAGTGGCAGTTTGTAATCAACAACAGCGACGCTGCCGCCGGTTCAGATAAGTTTGTGGCACTCTAAGTGCGCATTGTAGCCGCTGTGGGCCCGCGACGCTTCCGCTGCCACTGTGTAATGTGTTGTCTTGGGCGGGTGAGGCAGCCAGTCGTCGAGATAGTCTGTCTAAATTACACTCAGATTATTTTCTAATCTGAGGAATTACACAATATGATTATGATATCCTTACTTCATAGGATCTTTCCTATATAGTAAGCTCTTCAAGCTATTAATTGATATTTATGTGTATTAGAATAATGACGGCACAATTACATTCAATAAACGCAGTATTTTTTAAATTAAACGTAAACTTGCCATGGAAACGTAAATAAGTTATGTACACTTCGTATTTATTAAATTATTAGTATTATTTTCGTGCGTACCAAATTTTTAAATTTCCGGTCTCATCAAGCATGTATTCGCAAATTACGGTACGTACAGTGCCAGCGGGAGCGCAAGCGCGGCCGGGGTGAGGAACGACGCCAATTTCGCGGTAACGACGCCGCGCTGCCAATTTGGAGTAGTTTGAATACTTTTTCACGTCGACAAATAAACGAGCCGTCCCGTCGCATGGAATACTTAATGAACTTTCTTCATGCACGCTAACGGCTACGGTAGCCGGTCCCTCGCGGCGACCCAATCAAATCTCCCAAATATGATTATGTCCAAGCGAGACTCCGATGCAATACACGCATCGCGCACGGACTGGCCCCGTAGCTAGAGGCTCTGCATTTCCATAGCGTATTTTAATTAGTCACTCCTAACTTGTTCTTATGGCAGGGCGTTTATTAACGTTTTTATTTACCCCCCGGCGGTGTGCTTCGGGAAGATTTTATATCACCGTTTCAGCGATTTATTGGTCAACGAATTCCTCGGCACATCACAAAATTTTAATGTCGTTAAGCTATTGATGGCGTAATCAAGTTGACGATGTATCTATTGAGCTATGGAAAACTATTGATACACCAAAGAAGGACGTGATCGACCAAAATCACCTAACTTATAATGGAGTAATCATCAAAGTACAGTAGTAAGAATTTGTCTGCTCTCGAACTGTCGGCGGTCAGCTTAGAGTTCGTCGAGATTTCGTCTTCCTTCACCCAGGGCCCTATCGACCTCTCGGTCATATGGACAGCGCCACTCTTCGTGGCTCTTTGAGCGTGCCCACTTCTTCAAAATTGGTTCTGTCGGAATTAAATGGTAAAATCGTGTTATTAACGTATTTCTTTCATTGTTACAGCGGCCTTACCCTGCCATCGCGCGGTGTGACCCCGGTCTACCTGCGCTGCCGGTCCGGCTCGGTCCGGTGGCGGTACCCGCGCGGAGCGCTCCGGCTACTCTTCCGGCCGCCGCTGCCGGCCGCCGGGGACTTCAGGCTGTGTCTGCGGGTAGTGCGGCGGCCGGACCCGCCTGGCCTGTTCCATCAGCTTAATGAGACTGAGAGTGGTGAGTGGAGGCTTGGATTAAGTCTACGATTTTTGTGGACCTGTATAGAGGGTAATATTTTTTATGTTAATCGGTAGACAAATGGCCATCTGATGGTGCGTGATAGCCACTTCCTGTGGACTTTAGCGTTAGCATCACCAATGTTGCCATTGTATTGTTTGTACGTGAAGTATAAATAAATAAAATGTTCTCGTCCTACCCCCAGAGCCGACGCCGTTCCCAGCCCGCGTGTTCGTGGAGGGCAAGTCGCGGCTGCTGCCGTTGTACGCGGCGGGCGACGGCGACCCGCGCGAGGTGCGCTGCGTGCGCGCACGGGAAGGCCGGCTCGCGCTGTACATCGAGGCTGAGGTACGATATGAGATCACAGGGTGGAGGATGTTTTCTTTTTATTGTGTTTTGAACCAGCCAGGCATTTGACCGCCATCTCACCTGGTGGTAAGTGACAATGCGGCCGAAGCTGTCTAAGAACAGCCTATTCACATGAAGGCGTCCATTCCAGATTATAGATAATGACGGAACACGCGAGCGCTCGCCTTCTTATGTCTATCTTTTCTATCTCTAGCAACTTACCATGAATGTGAAAGAGACATGTAGGTAGTGCACGCTAGATCTCACGTAGATTCGAGCGGTTCAAAAAAAGGCCCCTGGGCTTGAATCCAGGTATACAAGAAAAGGTGTGTAATGCTCATCTTCTGGGTACAGTAAGTCTAAACAGGCAAGCAGGGAGTGCTAGATGCTCTCTTCTGTGTAATCCCTTAACAATCGTCAACACATGGAGACAGAGGGTACGTTTACTCCTCTGCCTGTCACCACGACCACCATAATCAACTGTAAGTTCACCAATCTGCTCATCCACAGGCGGAGTCCTCGGCGACCACTCGCCGCGAGGCCGTACTGCAGTACGAGGCGCGGCCGCTGCCTCGCCGCCATTACGATCCCGCCTCGGCCGACTGCCGGCCCTGCTCCGACGAGGAGATGGAGCTCGCGTTCTGCACCAGCGACCTTGGTGAGTAAGCTTGGTCGGATACCGACGGCTGGGGCGTAAAGCTCGATTTAAGCGATTTTATTTATGTAGACAACAAGCAAGTACCTGATGGACAACTGATCACCGCTGCCTATTGCCTTGTCGCTGGAATTTAGCAATGCCAGGGGCGTCACCAATGAATTGCTGCCTACCTTTAATAAGACTTTAAATATATATCTTGAAGGATCCCATGTCACAGTCGAAAGGAAATGTTGAGGCTGGGAGTCCCACATTTGAGAAGGGCGAGCGAGAATGTTTTGCCGATATACAAACCATAGGGTAGCTTGAAAGCTTTTTAGGTTAGGTACCGTAGTAAACATCCTAAACCCTAATAAACTTTCGACGTGATACTTCGCTATTTAAAACTGTAACCCAACTTGCAACCAACCCGATCTGAATTCTGAACCCAACTCGCGTATGGAACCCGCGCCGGCGCAGGCAGAACGCCGCCCGCCGCCGGCGCAACCGCAATTTGTCGTAGTAATCGAGATTCCTCCCGCATGAAATTAAATTAAAAATTACGCCGCGATATAATTTCCTCCGCCCTAACTACCGCGGAGATATTTGCTCGGCCGGTGACTCGCCACCATGCATTTATCATTGGGTCCGTAATTCGGGCGAAACGCGAAATTTCTCCCGTTTACGCTAAACGGGCGAAAACAAAAAAATTTTCGACGCGCATTGTGAGGCGCTTTCATGTCGCGCCGCTAAGTGCCCCGAGATAAGTTCTTAGAAGCGGAGATAAAATTGCAAATCATACCGGTTTCTGATTTACGGAAGCTTTTGCATAAGTATGCGACGGGATCGGGTGGCCGACTCCTTGCCGGCTGCCCGGCTAGATTCAATTGCGTCCGTAATGGCGCGGGCGCGGCGCGGCGGGCGGCGGCGGCACGCGACGCAGCGGGAAACTCATGTTCATTTTTTCCAGTTGTTTGATAAATTATAATAGTGGAGTTATGTCACTGCGCCCCGCGGGGCGGTGGGCGGCCGCCATTACCCGTGGCCATCATTGAGATTTCTGTTTGTCATGCCACGTAGTAATTATTGATATTTTTTACCGGCACGACATCAGGCCGGCTTAGCTCGGATTTACCGCGATGAACGTCTTGTGTGGATGCAGAGCGTGCTATGCGGCGGCGGCCTCGCCCCCCGAGACTAATGGCCGTAACAGGATTAGCTTCAAATTGTAAATGTAGATGATTTGAAAACACATAAATAAAGCTTTGATTGAAAATGTGAAGCTAGACAAATTGTCCACAAATTATATTTGAAACCAGGTGGCTAAATAAAGCTAATAACCGCCGCCCGCCACCGAAATTTATCTTTTTTTAAATGTACAATATTGAAGCGTCTTGCTCCTAAATAGCTCTGCTACAAAAACACGTGAGAACTAACCTGTAGGTAAGCTAGGCCCGCGTCCGACTCAACCTCCTCGTTAGTCAAACTTAAAAGCCTTCGCTATAATTACCGCGGGTCGTCGGCCGCGCCCGATCGCGCACTATTCTTTATCTATCTCAAACAAAAGGCTGGCCCAAAAAAGACTGTTACATTTGCGCTTACTCACGCCACGCCACGGCTCCGACAACCGACAAAAAGCGATTGCGTCGCAGCGACAAAAGGCGACAACGTGATTAATACTTGGTCGCGCCGCTTGGAGAATGGCGTGCGCGTGCGCAGCGCTAAATGTATGCTAGCTAGGGTACCCATCAGGGTGTGGCTGTTCTTGGTACCTACTTGGGTATGTAAAGTTGGGAGCATTGTTTGAGAGAACTGGCTTTGTGGCTATGGTTGTATTTACTTTTTACAACCATAGCCACAAAGCCAGCTTTAACTTTACCAGGACTACAATGTGTCAGCGGACCATTTTCGAGACTTTTAACTTGTTTTTTGTTGTTGTTGTAAAGTGGAGTTCTTCAAGGGGTTAAAAGGATTTTACGGGGTCGGCAACGCGTGGGTGATGCCCCTGGTATTGCAAACGTCCATAGGCTGCGGTGACTGCTTACCATCAGGCAGGCCGCAAGCTTGTTTGCCACCTTAGTGGTATAAAAAAAAGTACAAAACTATCATCGGCTTTTATCTGAATAACTGCTCCTGTCTGGCAACCTATCACTAGCTAACCCTTAATACTCATAGTGAAAAATACTTAAGTTCAGTGGTTAGTTCAAAAGGTCATGATAACTTACGGTACTTAGGTAATTATGGTAAAATAAATCAACTATGTGAAGTCTATATATGAGATGAGAACTTTAGACCCTGACAAAAAGAATGGTGTTATAGTTTTTACGTGTATAGGGATGTGTGGCTCTGTGTAGATGTCTGTCTGTCTGCAGCATCGTAGCTGCCGAACGGATGGCCCGATTTCGCCGAGATGGTTTTAAGCTTTAATTAAAATGGGTTCAGTAGTTTAGTAAATAACTGAGTAACTACACATAAACTTGGTCGGGGATTATCTCACTTTTACTATCGGTTAGGTTATAATATTTCAAGAACAAGTGTAATAAGTATCTATGAGCTCTATGTAGCAGCTGGAACACACTGAGACAATAATAAAGTCTATTTTTTGCCACTTGTTAACGTCCGCATTCGCAGCGAGCTGTCCTATCCCGGCTGTGAAACTAGATCACATGACATCATCGATTCTAATGGAGACATTAGTGCAAACCAAGATAATTTATTAGTGCTCTTTTTGTTGAGTTGTCGTACATGACATTTGGACAAGGACATTCGGCTAGCGTGAGAGAGGGATCGTTTTAAGTTTGTTATTCTTAGATTTGCTTATAATTTATACATAGGTAGATACGTAGGTAACTATATTAGTTGAATGATACGCCATGCAATCTGGTCAGGTTTCCCTGGTAACAGAGTTACGGAGGTCAGATGGCAGTCGCTCCACTGTAATTATCTGATCTGCCAAATCTTGGATCATGGTCAAGGTGGACCCCGGGCTTCCGCGCGCGTGAGCACAATCGGGACATTAACGCAAAAGATTATTTTTTTATTAGATAGGTAGGTACCATGAACCTAAGCGAACCAAGGGTATTTATTTGTTACTAATAACTGTTGTCAAAACAAACTCGTGTTTTGTTCTCCCCGATGGTTCCGAATTCTTAATTAATATAGGATATATGATCAGTAACGGCATCCCATTGATTTGTAACCGGTGCCAAAGACGAAATATCAAGTTATCCTTCAAGAGGTATATTTAGAGGTGAGCTTGAGTGAGTGAGTGAACGCAGTTGGTGAGACTCCGTCTGTGTTGTTGATATCCTACGTTGGTACTCCGTCTATAGGCGGGTGACCACATTGAATGACCTTACTGTGTAGCCACAGCCGCTTGACATACTTAAGGACCTTATAGATAGTTTGCGCTGTAGTGTTCCACAAGCAATGCTGCCAGTTCAGCCCTCCCTGTCAAACTTCTCAGCCTAGACTAGCCCTTCCAATTCTCCCACAGCAGTGTCAAAAACCTACTACGCAAACATACACAGCCTCCTAAGCTTCGTTCTCCTCCGGCAGTATCTTAAACAACCACCATATATAGGTACAGTCCTGCCCTTTAATCTTTATTGTTTCCCATATGTGTTGAAAACCGACTACGCAAATATAAACCTTGCTCCCTCGCTAACAAGCTCCATTCTCCAGTGTCCCGCGGCGTAATCGTGGGCAGCGCGCACCGCGCCGAGCTGGACGCGACCCGGCTGACGCTGCGGCTGACCAAGCTGCTGCGCGCCACCGCGCCCTCCGCGCCCGATGACGAGCCCAGCGATGAGGAGGATGACGAGTATTACAGGTGATTGGCATTTCATGTTTTTTATACATGAGCCACAAGATGAAGTAGGGAGGCAAACGAGGGAGCGTGCCACCTGATGGAAAGTGGTCACCGCCGTCCATGGTCATCCAGGAATGACACGTTGCTCTGGCAGCAAAAACAACTGCAAAGCCACGTTTCTCCCAATCACTACCCCATGGAGCACTAGAAACCTTACTCACCGGCAGGTACACAATACTATTTAAAATAGTATTGTTTGGCTGCGGTATTCTGTAAAGTGGAGGTGGGTGCTCCTCCAGTTGGCGGCTCCAATTCGAACGGGTTATCTCGCTCCTCCACCACTATATTGTAATGCTCCCTCTCGCCAGATATTTCTCAATACCAAGGCATGGGAGTACCCTACAAGAGTCCTTTTCTCCCCCCTTCTAGATGACACCTCAACTCACCACCACCCTAATTCCAGGTACGAGACCGACAACAGTCTAAGCACGTACGCGCAGCCAGCTCGCCGGCGCGCGCGCAGCCTCCACGCGCACGTCCACGTGGCTGCGTCCTGCGGCGCCAGCGCCGGCGCGGGGGAGTTCCTAGTCATGGCGAGGAGAAGGTTCGGAAGATACTCCTTGGTCTGCGCGCCGAGGGTGCAGGATTGGATAGAGCTGGTGGAAAGAAGGAACGCGGAGGGTGTCGCCCATTGTGAATTGCAACATTAGTGCTGAGTTTACCTGTTGGTGTGTGACAAAGTGATTGTGATGGCGAAGGACTATTTAAGGTTGAGCACTCTCTCAATGTTGAGCATTGAAGGGGCAGAACTCCGAGTGATGAAATCATAGAGATACTATACTATATAAAATGACTCTGGCTGAGCCGTATGACATTTTACAGTAGGTTATGGTATACGCAACTAGTAAAAAAATCCACGATTTGCTCGGTCATACGCGATCAAAATCAGTTGCTACAAGTTTTGTCTCATCTCAACCACCGATTTAAACAATATATCGTGCAACAGTTGCTACTACTAGCTTACTAGTGCACAATTTGACATAGACATCACCTTTTATCATTTATGCATAGAAATAATTAAAGTTTATTGATAATGCAATGGTAGTTGAATTAAGAAAAGCTTGAGCTGTGATGGTACACAACGACACCGGTACACAACTGTTTTTTATGTTATTTCAGCTATCACAGAGTATTCTATTAATATAAAAAATATATTATCTTCGCTTGCCATAATTTGCGTAACGCAATATATTGTACATATGCACTAATTAATCTACTATGTACAGAGAAAATGTTTATTAAATATATTATGTATATTTCATAGTTTAAAAATGATTTGTGGTCCATAGTGCCAAACTATAAGATCTTCATAAGCATGTGATCTCATTGTTGTACATATTGTAAAATAAGAGAGAATAATATTAATTGTAAAAGTAAAAATACTATCTTGAACTTACCGCACATTTTCATACATTGTCATTTACTTACTATTACCTATTTTTTGATGAATGTTCAAAATATTACGTACATATTACATAGACTGTTTGGACATATATGTATATCGGTATTATCAATTCAAGTCGAGTGCTTCCTATACAATAATTATTAAAAAATATATATGTATAACAAAAACAAAACATAGCTATATTTTATAATGAATTTTTAGGTAATCTTAAAACTTCAAATATCGTGTTATCGATAAGTTAGTTATCTAAACCTAACCTTTTCCTTTAAAGTTAAACGGTACCACAGAGTGTAGTGACCCTAATGTGATGTGACCTACCAAGTGACCTACACCCTGCTGAAAATTCAAACCTTCGAACCTGGTAAACAGTACCTAGAGCTAATTCCAGTATACCTCTATTATTATTGTCTTCCTACACCAGTCCTATATCTTGAGTTCCGTTAGCGAATCACCTTGTAATAACTATTGTACAGAATTTAAAGTAGGTTAGATATATGTAGTTGTCGTTATTGTGATATAGATTACACCGAGGGATGTTATAGAGTGCCTATTGTAGATATATATTACATACCTATTGAAAGCTATTTGATATTTGTATTTACATCTATTATAAACAGTATAATACATAAACTGTTGAAATAAAATAGTTTACAAAACTATGTAAGCCTTGTTTTCTTTTGATTGTTTGGTAGCTGGCAGTATTTTTGCCACCTAGTACCTGGATGTACCTGGATATTCTTTGTACCCAGTGGTACAAACATTGATTTATTACTAATACTGCTTAATCGCTAGTCAAGCAGTCCTTTTCCGTAGTCCGTCATTAGCCGTCGGCACGTAAGCATGCCCAAGTCCGCGTTCAAAAATTTTCGAAACAATAGCCTTATACGACGAAAAATGGATGGGATTTCATATTTTGCGTGAATAAACTCATCATACATCTTATCATGCATAAATATAGCGATTTACACATAAAAAACCATCAAAAATAATTATTTTAAACAAACATATTGTCAGTGTCAGACATCACGTCAGTTGTCTCATTCATGCGCATGCGTTAAAGCGAAAAAAAATTGCACACAAAAAGAAATGGAGTCGCAGCATTATCCACAGCGCGAAATGTAATTTTGAGCTTTATGAGTATGAAAAAAAGTTGATATTTGGTAAATACGATACTGTACGTAATGACATTTTGATACGTACAAATGTATAGTCAATTAGGCGACAGATTTCAAGCGCATTTTTGTATGAAGTGCTTTATCTACGGTTTAGTAGATCAATGGGTACAAGGAACAATAGCTCTCGCTGGTCACGGGGGACACGTAACTCGTAAGAAAAAAATTCAGTAAGTATAAAAAATCACCCCTGCAAATACGCGAAGAGAAAAGCAAAACTTACCTTTTAAACGCCTAACGATGTTCTAAGAGCAATTTCAAGTCTCAGTAAGTCAGTGAGCACGTTCGAAACGCCAGCAGGCGCCACTTACACTATTATTACAATAGATATCACGATCTCAGTGCCTCAGTGGTTCGCCGAGTAATATGTCACGCCACGAATGAGGTCCCGGGTTCGATTCCCAGCCGAGCAGAGTTACGAAAGTACTTTATCAGTTGTCTAGCACCCATTACACAAGCTTTGGTTGCTTTGTGGCTAGATAGTGCTGTGTGAATTCTCCATCTTATTTATATTTATAACGCTTCAGGTTAAAAATAACGAAAGAAATATCCATATCTAAACATATCTATTACTGCAGAACCCACCTTGCGGGTCTAGCCAAGACGCCAATTCATAATGATCCTATTGCGAATGTCGATCAGAATTTGGCCGAGCGCGAAAACAATATAAGGCATAACAAACAGCTCAAACATAACAATGTCGAATCATAATGTACTATTACACCACAGGCGGGTGCAAACTCTTTTTATTATCTAGGGAGGCACACAGACGGACGGTCCACCTGTAGTCGTATTCACAATGGCTCGGAAATCGGATTCGGATACGGAATCGACAAAGGACCACGCAAAAATTCTTAGGAAAATCTGGTTTCAGTTAATTTTGATGAAATATTCATATGTTATAGAGAGTAGAATTTCCGTGGAATCTATCGGGATTCTGAATAACGGTTTTCAAATCGATCGACACGGATTCGCCGCTCACGAATTTCGTGTCGAATCGTTCGGAAACGGTTTCGAATCATTGTGAATACGGCTACTGATGGAAAGCGGCCACCGTCGTCCAGGACATCTGCAACCTGAGGGGAGCGGTTGTGGTGCCGGCCTTTGAGGTACCTGTAGACATGCCCCTTGAAGAGCCCCAGAAGACGTGAGAATAATAACACTGCATTGAATATAGCATTTCATTTATTGAAAAAATTCACAACTGATACCACATAGAAAAACTACTCGGCACGGTTTAACTCTTAACTATAAATATCACATAAAACACTTTAAATTTATTAACTATATACATACAATACATAGATTACTAACTTGGTTAACGTCGCGAGCCGCACGGCTCGGGCAGACCATCACAGATCACAAAATAAACGTAAAACAACATAAACACTTCTTTCATCTAGTTAAAAATAATAGTTTAAAACAATTAAAAATAAAATTACCAATTCAACAGAGAAGAAAACGCATAATAAAACTTTATACAATTAAGAAAATATGGATCGGAGTTTCATAACATTACAATTTAAAATACAGATTTACATTTGAACCTTCCGAATTGGGTTCGCAAAACATGACGCCATAATATTATGTACAATAAGCGAATCCGTACGGATCAACAACAAATCTCAATTATCATAACATGAAACTAGCTATAAATATTCATATTTAATTTGGATAATAAATAAAAACATCGCCATTCAACTTGCATAGAGAGAGAGTCTTCTCTCAATGAAATAAGTATATAAATAACTCTTCATGTGATATGTCATACATAATGTTATCAGAAATACGATGGACAAAATCCACAAACAACTGGATATAATAAAACTACGAATGTAGAACAACATTGATTCCAAAATTCATAAGATTCCGCCATGGGACTGGTGGAGTTAACAATTCAAGGATAGTTACGAAAAATGCTGTCAAAAACGTTTCGTATTATAATTTTCAGTATGAAATTGTAGTGGCACATTCTTGCCCAGTCTCATAACATATTAGTGCATATGTAGACGCACCCGAATCACGCCTCAAACTAAACTAGACCACAACGGTAAATTCATCACTTCCTTACTTAGTAACTATCTCAGCACATACATTCCCAATGTCGTGAGCAAGTAGTTTCAGCCTTTGTCCAGTTAAAAATATTGTTTCGTCTACACAATTTTGATTATGTATAAAAACTTGAGATGATAATTTTAAAACTAAAACGCGACTCGGAATCACGGAAAAAACAATCGAATATTGTCTTAACGCCTTAATTTCTATAACAATAATTTAGCCGATATTATACTTTACTTTAATTGTGCGAAATTGCAATGTAGCTCATAATGATGATATTTCAAAAATATAGTCATAGAATTTACGAAATAATATATTAACACAATGAAAATGGGTACATTATTTCTATAATTACATAGAAAAATATAAATTTTAGATAGAATTTTATTTTAAAGATTTCAGTTCAGGATAAAATAATTTAAAAATAGACGTGCTCTTGGGGATTCACAATATAAATATAATTTATAATATTTTTTTAAAAATTATACGTGTACTTTTACTTTTATTAGTGAAAGGGATGGTAAATATTATATTATTGTCAAAATATTTATTATTTATAATACAGGGAAGCTCATTGCGATGACGAGATGATGATGCTCACTTACGTATACGAAAATGAAAAGAAATAATTGAAAAGTTAATAATACTTATACAAATATATACGTATAATTAGATTAATGTGAATGAGCTTTTAGATACCTATATAAGAATCAATATTATAAATAACAACTTTAGTACATCATTTAGTCATGGGGTTGTGTATTGTAACCAGGGAGCAATTTGGTGAAGTACAAATCTGTACGGTCTTGTTCTCTGACAAGTTACGGTCTTGTCACTGTCAATATAACGTCATTTCCTTGGCTAAAATTCAACTGTCAACCTTGACCGTTTGATTCTGACCAATAGCTCGACGAATTTTGACAACAGACCTTATTAGGCCAGTAGCGCCCTCTAGTGAAATTTGGAACTCGCGTGAATGCCATTGGGCGATGCGAGATATCGCTAAATGTCATTCATCGACGCGCGTTGACGCAGAAGTCTAAGCTGCGTGGGATGACTCCGTGGCGAAAAATTCATATTTAGCATATATTTAGCGTGAGCTCGGTCCCCCGCTAGCTCGCTAAACTAGTTCAAATTGCTTCAAGATTGCAATTACTCAGTAGTAGGAATTACAGTAAAGAATGAAGACACAGAATCTAAATGATAGGTAAGATGATGAAATAAATTGTGGTTAATTTATAATGAAAAATATAATGGGAGTAAATATTATGGCATATGACGGGGACTGTTAGGCGTCGGCAAATACGTAGTAAGAGAAAATTATATTTTCTACCCGTATCCTTAATACTTGATTGCCACTTTGCAATTTTCCCAAGGCAATGATTTAAAAAAAATCCATAAATACGATAACACTATACAACAAAACACCTAAATAAAATATTCGATACATATCTAGACCGCACTCGGTTACTAAAAATACAATTTTTTGTACTATATCAAATACAAAAATCAATTAACACAACGAAAATAAAAACAATAGTCCAACTATCTAATACCTATTCAACACTATAAATGCTCACACATAAAGTTCGTTCCGTCGGTATGATTCTGTTTATACTTGTGAAGAGTTCATCTCTTACTAAAATGGCATATCTTGAGTCTCCCTATTGGTAAACACTAAATGCAGGAAATGAGTTCATAGTTCTACTTTTACACGTATCTTTGAACTGAGTATACTTCACGAGTCTTGATTCACGTTATGCTGCCGACAATAAATAAAAGAGTAGTCACAGGCTACAGTAGCACAAGGATCATAAAGAATCAGTAGGTCTAGCAAAGATGATTTTCTATGCACGTATGCTGCATCTTTGAGCTCATCGTCGCTTTCCATCAGGTGAGTTGAGGTCTAATGCAAGCCTATTAATAATAATAAAAAAAAACCTATCGTAGCAATTTTCTCAGCAAATCTTTTGAGACTTTAGATCGGAACTTGATGAAGTGATTAACAAGAGCTTAAGACTCGCCGTTTCGATATGGATTTTACCAATATGGCGACGTGAGTTTTTATTAGGCCACATTCATTATGATCCTTGATCGGTGCCAATTATTATGAAACAATACTGTTGGGATATTCTCTACTTAGTTTTGTACTACGGGTGGCTATTGGCTACGTTATTATAGACGGGACTCGGTCACCGGAGAACATTCACTTCGCGAGCGCAAGTTATTAAATACAGCAGTCGATCAAAAAGTTAATATAGTTCAAATAATTAATTAGTTAAAGGTTATAAAAATACATAAAAATAATAATTAAATCAATAATGACCCATTAAATTGATAAAAAAGTAGATCTTTTGCATTTTTTCTTTGACTGTATATTTCAAATGCTTGTGGATCGTTTTTAAGCAACGCCATCTGCTGCGACATGCTGAACCACATTTTCTTTTTATACAAGTTGTCTAACAACCGTTTATTAGAATGTTCGGCGATGACCGTCCCAAGACGAATGTTGCGCAATGAGCTCTACAACCCAAGGCCGCCGACTCGCCGAAACAATCCAATTTGTAACGTCAAAATGTGTCGGCCACACATGTCGGCGACAAAATCGCGAAACAGACCTTTGGTTTATACTGTAGCCTCACGACTGAAAATATTTACGTCGCTAGGGGGCGCCGCTAACTACCCGGCAGTGCCGATTAGCAGCGCCTCTACGAACACCACACACCGACCAACATGGCTTCCACGGCCGATGGGATTTTTGCTACCACCAAGGTGGCAAACTAACTGCCTGACGGTAAGCAGTCACTGCAGTTAATACCCGTTTGCAATACCACACGTATACGTCCTGTACGAACAATGTCGCCCCTTTCTCGGATCACTCGATCGGTCGGCTACAGCGCCATCTGTCGCTACGACTACGCAACGCTTACTCGAAATCGATCGGCGTGGGGCTGAGGCAGTCGACAACGATGTCCTCCATGTTGGGTATCACCAAAACCTTCTCGAACTCCTTGGTGAGCTTCTGCTCGATCCAGTTGGAGATGTGGGCGAAGCGGAGCGTACGCGCGCCCACTGTTGGGCGCGCCTTTAGCACCAGTTGGGGGTTCGTGCGGAACCTAAAAGGATACAAGCGTTAGATATAAAAATATTTTTCTATTAAAAAATCAATAATCCAATGTTCATGGACGGCGGTGATCGCTACCCTCGCGAGGGTAGCTGGTCGCTACCCTCGCGAGGGTAGCTGGTCGCTAGACCAGCTTGCTAGTTTGTCTCTTTCTAATAATAATAAAGAAATATACCACTAATGTGTTGTGGGCATCAGATTAAAGAACTTCCTCAGGGTATTCCACCATTACAAGGTGTACCCCGTTGTTCAAATGATCCGTAACTACAGGTGTTTCTGTGTTGAATGTACTTGAATACTGAATACGAATGGAATTATTTTTCACTAAGAGACGATCCTACACGCGTCACGTGTTGCGCGTAAGAGATACAACTTAGGCGACAGAATGAGAAGGGCATATTTAGGTGAATATAAATTATAGGTATTTGTAACTTAGACTGTGAGGGCGCCGTAGGTTATCCTACGTCATCGAGAACAAGAAAAATTCCTCTTTGTAGTGATAGTAGACGTTTAGGAGACCCACAAAACGTTGTTCCGCCCGTGCGAGCCTGGCACAAAAAAAATGTTGGTCCGCCCGTATTTTAGTGGCTGTTTACCATCACTACAAAGTGGATTTTTCTTGTGCTCCATGACGTAGGAAAACCTACAGCGCCCTCACAGTCTAACTGTACGAGGTGAAATGCACCGTGTTGCGTCATCACAAATGTTGCTATTAGCTTAATTGCATTTATGCAGTCCTCCTTCTGTTACGATAATACCAGTATATATACTATATGAATATGCTTTTGTGTATGTGTGTACTGAATTACTATGTTTCCCACTAACCCGATCCAAATCCGATCGTGCGGCGGCGGCGGGATGTTGATGGCGAGCCTCCCGTCCAGCCCCTGCACCTCCAGCTGCAACTTGATATCCGTGTTGGAGAGCCCCTCCATCGCGCGCTTCACGTACTTGTAGTCGGTCACCTGGCGAGGGGAACGAGCGATGGATCACGTGTTATGTGGTAGCTACGGGCAGTAGGCTAGTTGCGTGACGCTGTTGCCTGATTGTCTGGTTTTAATGATTGAAATTGTTACTTTTGCGATTCCGTATCCTCAATACTATGGGCTGATCCAATCTGGTCAGGCTCCCCTGATAGCAGGGTCACGGAGGTCACATGGCAGTCGCTTCACTGTAATTACCTGATCTGTCAAATCCTAGGTCATGGTCAAGGCGGACCCCGGACCCTCGTGCGCGAGAGCATAACCGGGGGACATTAACGCCAAGATGATTATTTATTATAAGTCCAAAACGTAGAGTGAGAGAAGCGTTTCCGCGAAATCAAAAGTTCACGAGGCGGCGTCACTGAGTTTTGAGGTTATAGTAGGTAAAAATATACAATCAGACGGCCATACTCAAGCGCGCCAGATATCGGTAGTGTCTGACCTCCGTGACTCTACCAGGGGAACCTGACCAGATTGGATCGTGGTTACACATTCAGTCGCCTGAATATTCAGGTTTCATCACGATGTTTTTCCTCATCGTAAGTATTCAACCAATGTACATAACTCAGAAAAGAGTCATTGGTACATGGCCGCACCGGGCTCCAACCCGGCACTCGCTTACGAGTCGAATACCGTAACCACTCGGCCACCGACGCTCCTTCCCGATTCCGCGTTCCGCACTGACCTGCTGGAAGTACTTGTTGGTGGCGATCTTGTCGACCATTCTCAGGAACTTCTTCTTGGACGAGCCGGGCGCGGCGGCGGGCTCCGGCGGCGGCCTGTGGCATTCACATATTACTTGCCATACCTCATCGAAGAGTATGTTCTTTGTTTTTATTTTACGTGTATAAGCATGGCACATAGGTATAGGACTACCACATTTATAAACGCATTTATGCACAAAATTGTTACAAATAATAAAGTGGAAAAATGTTGGCTTTTAAAACAAAATTTGTAGAGCATTATAAATATTTTACGTGCTTCAATCAATACTAAGCTGTTTGCTTTTCAAATAAATTAAATTGCTTTTTAAATTTCAAAACAAAATTAAAAAAGCGCAATCTAACGCTGTCTAAAACCAAATAAACCTCATTGTGTTACGTTAAGATTTCAAATTTGTGTGTTAGCGTGCGAATGTGTGTGTGTCCATGCGTGCAGTGTGTCCGTGCCGGTGCATGGGCCTGCGAATGAGTGTGTGTGACTACGCGTGCAGTGTGCCCTACGCCGTGCGTATATGCATATGTGTTAACAGTTAGCTTGCGAGTGTGTTGAGGTGTGCAAGTGTGTGTGTGTATTGACGCGTGCAAGTGTGTCCGTGCCGGTCCGTGCGGGTGCGTGCGTGCGTGCACTCACGAGTCGTGTCCGTGCACGGTCTCCGCGCTGTCGACGGGCTGCAGCGGCGGCGTCTCGTCGTCGTCGGAGGACTCGGCCGAGTCCTCCATGTCCGAGTCGAAGACCGCCGGCTTGCTTTTCTGGTAGGAGAGGGGTTGGGAAGACAAGAATATTAGTTTGATTTATTGTTTTATACTATAGCGGTCATTATTAATTTATTATAAAAATGTATGATGTAAAGCTCGTCTAGTCTAAAATGACGCGCCCCACTACTACCACAAATATTAATAACGACACTTCATCTGTGTGGGAGCGTCGACTGCTCCAATCGAACGACGCGAGCTCCTACGTTGGTGTCTCACCGGCAACTGAATGACCAATTACAACGGCATTTGTATATGTATTGCGTCCATATTTTAAACTTGCTTGTGTGCGTTAATGCGATAGTGGGGCGCGTCGTTTTAGATTAGACGAGCTCTACCTACGTTTCAATAGAAAAAGACATACTAAGCTAACCGACAGAAAAGGCGGATAACCCTGAAAAAAAGAACGTGCTAAGATTTCATGTTTAGTAATTTAATGATTGTTTATACTTTTAGAAAATGTATTCAATGATGCGCAAAATGGGTTTCTAGAGGTGAAGGATTTATAATAAACCAGTTCAATCGAAAAAAAAAACCTCAAATCGCCGCTAGATGGCGTTGTTTTGTGTTTTCATTATTTTCCTTCTTCTTTGCTGTTTTATGTAGAAATCTATTTCACGCGCATTAAGATACATTTACTAACGGCCAATTGCACAAACATCCATTAAAAACGTCAAACCCTTGAAAGAACGGATAAATAAGGTTACATAGGCTGCGGTGACTGCTTACCATCAGGCAGGCCGCAAGCTTGTTTGCCACCTTAGTGGTAAAAAAAAACAACATAAAAGCTGTATGAAAAACGTTAAGCTAAGCCTATGTAAAGCTTGTGTAGTTCGAAGACATTAGTTGACTTTAAACAATAAACCAAAACTCGACATAAAAAATAAGGTTTACATTCGGTCGTTGTATTTGTTTGCATAATTCAGCGTGCTTGTAAAAATTAATATTAAACTGGCAATGATTCAAATTCACATGAAGCACTCCAACCATGTACGTAATACTTACTGATTGTCCACTACTGTCAGGCTATAAAAACAATGTCTTGATTACACATTTGCATATCTAGAGACAGTATCAAATAAGTGATTACAGTACCTATGAGCGAGCGAACTGAAATTCTTTCTCTATTTAAAAATTATTTAGTTATGATACTGTATGGTATTAAATGTGGTAAAGTACGGAGATGAGATGTATTTAAACGAAGTAAGGTAATGCGAAAATGTCATAATCAAAGTAAAATAGACAAAAAATTTAACATTCTGACAAGAGTCGGAAAACGGGTGGCAGAGCCATTTAGCCCGCTTATTTAACTAACAAAAAAATAGCTACAAATGCCAGCAACGTTGTTGTATTACGTTCGGAAGGAATTATTTTAGGAAAGGTTTCAAATATTACTACCGTATCGGATTCACAACGTCACATATAGGCCGACTCTCACCTTGCGACCATATCAACGTGGGTTCCAAAATCAATTACCACGCTTGACAAGCGGATTGGAGGTATATTAAAAACACAATAGAAAACGCAGCTGCTTATTTTCTAGACTACTAAGGTCCTTGATGGTCTGCCTCCAAGACGAGGAAGAGAAGAAGAAGATAGTGTATCTCATTAGGCAACGTTTCAATGACGTCATTCGACGCTTTATAGCGACACGGCGAAATGTAGGCTGCATACCTAGACGCCTTTAACAAATTCAAAATTCAAATTTTCTGTTTATATTTGTGTATAATTATTTTCCCGCTAAACAGAATATTTCTTCTAACTGTTGTAATTTGTGTTTGTGAATGTTTTTTCTTATTTGAAGCAAATAAATAGATAAATGTGAAAGTAGTAAAGTGAATTTCCCGCCGCTTGATATTCTCGACGCGTAGGTACAACAGAACTGCTTACTTCCAGCAAAGTTGAGAAACTTATAGGTACGATATTTTAACATAAAAATATGAGAGTAGATAAAGTAGTGTATGCAACTACATATAATTAGGTATTAAAACACTCGTGTCACATACTATCGAGGCGGAGCCGAGTATGATAAACAGACACTCATGATTTAATACCCCCTTTTATATGACAGCATAAACTACTATTATCTTACTTTTATTTATTTTTTATAATATAAAAAAAGTAGATGCACCCTTGCACTCACCCTAAGGAATCGCTCGAAAGGCAGGCCGGTGTGTCCGCGCCCGCGCAGCGACTCAGCGCTATCCACTTCCGCGTCTAGCAGCTGCTCCTCCAGGGTTATGTCTGATGGAAACGTTGCAAGTTTGAGTACTAGGGTATAGGCTTGGGCGCAGAAAATATGGCCGATGGGGCAGTAAAGTTGTCGAATGGCGACTAGGTACCGGAAGACGCAGCGTGGGTAGGCTTCCCACAAAGTGAAACCGAGGACTTGGTAAATATTGCAGGTATCCGTTGGATGTGGAAGGCTCAGGACCGGCCTTTGTGGACATCTCCGGAGGAGGCCTATGTCCAGCAGTGGGCGTTTCCCGCCCCCCTATTTTTGAACCAGCTGCCTCGAATCGAATGGTTTCAATTTTGATTTTCGGCATAATCTATTTAATATATTCGGATGCAAGACACTGGTTTTCCCTATTTTTGACCCATTCGCATTCGGTGTTACCAATGTAATTAAATATATTTTATCTACACTCATAGCATAATGTTCCAATTACATATTCGAAAACAGTCGTTTAAAGGTAGACATTTTTCACGCAAGACTATAAAATTTAAAAAAATTACTTTTCGGTACAGCATTTCCCATACTATTTTCATTACAGCTGTATCGTAAAATAACTTTTTAATCATTATGCAACACTTTTATTTTTAAATTTTTTGTCGGGCGCCGGGACACGGCGTAATGTAGGCTGAATACTTAGATGTCTTTAACAAACTTCAAAATTCAAAATTTAAATTTTCCTGTTTATATTCTGTGTAATTATTTTCCCGCTAAACAGAATATTTATTGTAATTGTTGTAGTTTGTGTTTGTGAATGTTTTTCCTTATTTTAAGCAAATAAATAGATAAATGTGACAATAGTTAAGTGAATTTCCCGCCGCTTGATATCCTTGACGCGTAGATACAACAGAACTGACTCGCAGCTTACTTCCAGCTAAGTTGAGAAAATCATAGGTACGATATTTTAACATAAAAATATGAGTGTAGATAAAGTAGTGTATGCAACTGCATATAATTAGGTATTAAAACACTCGTGTCAAACTATTATCATACTCGGCTACGCCTCGTATGATAAACAGACACTCATGTTTTAATACCCCCTTTTATATGACAGTTGCATAAACTACTATTATCTACACTCGTATCGTAATGTTCCAATTACATATTCGAAAACAGTCGTTTAAGGAGACACTTTTTTCATGCCTGTCCATAAAATTAAAAAAAAAACTTTTCGATACAGCATTTCCCACACTAATTTCATTACAGCTATAACCAAACAGTGATCAAACAGCCACTCATGTTTTAATACCCCCTTTTATATGACAGTTGCATAAACTACTATTAACTTTCCATGCCGATAATCTAAAATTAAAAACCATTCGACTCGAAATAAGCGTTTAAAAAAAAAGCCCCTGAACGATGATGGCCGCTTTGCATCAGGTTGACTATCTGGGTGGGTTAATATAAAAAAAAGGTTGACTCACTTTTCTCCTTCAACTTCATGAGGTTGATCTGCGTCAGTATGGTGATGTAGGCGCCGCCCGCGTAGCGCAGATCCGCGTCCAGCCACAGCCCGCGTTCGTCCCACGCCGGGGACGCCACGCGGGCCACGAGCGGGCAGGCCCCCAGCAGCGACAGCTGCGTCACCACCAGCGGGGACATGAAGGCCGGCAGCTGGGGGGAGGGAGACATTAGGCCCCGGCCCGCGCTCGCCCCCCGCCGGGGACGCCACGCGGGCATGCCCCGAGCAGAGACAACTGGGTTACTTCTAGTGGGACCATAAGGGCTGGCAGTGTGGGGGAAATAAGGAAAACATCCTCACCTTCAAGGTATGCAGTTTCCGCTGTATGCGCGCCTGCAGCCGCTGCGCCAGCGCGGCGTCCCGCATGACGTCGTAGAAGACGCGCGCCAGCGCCGTGTTCAGCCACGACACCTCCGCCGGCAGCGAGCGGCATTCGCACGACACGCCCGCGCGCCCCGCCTACGTGGAAACCATGTTAATGTTAAAGTTAGATGGAGGGGACGGCATCTATTTTTGGTGACGGCCTACGAGTGGGTTTTATCTCCGAGGCATGCCAATAAAAGTTCATTGCATATTATAATCTAAATTTAATACATAAATAGGGTTCTTGCGATTCCAAAATCCACGAGATGGCGCTACTGCGACGTGAGGACTGCTGTCAAAGTAAAGCCCTGTCATTGGCAGGAATAGATTCGTCATTTTACGGCTGTTTTTTCTGTCCAACAGACCTTACGGCTCACTAGCGCCATCTGGAATAGTGAAAACCCTCATACCGCCAGCCCATTTCCATCATCGAAAAACGCCCTGCATCCTTATGTCGTGGATCTTCCAGGTCCGCGCAAACCTAAAAATGCGAATCTCAAGCGTTTCTTCCCATTCATCCTTGGTAGAATGTAGGCCACGCTACGTGGGTACAGTCTGACTATGTCGTCTCTGTCGTCGACCAACACAGAGCTTTCAGGGCGCATTTGTGGGTGCTTCGCTAGAGCTACTCTGCGGAGTTTTCATGAGATGGGGGAAGAGGGGGAGGAGTCTCTTTTAGAGACTAGGGACCACATATATTTATTTAGGGAACTTCACGAGGCTGAGGAAGTTCGTGTGTGCACGTCTGCACATGAGGGGAATGAAGGAGGAAGAAGTGAAGAAAGATGGGAGCTGGCCGACCTGCGCTCTCGGTACTTAATTTCGACCTGTGTCATAAGCATTATGACTACTTCAGAAAAAAAATAACTCAATCAGACTCTCAAGAGCTATAAACAGGTTAATCTTATGCGACTATGTTAATTGATTGACAAGCTAATTTAATTTTGTTCAATAATATGATGATTGTTCCAATTAGTAATCCATAATGTTTTAACTACAATTGACTGATAAGGCAATGCCCACAACGAAGCGTACAAATTGAACAATCATTTAACTATGCACTCCAATATAATTGCCGAGTAATCTGTAATAATAACAATGTAATGACTAGCCTTGAGCATTATCAGTCAAGTGCTACTGTACTGACAACTACCTAGTATTTCTTTCTGTTTATGTGTAGACAATTTAGATGAAACAACAAAATATACTGATGTCATTTTAGTCTTTCAGTAACCACGATGAAACGTCGGAATAAAGTGATAAATATAAACAGCGATTCATCATGCGTCAACGTCCCATGATCCACGATTCGGTAGACCAGGTAACTACAGTGGAGCGACTGCCAACTGATCTCCGTGACTCTGTTAACAGGGGAACCTGACCGGATTGGGTCATGGTTACAGATGCAGTCGCCTAAATGTGCTGGTTTTCTCACGATGTTTTTTTCAACTATAAAAAGGTATAAAACCGCGATTAATCCGATAACAGCGGTTTCATTTAGACAACAAACACTTGCGAGGAAATTCGAAATATAGTATCTATTTCAATAAAAATTAAGTGTCTTAACATTAGATTTATCGAATTTATTTATAAACTAACTAGGCTACTCATTCATGGGTGGGGCAGTCATAAGGGAACGTACACATACTACGTGACCCCTTTTTTATCCCCTCCCCCCTTCGGTGACAACTCGTAGTTTTTTTTATTGAATTTAGACATAACAACAAATATGACAAATCAATTAGTTCAGGCACTTAAATCTACTAAAGATTTGTAATGTGCCATAACAAATCTTTAGGGGTGGGGAGGTATAACACCTCCCCACCCCTCTAGTTTTTACGTAATAATTCATAAATATGGCTTTAAATTATTTGTTGCAAACAGAAAGTCAAAAAGTAATATTTGGCTCATATTTGTCTTTATCATAATACGGCGCTTGCCGCGTGACGCGAAGAGTGCATGCATACCTACAATTACAATTGAAAAAATTTGGATATAGCTCGAAATGTCACGAGAATTTCCAAGAGAAATTGACTACGTGACGAAGACCTAGCACCCCTTCGCTCCTATAATCAAGCATGGTATTTTGGAGACCCCCCTCCCCCTAAACAGGTCACGTAATATGGGTAGGTTCCTTAATACGCGATTGAAGTCGTACGTATCTACAAGACCACTGATTATTCTTTATCAGTTTTGTAATCTACGCAAGATTTATGATATTAATGTGGGTTATTTGGAAAGACTGCATGTTGTTGTCCGTTTCTTCAAACTGCATTCATTGATGAGTTGTTTAACGAATGTATTTTCTATTTTTACCCACTAAGGTGGGAAACAAGCGTACAGTTCACATGATAGTAAGCAGCTACCGTAGCCTATGGGCGGTTGTAATCCAAGGGCATCTTAAGAGTGTTCCCGTCTTTAAAAAATAATGTTTGCTCAATTTTTTAAGAACTTATATTGGTATTAATTTTCCACATTTATTTTATTACTCTAGTCTTGCCAGTATAGACATTACTTATTTACGTAGAAACGTGCAACCTAACGCCGACTAAAACCGAATGTGATAGAAAAAATATACCGTCACGGGGTGCCGATCGGCTCCTGAAAGCGTTCAAGCAGTCTCAGGGTCTCCAGCGGAAGACCTTGGTCGAACTAGCTTCGCCAACGTTTAGACGGCACATGTAACGAGTGGCGAATGCGAATAGCAATGAAATATAGATCTTATTGCTTCACGTTAAGATTTTAAATACCGAATACCCTGCGAGGCGGCCGGCTACGCGAAAATGACGCGTGCAACCAATAGCGGACGAGATATTTTCGCGACAATCCCAATCCCAATGACTCGTTCGCTAGTACATCGGTGTAACTTATAATCATAATAGTCAGCTGTATGGCTGTAAGTGAATGGACCCACTAGCCCCAGCATACATCAAATGTATGGTAGGGGGAGGGGGTCAGTTCTCTCTGAGGCTGACTGCACTACCACAGAATACTAAACTAACCCTAGTAGAGCTCGTCTAATCTAAAATGACGCGCCCCACTATCGCATTAACGCACACAAGCAAGTTTAAAATATGGACGCAATACATATACAAATGCCGTTGTAATTGGTCATTCAGTTGCCGGTGAGATTCAAACGTAGGAGCTCGCGTCGTTCATTGGCTCAGATGAAGTGTCGTTATCAATATTTGCACTCACACATCGAAATCAACTAACTAAGTAGTGGGGCGCGTCATTTTAGACTAGACGAGCTTTACTACTGCAATCGTAGACAGCTGCCTACTGGTTTGTCACTGTGTAGCAAAAAAAATGCTAAAAAAAGCTGGTAACATCACTACATAAATAAGTATGAAACCATAATGCTAACATCTTTCTTCTTCCGTTTGCTTTTGGAGCGCGCCGCGGGGGAGGGCTCGATGTCGCACATCACGCACGCCTCGCTCGTCAGCTTGTAGGTGGTTTCGTGCGACTGCGGCACAGATCATTGCTGTTTGCTACTCTATCAACTTCACCTACTCAACTAAAAATATACTCTATGAAATATCTGACCTGAGTACTATAGAAGTAGCAACTTGATTAGGATTCGTACGTAGCACATTTGAAAAAACAGATTGATGCTTTCTGCTTTCTTGCTACTGGCCTTTAACGGATATGTAAGTATAGGCGTCGAAATAGTAAGTACTGTTGCTTTATTACTCGCAGGCGCGGATCAAGATTTGGTTTGGGGGGGGGACACAAAAGTAAAAATTATAGGTATCAATCAATGAGCGTGCGCACTGACATAAAACAAACTGGCCTTTTCAGTGGGGTGGTCAATAAATGAATAAGCGAGTGGAGCGAGCTCACGATCTTGGACATTTTCGGTCTTAACAGTAATGGGTGATCCTCACAATAGTAAATTAAAGCGAATTAAATGAAGCGATCTCGAAATTATTTGTGGTTAAAGTTGGGGTGATTAATTAATTAATGAGCGAGCGGAGCGAGTTCGAAATTTTGGTCATGTTGGGTCTTGTCTTAACATCAAGGGGTGATCTTTACAAAAGTTACTTAGGGAAATCAATGAATGAGCGAAGGCGACGAGCTTGGTGAAAGGTAATCTAAGAAAATTAACTAAAACAAAGATTGGCGAAATTGCATGTATTAAGGAGAAAAGTAGCTATTATAGTGGGGCGGTCAATAAATGAATAAGCGAGCGGAGCGAACACGACATTTTTACATTTTGGGTCTTAACAACAAGATGTGATCTTTACAAAAGTAAGTTAAGAAAATCAATGAATGAGCGACTGCAACGAGCTTGGTGAATGGTAAGAAAATTAACGGAAACGAAAATTGGCATGTTATGAATGAATAGGGTTTTAAAAGCTGGGGTGATCAATGAATGAATAAAAGTGACACAGAAAAACAATGAGACAATAATAGTTGTTTATGCAACTGTCATATAAAAGGGGGTATTAAAACATAAGTAGCTGTTTATCACAATAGTTTGACACGAGTGTTTTAATATCTAATTATATGCAGTTGCATACACTACTTTATCTACACTCATATTTTTATGTTAAAATACCGTACCTATAATTTTTTCAACTTTGCTGGAGCTCGGAGCTGCGAGTCAGTTCTGTTGTATCTACGCGTTACGGATATCAATCGGCGGGAAATTTACGTCACTACTTTCACATTTATCTATTTATTTGCTTCAAACAAGAAAAAACATTCACAAACACAACTAACAACGATTAGAAAAGAATATTCTGTTTAGAGGGAAAATAATTACTCACAAATATAGACAGGAAAATTTAAATTTTGAATTTGTAAAAGACATTTACGTATTCAGTCTACATTTGACCGTGTCCGGGCGCCCGACAAGAATTTAAAAAATATAAGTGTTGCATAATGATTAAAATAGTAGTTTATGCAACTGTCATATAAAAAATGGCATTAAACATGAGTGTCTGTTTATCATACGAGGCGTAGCCGAGTATGACAATAGTTTGACACGAGTGTTTTAATACCTAATTATATGCAGTTACATACACTACTTTATCTACACTCGTATTTTTATGTTAAAATATCGTACCTATAACTTTTTCAACTTAGCTGGAAGTAAGCTGCGAGTCAGTTCTGTTGTATCTACGCGTCAAGGATATCAAGCGGCGGGAAATTCACTTAACTATTTTCACATTTAAATATTTATTTGCTTACAATAAGGAAAAACATTCACAAACACAAATTACAACAATTACAATGAATATTCTGTTTAGCGGGAAAATAATTACACAGAATATAAACAGGAAAATTTAAATTTTGAATTTGTATTTGCTACAGACATCTCTTAACTATTTTCACATTTATATATTTATTTGCTTACAATAAGGAAAAACATTCACAAACACAAATTACAACAATTACAATAAATATTCTGTTTAGCGGGAAAATAATTACACAGAATATAAACAGGAAAAATTAAATTTTTGAATTTGAATTTCCCAAAGACACAGGGGCGTAGCTACCGCCGTATCTGCCGTATCAATTATACGGGGCCCCCGGGCCATAGGGGCCCCCAAACGTGTGTAAGCAAAAACTCGTTATCCATAATTTCAGTTAAACTTTCCCTATTTCCCGATAAAAATTATTATTTTATAGAATTTCAGACCAGGGTCGGAGGCCCCTCCGCAAAAAAGACAATTGAAATAAAGTGATACAATCCGTTTTCATTCACCTTTCGTTAAAGAGATATTTATCATTTTTATTGAAAAAAAAAACAAGACAACGTAGTGCCCTCCACGCGCACTCATTTATTACTTCATTGAATTTTGGGTAAAATGTGCGCCTATCAGATGGAAAAAATGGTAACAACTTTGATCTCATATTGAAAATTTTATTATTTCAGAACTATCGGTAGCACCAAAGGCTTAAGAAACTCCTTACTCCGTTCTTTCTTAAACGGGTCATATGGACCTGGTTCATAATATACCTTGGCCCACACGCCCACACGCATAATCGTCTTGGATCACACGCAATCAATTTTTGAATTTGTCTGTTTTCAAGTTAATAATGGAACGTTTTGATAGCCAAAATATCAGGAAATTTCGAGTTCTTACGCTCGCTCATTAGCGCGAGCGAAGTTAATTTTATTATAAAGTCTCGCCAAAAATTTCGAGATAGCCCGGCGCCATTTTGCTGATTTTACGGATTTTTTTATTTAAATCGCGCCAGGCTTTAATGGATAAATGACAAAACTTTCGAGCTCGCTGCGCTCGCTCATTCAATGATATATGTTATAATCGCGCAAGGTATTAATATAGCCAAGCCAAAGGCCAATATATCAAAAATTCCTAGCCCCACCTAGCCTCGCGAAACTGACTGTTAGAGACTATTGTCACACAAATGTAGAGCTCGCTATGCTTGTCCATTTATTGACTTAAGCAGAGACTAGGATTTACTCATTAGTACATGTAGTTGGGGGTATCTGCTAGGGGGCCCCCTACACAATAATTGATACGGGGCCCCCGAAGGGCACGCTACGCCACTGCAAAGACATCTATCGTATTCAGGTATTCAGCCTACATTTCGCGGTGTCCCGGCGCCCGACAAAATATTAAAAAATAAAAGTGTTGCATAATGATTAAAAAGTTATTTTACGTTACAGCTGTCATGAAAATCGTATGGGAAATGCTGTATCATAAAGTAATTTTTTAAAATTTTATGGACTGGCGTGAAAAAAGTATCTCCTTAAAAGACTGTTTTCGAATATGTAATTGGAACATTACGATACGAGTGTAGATAAAAAAAACTTTAATTATTAAATGAGTAATCGGAGCTTTTAACATTATGCATCTGAAAAGCTGGGGTGATTGTTAAAATGTATAATTGACCGAGCGCAACGAGCTCGGAATTTTAGGTGATATGAAAAACTTAAACCAATGAATGAGCGAGAACCGCGAGCTCAAAATTTTTGAAATTTCGGTTCTACAAGCCTAGAGTGATTGAGAAAATCAATCAAATAATTGAGCGAGCGAAGCGAGTTTGAAAATTTTGGCCTTTTGCCTCATAAACCCCTGAGCAACTGTGCTTCAGAGTCGGCGCTCAGGCGGCAATTACACCCATTGCTTCCACTCTGGATCCGCGCCTTACCACCCTACAGTCAATCGCAGAGTGAGCAAACTTCCTCTATATTAAATGCAGTTCACTTTGCAGGTTACTGTACGTTGAGTGATACGGTTACGTAAAAGAGTTACTTAACAAATAAATAAATCGATTAAAAATTACAAAACAATGTACTGTAGTAATGTAAAGCTGCTGCTAGTAATGTAATGCTAGTTTGCGAACAGAAATATACCGGTCGTAGCTTGATCTAGAGACGTGAACTCACAGCTCTAAGCGTGCACTCGGCGTACTACCCTACCAGCTACCCAATAGAGGCGACATTCGCTCAACCATTTCAAAGCTAAACGTCTTGTCACTCTACCTATCAGCTACCAAATAGAGGCGATATTCCCTCAACGATTCCAAAGCGACGTCAACAACCCGCCACCCTACCACCTACGCAACACCGTCGACTCTCGCTCAGCACACTCACCTCGATGATCTTCAGGAAGTACGGCCAGAAGTACTTCTCGTGCGTGAGGTAGTCGCGGTAGAGGCCGTGCAGCGGCGGCTCCTCCGACACCGACTGCGCCGAGTCCTGAGGCCGGGATGGCGAGCTTTGGGCCGATGGCATCTGTTGGGCAGGACATTTATGTCCTACAGCAGGCAAACAGGCAAGCGGGCCACCTCATGGAAAGTGGCCACCACTGCCTATAGACATTAGTAACACCAAGAGTCCTCCTCTATAACACGTTGCTCTGGCAGCAGAAAGGCAAATGCCACTGCCACGGTTCCCCAAATCCTCACCCCATGGAGCACTGGAGACCTTACTCATCGGTAGAAACACGATACTATTTAAAAGAGTATTGTTTAGCTGCGCTATTCTGTAAGGTGGAGGTACTTTCCCAGTCCGAGCTCATAGATTTTTGAAATTGAAGCCGCCCTCAATTTCGGTTTTTGTTGTCACCAGTTAAAATAAAGATTTATTGTGCATGAATTTAGGTAGGTACATAATGGTGCAGATACAATTGCAAATCACTTGGCACCACTGTCGAGTAAGGCCTTGTCAAAATAAGGAAGTTCTATTGGATGAAACACACCTGTCAACTTTGAGAGTTAGATTCTGACCAATAGAGCTAGGTATTTCTAAAACGGACTTACTCGCTATTGGGCCACTAAGACGGCGGGGGGGCTTGTAACCTGTCCACTGATGGGTTTGTCAGATAAAAATATTCAGTATTTGTTGCGTGAAGAAGTAAAAAGAATCCATCCAATCATCCATCCTTACAAACTTTCGCATTCACAATATAACTAGGATATTTAAAAGGTCTAAGCGTACATAGAACCATGAGACACACAGGGACATCACTCTACGTATAGATTCTCACCGTGCCGCTGTACAGCGAAACGCCCTCCTTGTCCTCGTGCGCATGGAAGACCGCCATCTCGATGCTGTCGCGGTCGGAGGCGGAGGCGGGGCCGGGGCCGGCGCCCGACGCGCCCTCCAGCGGCTCCTCGGGCTCCGCCGGGGACACGTGGTTGGCCTCCGATATGGAGAGCAGGAAGCGACGGTACCTGGGGACGGGGGAGGGTGGTGATGGAGATGTGGTTGATAATTCATAATTCAAAATTCATTTATTGATTAGGACATTAAATATATCTTTCAATCGTCAAAAAGAAGGGGGGTAGGAAAGTAGGAAGGAAGCACACAGTGACACGCTGGCCGCCCCATGGCAGCAGCAAACTTACCCCACGCCAGTCACGACCGGACCGTGCCCGGCAATGCCAGGCAAAGCCGGACCGCGCTCGATAGAAACACTTCTACAAGAGACCAGACTACCTATAACTAGGGTTAAGATGTCAGTTCGTCTACACGACGCTGGTTGCTTTCGAATTCGGTCTCGTGTGTATGTAGGTGGGTATAGTTCATTCGTGTTAAGAAAATAGTGAGTAAATGTGTTTTCACAGAGGAGTTCAAATCAAACAATTTATAACCCGCGTCACGAAAGAAGAGACTTGTCAAATGGCAGTGGAGGGGATTTCGCGCAGGTAATCGTATGCAACGCAAGTCGAACCACGTGACCCGCCAAGTCTCTTCTTATTTGACACTAGCTATAATAATTTAATTTAATCATTAATGGCTAATAACCAACTTAATTGTCCTAAGTTAAAAATAAAGTCAATATCTCTTTGCATAGCAGCCAGTCTAGTAGTTGCTATTTTTTCCAGCCAGCGAGGTATTAATTTTTATTATTTTCTGCCGTCAACTGGTCACTGTGAACTTAGCTTTCTAATTTGTCGCAACCCGATTGGTCGAGGGGCGGGGCTAGGCCGGCGGACAACGATGACTCACTATTTTCTTATCGCGAATGAACTATAGGTTAGTATGTAATTGTGTGTAAATAAATGTTTTCTATTCTATTCTATATCTGCCAAGAAAGTCTTGATTATTATATTATTATAATAGTCTTGACGTTTATTTTTTTAATTTGACTATGTTGTAATGTTAATGTAATTGAATTGGATTATTTAAATTTTATTGTTTATTATTTGACATTTCTTTTACACGACATTTTAATTCTTTTATTTTTTTATTATTTTCTATTTATTGTCATTGTTTTATTATTGGACTTGTTTAATTGTAATTTTAATTATTTGAATTTCTGTAATTTTGTTTTTCGTACATGCTACATTCATGTGCCAACCAGCGCAACATCGAGGAATTTGAATAATTTAATAACAGCTGTATATATTATCTATGTTGATGAATAAATGAAATTGAAATTGAAATTGAAAATTGAAAACTTTTAGAGCGCCACCGTCCAACGTGAAGCCTGAAGTACTAAGTCAGTAATGTTTTGTTGCAAGTTTATGGCTTTCTCGACAGACTGCATGTCACTCGTCGTGCTCACCACTCGTGCTTTTCCCTCCCGGTGCGTGCGAAGAGGTAGAGGTGCGAGTGGCGGCCGCGCGACTGCTTCACGTGCAGGCTCCACTCGCCCTCCATCGCGTTGTCCGCCATCTGCTCCACCTCCTGGTATGGGAGAGTATATGTTAGGCCGTGTGGTGTCCGGCAGAGTAGAATAGCACCAACCCCTTACACTTATGGGTGTCGTACGAGGCGACTAATGTTTTCGAGGCGAAAGATCAAGAGTCTCCGTAGTCTGGAAAATGGGCAGCAGCATTTTCCATTGTTATATTTAAACACTGCGATCTCCAACCCGCCTGCCGAGCGTGGAGATTATGGCAATAACATCCCCTTTCGTGGGAGAGGCCCTAAGTCCTGCAGTGGACTGTTACGGGCTGTGATGATGATATGTTAGGGGTTTCAGAGTCAAGTGAAGGGAGTTGCACCTCCTGTCGCCGGGGGACGAGAGATAATCCGTTGGGGATTACAAAGGAAAGTAAAGGCTGGATTCCACGGCGGACGACCACGGATGGTGACGTGTTTAGTGTCAGAAACTTATCTGACCCGGTGGCCAATACTGGAACTATGTTGGAATGTAGCCATTTTGTAATGTCACTTTGTTGTCAACAACAGCGACGCCATTACCGGTTTAGATAAGTTAGTGACATATCTGCGCTACCACGGTACGTCGATGTAAGCTGGTCCGCGTCCGTTCGCAAAATCACACACCGTGGTAGAGCTCGTCTAATCTAAAATGACGCGCCCCACTACCGCATTAACGCACACAAGCAAGTTTAAAATATGGACGCAATACATATACAAATGCCGTTGTAATTGGTCATTCAGTTGCCGGTGAGACACCAACGTAGGAGCTCGCGTCGTTCGATTGGAGCAGTCGACGCTCCCACACAGATGAAGTGTCGTTATTAATATTTGCACTCACACATCGAAATCAACTAAGTAGTGGGGCGCGTCATTTTAGACTAGACGAGCTCTACCTCGCCTTAAGTATTAAAATACAGGGTGACTTCGAATTCACGATACCAAGCAGTACCGTATGCATATGCTCGTGATTACAAACAACTTTTACTATGGCACCGACTCAAAAATCGCGAAAATAAAATCAACAATTTCATATATTTTGGCAGAATTCACGATTTCAGAGTTGGTGTCATAGTAAAAGTGGCTAGCGGATAGCTAACTCCAAAATTTTTTTGTGTGTTCTTCAGAGTGTCTCTATCCAATCTACGCCACTCACAGTATCTTCCAAAAACTCCTTGACGTTGGCATCCGTATCATCCAGGTCCAGGATATCGAAGGCGAGCGCGGAGCCCTGCGCCACCTCGGGCTCCGACGGCGTCTCCTCCGCGGGCTTGTCCGCGCCGCCGTTGCCCTCCGTGCTGGACGCCACGTCTGTCTTCTTGTCTGGGAACAAGAGGGATACATATACAAGGTGTTGTGGTGAAGGCGGACCCCGGGCCCTCGTTCTCGAGAGCACAACTGGGATATTAACGGCAAGATGATGATGACATATACTAGATGTTGGCAGTGGTTTTTGAACGCGGGTAGTTCGGATCTCTGTAGGCATTCAACTCTTACGAGGGACTCTATTATTTGTCACTCTGGAATAATGTACAGTGCGTGTGCGGGTTCATGTCCATCGAATGAGGAAGAAGCGAGAGATCTGTCACGACCGTAGCAAGTGGAACGATGTGGTATCTGCCTACCCCTACGGGAAAAAGGGGCCCGACCTTTATCGAGCGGATTATACCGCCCTCTCACTCGCTCAAACCGCAACCGAGTGAGATGGCGATGTATCGATCCTTTAATAATTGTATACTAACGCTACTCGAATATTTTACCTGGTGGACATGAATGTAGACATGTAGCTTTTTATTAGAAGCTCTTATTATTATAAGAATTTAAAAAATCGGGTTAATTAGTGGATTTTGGATGTATCCATTACAAACAAACAAATATTTTCTCCCTAGCATAGATAACGGCTGGATGCGGAAGGCACAGGACCGGCCTTTGTGGAGATCTCTGGGGGAGGCCTATGCCCAGCAGAAGGCGTCTTTCGGCTGATATGATGATGATAGATAACGGCCCCCCTTTTTCCCGTAGGGGTGGGCAGATACCACATCGTTCCACTTGCTACGGTCGTGACAGATCTCTCGCTTCTTCCTCATTCGCTCCGTTTCCCGCGTGGGCAAAAAGAGTGGACTAAGTGTTAAGGGGATTCTGAACGGAAAATATTTTTACTATAATAAGTTTCAGAAGGTGTGCTAAACTTAAGTGGCAGTGGGCAGAGCGAAAAGCTCGCAGAACGGATGGCCGAGGCAGGAAAGTTCTTAGTGGCAACCACGTGCCAGATGACGCAGCTTGGGTAGGCCTCCCGCAACGTGGACCGGCGACCTAGTAAAGATCGCAGGTACCAGCTGTATGCGGAAGGCACTGGACCGGCCTTTGTGGAGATCTCTAAGGGAGACCAATACCCAGCAGTAGGCGTCTTCCGGCTGATATGAAGATGATGATAAAGTTTCAGCCGCACTGTATTGTTTTCGCACACTGCGTCTTTTCTACTCGATATGAATTTGCTGTGAGCGACGAAGTGTCAATATAGCAGCCCCATTATGCTGGCTATCTTATCTTTCCAACCAACGTTAACTGCCTACCAGTAGACAGCTTGTATGTTTGTTGCCACCTTTGTGGTATAAAAAAACTTAACACAACAACGCCAACTTTGTTGCTTAGAAATACATAAGGCAATTACAGGCTTGAGGTATTTCATCTTACTCTTCACAGGGACAACGCACCTGCGGTCCTGCATTTTTGTTGCCTGCAACCTAAATGCATCAATAATAGATGTCCTGGGCGACAGTTTCCGCTTACGGTCAGGTAGGCTCTTCGCTTGTTTGTCCCTGCGTAGCATGAAAGAAAATGTTGCATGTCATTCAGGCGGTCGAACTCCTCAGGCTTGTACTGAACACAGAAGCCGTTCATAAAAAAAAAACAATGAACAACAAAAATTACTAACCTCTATTTTTTTTTCTACCCAGTCTATGACGCAATCCTTCTTTGCTGCCTTCAATCTCGGCATGCGTAACGCTAAAAAAAAGAAAAATAATTAGTCCATAAATAATTCTGGCAGGAATCCTGCGTCATAAGTAAAGTTTAAAACGGAGTTTTTTACGTATCTAGCCAGTTTGTATTTTAATAGTTTTGACATAATCTCCACATGGACAGGCTATAAATAAGTAAAACTGACGACACTTAATAATAATTGAAGATAATACTTTTGATTATATTTTAAGGACTTACTGGCATGTAACCATACTGTATTTTCGATATCAATTATTAATTTCGATATATTATGTACCTACAATAAAAAACACTTAAGCGAATGTATACATGCGGAAAAAACAGAAATATCATGGGTAAATTATTACCTAGTATTATTACACAACTAATGCATCCTGCTTTAAAGAGAAGTCATAATGAGCGCAATTGAGTAATTAACGACCATAATGGAAATATGGCGTGGTCCATTTCTCCGGCTTATTAACGTACTAAAAAGGTAAATCTAACTCTATGACATTCGGTTTGTTTTCGTTTGACAAAAGCGATTTACAAATATTCGTGTAATTATTGTAAAACACGTTTTCATCTTAGTCCTCACAGTGACGCACCTGTGGTTATGCAAATGCATGAATCGTAGATGTTCTGGACGAGAGTTTTTTTTTATGTCATACGGTAGGCAAACAGGCAAGCGGGACACCTGATGGAAAGTGGTCACTACTGCCTATAGACCACCTCTATAACACGTTGCTCTGGCAGCAAAAAGGCAAATGCCCCTCCACTGCTAAAGCCACGGTTCTCCAAATCCCCACCCCATTAAGCACTGGAAACCTTACTCACCGGCAGAAACACAATACTATTTAAAAGAGTATTGTTTAGCTGCGGTATTCTGTAAGGTGGAGGTACTTCCCCAGTCGGGCGGCTCCTATTCGAACGGGATAGCCCGCTATGCCTTACCTCTCTAAAACTGAGATATACTCTCTAAAAATGAGAGTTACTGTTTACAATCAGGGCAATTGCCGCCCACAGCTCGACATGGCCTCTCTAAGGCACACCACAAAGACAAATCAGTGCCAGCCGTCTTGCGCAGATAGCCTATCTAGCCACAGGATGGCCCACGCCACGTCAACCCTATCGCAGTCTAGACTCGAGAACACTTCCCTCCCAGCGACCATCGGTTCTACAGCAAATATTACAAGCCGACCGCCATTTGCCACAAGCGACGACGTGAATGGTTCAGTTGGTCATCATGCGGGTCTGCCACGCAGAAGGCCCGGGTAAATAATAATTTACAAATATTTATCAATTCTCTGGCACCTATAGAACAAGCTTTGCTTACTTTGGGGCTAGATGGCGCTGCGTGAATTGTCCAAACACATTTATTTTTTGAGATTCGTTGAGCTATGTCGACCACTTTCGGTCTCCATCAAGCGGTTATTTTCTGATTACTTATGTGGTTTAGTGAAACACCGAGCATAGCTCGCTCCATTGCACGCTGTGCTACATTATTAACGATATTGAACCCTAATGTCATATAAATAACATAAACCACCGCGTAAAGGCTTAGATAATCGCCCCTTGGATACGTCCAACCGCCTTATCTATTCCTGGAGACAAGCGACAATGCTAGCGTTGTTGTGTCCCGGTTTGAAGGTTAAATATAGATGAGATAAGGCAACGCCGACAGTAACCATCCAGGTAGGCTTTCAAAAGTAGCAGTACCCCGATATTATTATTTCTTTTTCTATTGTTTATACATGCATACCAGTTAGCGTTACCACCAAGGCGGGCAACATTTCAAATCAAAAATCACCTGATTCTCTGGTCTGGTACTGGTCTCCGCGTTAAGAGGTCTTAAGTGGAATAGGCTAAGAGATGGGGAAGTGCTGCATGCTACTCTAGGAAAAACATATTTCTTTATTAACCAGAATAACTAACAAAACTCTGCTCAATCAAAATGTTTAGACATAGCAACGAACTATTTTTAAATAGCGTTGTTTTCACAAACAACATTTAAGTATAAAACAAAAAATTTAATTTAATCTCATAAAAAAAGTTGTCTATGAAAACTTGGTTAATTAAAAATACTTCATTGCTATCTATCTAGACATTTAAATTAGCAGATTTTTGATAATTGTTGTGGTTAGCGAGAAATGATTCTTTTTTCTTAAAGTGAGAGCACTTTCACTGCTCTCATGGCCCTAATATGGCCATCTCGGGACGGTCGGCAGATGTGAAGCATTACACACACGGTAGATGGCGGTGTTCAATGTGTTAACAATGACGGTATAACGACATACTTTCGTCACGGCGTCCGAGTCGGTCTTACCTCCTAGGCGCACTGACCGTTCGGAAGGACTTACGGTAACGATATGACAGATAACTTCAGTCGCAGCGAACAGAAATCTAGTCCCTTATTCCTCTTCTGCTGCCGCAGTTGTGACACGTATACAAATAGATGTCGCTGCACGACGTTTAGAATGCGCTACACGCTTACAAAATTGAATCTAATCTATTATCTCTCTATTTGCTGATATCAAATCACATGCGAGCCTATTCTCTTAACAAAAAAGTGGCCCCACACCTGCGAAACTTACACGATAGATGTCGCTGCAAGTCGAATAGAACGCGCTAACGACCTTACACGCTCACAAAATTGCCTCTCACCTCTTATCCCTCCTCCGCCAATTGAACTTCTTTCGCCTCTCCGGGTTGGGTTGGTCTCGGCGCTCTCCATGCCGGGGCTGGCGGGCTCCGGTGTCTCCGGCTTTTTCTTGTCGGAACCCATAGCTATTAGCTTACCGCCTACTTTTCTAGGACCTGGTCTACGCCTCAAGGTTAAATCTAGACCTACTATTCTTATAAAAAAGAGACAGTCACCGAACGTGCCGCAGTTGCGTAACTTACACGATAGATGTCGCTGAAGGTCGAATAAAACGCGCTAACGACCTTACCTCTTGTCATAGACAAGTGCACATGCCTAGTGAAATAGAGCTCACCTCTTATCTCTCCTCCGCCAAATGAACTTCTTCCGCTTCTCCGGGCTGGTGTTGGTCTCGGCGCTCTCCATGCCGGGGCTGGCGGGCTCGCGGCGCGGCTCCGGCGTCTCCGGCTTCTTCTTGTCGGATGCCACGGAGCTGCCGATGCCTTCCTTCTCGAGGACCTGGATCTTCTCGTCCTCGCTTAGAGTTATGCAGATCGGGTACTTTTTACTCCATTGCCTGTGGGTTGGGAAGGTAGGTGAGAATCAGTTCAGCGGTTTTGTGCGATTCCGTTATGAGTTATCTATGGCAGTTGGAATGTCATCGTTTCGTTCACATTGTTTCGTTTACGCCGTTAATTGATTAGTGATCTTATTTGTTTTAACATAAGGATCAATTTAAAGCATCGTTCAATTTAAGACATGCGGAAATGAAACCGTAAATAAATGTTAGTAGAGTTTATATGTATACGTTTGATATGTTAACGTTACTACATTTTCAGAGTGTGCTGTGTCTGTGTGCTGTCCTTCAGTAAGCATCATATATTGAGTATTAGATCTTAATAAACCTTTATTTAGACTTTATTTCATGAATTAAATGAGACACCTATTCACATCACTGACGGCAAGCTGTAACTGTCATCCATGAACACCTACGATTCACAACTTTACTCTATATATTCAATGTAACAAAAATGCAAATCGCAAATTGCCACGCCTGTGATTGCGGTGGCCACCATATCCTTCAAACCGGAACACAATCGCCGCATTAATTTTATTATACTACTATTTTTATTTATTCTACGCAGTAACAAACGCGCAGACAGCCCACCTGATGAGAAGCGGTAACTGTCGCCCATAACATCAACACGCCTCTTGTTGCCTCAAGGAATAAAAAAACAAACTCTTGAGCTGTTTTCTGACATACGCTACCAAAACAGAAAAGACCAGAGATATGTTTTATACTATTCAGAACGGTGGAAAATTTATTTACCGATGCAAATTGAATACATGCATTAACTCGGACGCCTTGGAATTATTGATAACGCCAAGGTCACCTAACTCGTTTGTAGTCGATCCCTAGAATTGCAAACCACTGGTCGGCTTTCGATTCGCTTCACCTCTTACTCATTGCTTCCGGACTCGTGAAATATCAGATACTAGTGGACCCGGCGCGACTTCGTCCGCGTACACCTACTTTACCCCTCCCTACCCTTTTTCTAGCTTATAAAAATAAACCTTACTCTTGAATGACTATATATTGCTGAAATCCGTTGCGTAGTTTAAAAGATCTTAAGCGTACATAGATACAGACAGACGGCGGGAAGCGACTTTGCTTTATACTATGTCTTTTAAACCACCTTTGCTAACCAACATTTTTATAACAAAACAGTACAATATTACTTTGTAAAATACTAGTATCAATATCCTACAAGATTTCATGATGGAGCCGAACGGAGGAACCTATAAAAATTTAAGGAAAACAATGTCGATAAATCACAAGCCCTTGTGTACCTTCCTACAGAATGATTCACACAATTAGTAACATGTGTACATTGTGTACCTACGTTGTGTAAGTAGTCAGATACTTCAGTAAACAATATTATTATATACGGGTTGAAACGAAGAGGCGTGGACTCAGCTAGGAGCTAAATTATTGATATTGGTGCATAACCTAGTTCCGCTGTTATTAACAACGAGCACGCATGAGCCAAGGGTAGCAATTTAAGGTCGATACGGAATCAGCTGTATGTAGGTGCTATTTTTCTTCATATTTTATTACGAAAGACGTGTTACGGAAGGTAACTATCGTGCGAGTGTAAATGGTTGGCAGCGCCCTAGGAGGAAATAAAATGATGAAATAAATAACCTCCATAAAGGGCAGGTGAGGAGACTCAGGAGCATCCTCAACCAGCGTAAATGTATGAGATGTATGAATGTGGAAGTGTATGAACGCAAAAGAGGTGTGTTAGGATCGTAGCTTGTGACACTCGATAGATTCTGCCTACGCCAAACAGTCGTGAGTGTGTATGTACGATACGAGTATGTATTATCTTTAAGCATTTGCAGCTAATCCTATATATAGATATTGGGTAGGGTACTGAACTCATATTTTAGCCGGAAAGCCGCTTTTATCAATCTAAACAATAAAGGATTTCCAATTAAAGATAAGTGAAAAACGGTCTTATCGTTTCATCGCTCGGTTTGTACCAAAATACTGATCAATAGAGTTCAGTTTTGCACCGTAGTGCCTGGCGTGACTTTAATCTGTTTCAGGAGATAACGGAAACATTGTTTCCTACGAAATGACAATAACACCTAACTATCGTAATGAAGTTAGCTCCAACCCGCTAATTGTCACCTATGACAACGAATATCGAAACACATCACAGCTAAAAATAGAAAATGTCTCTATTGATATCTCATGTATTTATGCGATACCTATATTCCAAATAGTGTCCGACCAAAGCTAGGGCTCCGGCCACCTTCGGAAAAAGGCACCTTCAGCAAAAAATTCTGCTTCGGCTAGAAACCCGGCCGACTAAGTTAAAAGGTAATTTTTTATCATCTCTATATCAACTTCTAGAGATGATTTAAATTACATTTCAATATTATACAGACAATATAAGCCTGTAATATTAAAGTTTTAAAACCATTACGTTATAAATTGTAGCTTGTAATAAATAAATAAATAATGTAAAAAAAAAATGTAAATACATAATAATAAAAAATTGTATCTTGAACAACATTTCTTAGAACTTTTAAGTCTGGCGATAGGCGATTAATCGGCTTCGGCCAGAAATTGATAACACCAATTGCAGTTTTATATTTCGTTTCCCCCTGACCTTATTACCTTTAAAATATGGACATTTGGAATTAGTTTTAAATAACTGATAGCCTGCAGTATCATTTATGCCAATGAGTAAATTTATGACATTTTAAAGATAATTTGCACAGCATTGTTATTTCAAAATTCAAAATTATTGATTGATTAGGACATTAAATATCTCTTTCAATCGTCAAAAAGGAGGGGGGTAGGAAAGTAGGAAGGAAGCACACAGTGACACGCTGGCCGCCCCATGGCAGCAGCAAACTTACCCCACGCCAGTCATGACCGGACCGTGCCCGGCAATGCCAGGCAAAGCCGGACCGCGCTCAATATATTATATAAATATAACTTTCACCAGTGTGAAGCCTCTGGACGTGTTAACGCGATCTTGTAGACCTTCCCCTTGTGCGAATCATAATAGGAGAAGCATATCATAACAAGATATTAACGACAGCCACTTTTGTCAGCCAACAGATCTATTTTCACTGACCAGCTATCTCAGTGGACAACTGAATTTGACATAAAAAAATCTGACACTACTCTAATTTGGTAGACGCTATTGCCAGTTTTCAACGTAGATGACGTGGTGTAGAATTATCTAGTGTCAAATACAGTTGTCAACTGAGTTAGCCAATAGCCCCGCAGGGCAGATTTCGCCCCTTGACCTTATTACCTTTAAAATATTGATATTTGGAATGAATTTGAAATAACTGATAGCCTGCAGTATTATTTATGCCAGTGATTGTAGATATATGACTTTTTAATGATAATTTGCACGCCTTATAAGGTTGAATACACCTACTAGGCTAAATAATTTTAACTTCTATACCTGTACATTTTAAGCACCATGTATTCTAGCAAATAAATAAATTGATTGATCATTTAAAATATTCGCGTACGAGCATAGGGGAGGGGAGGGCAAGTTGGTTCATCTAACAAGAATCGTAAGAAAAACAATCATGTTACAGAGATTAACTAAACTTTTATTTTTATAATAATTAACAGTACTATAGACTATCAAAATAATTTTACAAATGCTTAAAATATAAATCACAACCTGAGCATGAGATCATCATGTAAAATAATTGTTTTGAGCCATCTTGCCCGTCCATATAGGGCAAGATGGTTCGGGCATAATAATCATTACTAGTCTTGACAATCGTCATAAAAGTATGTTCCAGACCCAATATACGAAGAGCACGCTTCGTGAGTCCACTCTTTGCACTCGGAGCACTGTATCCAATCCTCAGGTAGGGATCCTCATATAGCGATCGCGATATGAATATAGCGATGAAGAGCATATCGCGATAGGAATCCTCAGGGGGATAGATATATTTTTCTTTGCAAAGTGTGCAGTAATAACCACGGCCGAGGTCAGAACCAGCGAGAGCCGATTGTTTTCTATTACTTTCTATTAGTGAATATGGTCATATTCGTCTTGCCCGATTGGCATTTGATAGATAAAAAAAAAATCCCAAAAATTAATTTGTTTCGGTGATGAAAGATGCTTCATTACAGCATAATTTACATAAGATAAGGCAACAGAAGCAACCTTTATCATCAATATATACGAATTATATAACAGAAAATGTTAAAACTTATCGTGACAAAATATTTTATTTTCTTGCGTCAATTCTGTTTCTCGTCACTATAACGCACGCTCTCCCCACGACAGCCGAGTTCGCATTGGCTTGTGAAGTCGGCCTGCCCCGCGCGTCCTGCCACGCCGGTACTTTCGTGTACGGAACAAGTAGAAAGATCCTACGAGGATGATTCGTGTTGCCCGCTATATTCATCTTGCCCTTCCTTCCCCTACAGTAGCGCCGGCGGTAGACTATGTCTCATAACATGTTGGTATAGTGATTATTACGTGACCGGTGCCTTGTTGCTGTAGCAACGTGCGCGAGTGTAGGTACATTCTGAGTCATCGCGCATCTGGGCGGCCGGCGGCGCGGCGGCGTGTTGACTTGACATGCCTTATCTAAATAATTATAGCCAGGTACTTAGTTCTCGACCATTTCAAACCGGAACATGGTTCAATTTTGTAAAACCATTTAACTAGATCGACAGCTTCTTTGTGTGGGAATTTACCAATTCATTGTTGGGGAATCCCCCAATTACTGTAAAATGGTTCAGAAATTTGGAGCTATTAGTTTAACAAAGGCCAAAGTTAATTGGTATGTTTTCATGGCTGAAGCTGGACTACGATAATTTTCAGAAAAGCCTTGGGAAGATTTTTTTTTCGTTATATGTCAGACCAATTTCTGTTGGCCAATAAATAAATAAACAGGCAAGCGGGCGACCTGATGGAAAGTGGTCACCGCCGCCTATAGACATCAGCAACACCAAGCCTCTAAAGAGAGCTCTAATATACCTCTTGAACGATCCTTGAACTGTGGCTGGGAGCGCGTTCCACATCCGAATCTTACGAGCGAGAAACGTTATTTCGAACCTTCGCGGGGACACCAACAGAGGGTCTACATAGTTAAATTAAATATAGACTCTACTCCTTACCCCAGAAGTGACATTTAGTGTCTAAACTTTATGGATTATATTTGCGCGAAACTGATACGAACCCTTTGTCAATTTAATAATATATTTTCGTAACGATATCATGTGGTCCAGAGGTCAATTAGCCCAATCATGTTAAACGGTCGGTCAAACGCTCGCACGCAGTTATGAAGCCGATCGGCCACTTAAAATCCAGTAGTGTTTATTAGATTTTAATGGCATTATAATGGCTAATAGTCCAACCAAAATATTTATTACAAAATTAATTGTCGTGTACAGTATACGCCCACATCCCACAATGTAGCAACTAGTTATCAATAAGACACTCAGACGTCCTATACACAATACATCTGTCTGCCCAATGAGTAGTAATTTTCACCTTGTTCACGTCCCAAGGAATATACACGACTATTTAAAGAGATCATGGAGCGCAGTATCTTGGGAGTCAAATCGTCGGACCGTATAAGAAACAGTGTACTGCGGTCCAAAACTCAAATCGCCGATGTGGGTTTAAAAGCCGCTAACCTGAAGTGGGACTGGGCTGGACATGTATGCCGCATGCCAAACGAATTGTGGGCAAAAATATCCACCGACTGGACCCCACAAAACGTAACAAGGAAGCGCGGAAGGCCTAGACGGAGATGGCGGGCCGAGTTGGACGCCTTTTCTAAGGATTGGCCGAAGAAAGCTTCGGACCGTGAGTCGTGGAAGATTATAAGGGAGGCCTTTGCCCTGCAGTGGGACAGAAATAGCTAAAAAGAAATAAATAATATAAAATTTAAAGAGAGGATAAATCTTGTAACCCTGTTACGACAGGACGATCTTCGGTTCAGTAAGACCTAGGATTGGATTGCGCAGCTTGCGAGAATTCAGACAGTGCAAAACACCATGAAAGACTGCTAGTCAAGGCCGCGGCTAGCCATACAAGCCGTGTTTTCGTCCACATGTGGCCCATCGACACTAACCCATTGAGATGGCAGCGACTCTGACAATATCATTATGGATTATCTACGTAGGAGTCAATTGTTGTATATCTGCTAGCTGTCAATCTTATCCTCTTGTGTATAATGTTCCTTTTTTATATTTCTTGTTAGTATGTTTATTGTATTACATTGTGGTGTGTTTGCAATAATATTTGGTTTTATTATTATTTTTGTTTTCTCTTTTTCTAGATCTTCGGATCAGTGAACCAGTTAAATGATTGTCATGTATCAAAGCCAAGAGCCAATCACAGGTTACCACCGGTAAAAACTGGTTTTACATGGCAATCTAAACTAGGTAGTACAGTCAAGTCCTTTTTCCTGGAATTTCCTATTGGTGAAATGCCAGTGGGAAACATTAAACCAAAAAGACACATACCTTCTTCTCACAAGACCCTTGGGCAGCAGCATGATCCGGGCGCCGACCAGACTGTACAACCGGTGCTGGTAGAATCCCGCCGGCTCTAGTTTCTCGTCCCACAGCGCCCTTTTTGGTATCTTAGTTGACGTATACGATAACCTTAAACAAGGACCTGTATGGATACAAATATTATGTTAATATTACAGTAGATTTTCTAATGCCATCAAGTTCTCGGGACTCACATTTGTATGAACTCACCATCTAACTTTATAAAAGCTGTAGTTGTTTTATTGATGTTATATGTAAAAGGATCATAATTATGAGATCTATAATGGTTTATCCAACCCTGAAACAAAGAAATGATATTTATTTTTGAAATGTCACACACCTGCTTCAATTCGTGCAATTCATTTGTTATATATACATATCAGTTACCTCAAATTTCTTAATTGGCCTGTGCTCCTTCACTGACGGTATAGTGTACATGGGCAGACTGGCAGACTCTTTTCGTGGCAAACTGCGAGTCTGTGACTCGGATTCGCTAAAGAAACTCTCTATTACCCAACGCTTGGAATTGCTTGCAATGCAAAACGCCCACAGCCCAAATATAAAACTGTTCCAGGAGCTCCAAGTTGGCAGCAAACAGTAATTAACACAAAGAAATAAAGTCAATAGACACATTGTGTAGCTAACAAAGTGTATATCATTAGTATTGGTCACATTTGTTGGCTTTTCCAGTAAGCTTTCCTTCAGTAATGGCGGCAATGTAACGTTGGGTGCCAACGGAGGACTCTCTGGCACATCAAATAAATGTTTTGGAGTGTTTAGATTGTCTTTATTGCTTTCCTCCATGTTATTGAAGACGTCTTCGAATGCCTCCACTCCTGACTCAACTTCAGTATTAAAATCAAACTTGGTTATGTCTGCTGGACCACTGTGAACTACATATCAAATAAACAAATTAGCATACCATACGAAAATATTCAGAAATTTACACAAAAGTTTAAATAATGCTTACTTAAATTCTTGTGAGTGTCGTCACTGCCTTCTGAATGGTCTTTTACCGGGCTAACTTCATTCGGTTTTGCTGTCAAAGGTTGTGTTAATTCGGACAAATTGTGCAAACTACTATTCAGTGATGACACCTGCGATGAATAATTTAAAGGAGGATTTATATAAATTTAAAAATAAAAATAATATGCCAGGCAAGATCTTGTAATAATAAAATTGTAAGAATACCTGATTATCTGTGTCACCAACACTTATATCAGAATCTTTAATAGCTGAGTTCTCTTCTGAATCGGATACTGAATTATCCCTTACTACTTTATCTTTTGCATCTAGAACATATAAATTGCAATGCTATAGAGAACATTCTGCTTACTATTTACTTAGCTTAATATTTAAGTGAAACAAAAAAAACACATACCTTCCGAAGATCTGGTTTTCATATCCTCCACAGCCTGTGTGATCTTGTATTTGAAATCGTGGAATATCCTCCACGTTTCATTGCCTCCCTCTTTCGGTTCTGGTGTTCCTTCAGAATTATTTCTCTTCCCAAAACTTTTCAAGTATTCTTTCATAGGGGAAGAACTCACATCTTTAGGCGGGCTTCGACTCTCTTCGGTTGCTTTGGGCTCTCCGGCTTTAAGATCCTCAATTTTCTCAACAGCACGAATGGATTTGAAATATTTGTCTAGGATAGAAGAGGTCTTTTCAACACGTTTGGGGCTAGCACTTTCGCTTTTAGAGACATCGCACTGGGGGGTGGGGGGGTCGTCGTCACAAATGCCACACAGCTCCTCCAACTCCTCATTGTTAGCATTGTATCTGAAGGATAAGGATGTATTTGGTGATTTCCCTGAAATTAATTATTTAGTGTTCAAATAGGCCAAAAGATGTGATGGAAAAATTTTGACTTACTCATTTTGTATCGGTATTAACGGAAACGTGTTAGGTGTCTCGCGACGCTAGTAATTTTGAATTCCTACAGACAGAATAACAGTCACTAGCAGCAATCGTCTTCTTTGTCTCGGGCATACAATCTGTTCGATTAGATTTAACTCGCGTTGTTTATCGATATAAATGCCCGAATTCTAATTTTGTACCCAATGAGATAAACAATGTATTCATGTAGTCGCAATCGCTAATAAATGAGTAATTTTAAAGTGTTGTGAAATAGTTTGGACGACTAAAAACATACCTGTGCCGGAGTTATCCATATTTTACACTAAATACAGCATTACACTAAGAAATCAATCACAGACATATGTAACAATGCAATAAATCGTAAACACAATATCAGTTAATTAGGTTCTATAACTTTTTCAGTGCACTTTTTCTATAAAATTAGTGTTGACGAAAATCACTCGAAAAACATTTGTTTTTTCAGACGTTTCATTCGACGTGACATTTGTGTAATGGTGTTGCTTACATCAAAAAGTTATTTGACATAAGCATGACAGTTGGATATTGGCAACATTTTACTCTAGAAAGCCTATGCTTGAAGTGATGGATACATAGTCGATTACCTGTGTTATCGATTGAATATTTAAAAACAAATTATTGTACTACAAAACAATAAAAAAGGAGGGCGAAAGGTGAAAATAGCAGTGACAACGCAGGTTTTACTACTTTTATTACCGGTAGACTTCTAGCCATCGCAGTGCAAAAAACAGACTTCCATAAAAACATTCTAAAAATTTCAGTGTCCTCATTGAAAACGCATAAAAGTTTTACAAAAATCACGTATAACTAGGCCACACGGAACAATATTTTGTATTATTTTGGTTTAAATTACTTTGAATTAGAATTGGGTTCAATTTTATTTAATGTCTACACTGTTTTGTACTACAGTACACTCAAAATTATAGACCTAAATTCTTATAGATTTTATATAAGACTTTTATTTTTATTAGAGTTTTTAGAAGAAAGAATGTATTGTATATGATTAATTGATGTCAAAGTTTACCTAAAACAATATCAAAATTAGATGTCAAAACTACATGAAGGGGGCTAAAGAAATCAAATTAAGACCAAGTGGTTTTAAGCACATTCCACATGTTCGTCAATCCGCGGGATCACAAGAATGTAGAGGGAGTTTTCACCTATATCCGTCCTGAGCATGTTTGGCATATCTCGTCTATGACGACTTAGTCTAAGACTAAGTAGAGAATATCATTCGATTACTTGTTGTCGTCTCGCCTTGTGCTAAATCACATCACTTTGGCTGTTTCTAGTCAAAAATCTACTATGGCAATCAAAAAATGTACGAAATTCACAGATAAGTAAATTACAACTACAAACAAAATGTACAATATGCGTAGATAGCTGCGCTACTCAGAAAAATATTGATATATCCGATGACCGATGTATCGATTTGATATTTTTCTTGCTAGCGCTTTTTCCCGTAACAGGTTCGGGGTACACGTGATCATGATCCAGGATTTCAGTAGATCAGGTAATTACAGTAAAGCAGCTGCCATCACCTCTGTGACCCTGTTTATAGCAGAACATATGAGATTAGCGATATTACACCTATGAATCGATATAATATCGACGCATTTTGACACCTACCATATATTTTGTATCTGTATTTGTGATCTATGGTGTGCAAATAAAGAATATTGTATTGTGTTCTTAAAAGGCGAGAATGTAGAGCGTCTACCAAAGTCCTGACAAAAGTTTTGCCGAGAGTTTGGGCGAACATTTGGAGTACGCTTTATGTGTTAAATAAAAGAGGACAAAACGATAAAAAGCCGTATCAACATTACATCATTGATATAAATGAATGACAGGAGCGCTCTCATTTTCTGCCAATTCTTTTTTGACAAGCTTCAGAAAGAAATACAAAAAATTGTCGACAACCGATGTTAATTGACACAGTACATCACTATTTTACAAAACCAAAGACAACAGACGGTAAGGTTTTCGTTCAAAACTGTGCCCACGTCCATACAACGCGGAAAAGTAAAAAAAAGGTCAATTGGTGAACGGTCTCTACAAAGTCTACAATGTCAAACAAATCACATTTCGCGACGATTCTTATAGAGTTCTCATTGTGTTTTGATTGAACTTTTGCTTATCATTTTGCGATTTTAGCAGCCTAAAACTTGACAAATATAATGGGTTTTGCTAATTTTATACGTGCCATTGTCATACAGTGAAGTGATAATGAAAAAGTATTTGTTTTTTGTTTGTTTTGTGTTGGGCTCGTCAGGCCTCGGATCGCAGTTGGATAAAGATGGCAAGGTGAGGAAACGTGAGCATGAAAGCGGGCGCAGTTCGTTGCCTGCAGTAGTTATGACCGATTCGCTGGAGTTACCTTAGCCGGAGTATGTTAAATTGTTTATACTGCAAGAAATCTCCAGAAGTTGTAATGGTTGGTCAATATTGCAGCTCAATACAGAGTTATCCCGGGCAGTTGATGACCGACCGCTCTTGTTGGCTACGCTTGGCGGTGGCATGGTAGCAGTGCACCCTGTCTCTGGTAACATTATATGGAAACTGAAAGATGGTGAGTGCAATATTATTTGTCGATTGAACTCACATTTTGTGTCAATTGTTGTTGTTAATTTGTGTCATAGTACTCATGTAGTTGTATTCATGTTGTATTTTTATAATTACATGTTTTTGCTTCTTTTTTGGGATTCCCAACGATAATGAGTCAATGCAATATTTATTGTCGTTGTTGGCAAGTTGATATTTCCTGATGTAATGCGTGTGCAATTAATTTTAGAATTTTTGGTTAGAGGATACCAAAGGGTGCAACTCAAAAAGACCGTTCCAAAATTTTACAAGTCTTTTTTTCCTCAGCGCCCCCTTGGCTACACTCCAACCGAATTTTTAAATATCAGATCATACAACTGTCACTGGCCACTTTTTGTTGTAGCTCAAACAGTCATGGTAAAATATTTTGTCTAATAGATCAAGACATTCATACTAATTTACCAAATCTATTTAAGTTTAAATTTCCAAAAATCTTTTCTTATCAGAGGCTTATAAATATAAATAAATAATTTTCAAATATAATATAAATAAATTTCAACTTCCTAGACTGTACTTGACTGTGTGTGATATGTCCTACGTGTTAAAAATGTTATGTGTGAGTAACTATGTTTGATGATAGACATGAATGGTAAATAGAAAATATTTATTTTTAATTATAGAAATCTTATTAATGTGAAAAAAGTACTTCAATCTGAATGTTATACTTTTGTTCCAAAAGTGATATTTCCTCATAAACAACAATAACATGTCGAAAATGAATAAATGATTGAACGATGAAAATGTATCACAAGTATTGTATATGTCGCAGCCATCCGGATAAATTAGCCATTTAATTAGAAGGCTAGCCCGTTAATTAAACGCCGGCATTCAATTGAATAGCTAAAGGACAACTAGCCAAGTAGTTTAATGTAACGTGCAGCTACTTGGCTGAACGTTATTTAGCCATTTTGTTAATAGAATATATATGTTTGGTTTGAGTGACCATTCGTTAATTATATAACTTTACTTAAAATAAAAAATACGAATTAATAAAAATAATTTTTATTTAGGAACGAAAATATTAGTGGCAACAAATTCAATTAGTAATTGCATTGCGAAAACCTATAATTTTTTTTGTATTTACCACAATAATAACTTTAAACTTATATATTATAGGAACAATGCACTTTCTTATTTTATAATATTAAATATAAAATGGCACGAAACTTTCTTAGACATATGTTTCTAATTGTAAGTATGAAAAGAAAATGAACAAATTAAGTTATCCTTATTCTTACTTAAAAAACATCTAGGTACCACACTTTAAATTTAGTTAAAACGATAAAAATACAAAAACATTGCTTGCTGTGCGAGCTGTCTGACGCCATATTTGTTTAAATTACTACAAGTGCTGCAGTGGATAAAATTTGAACTAAATTTAAATCACCTGCCTGATTTTACGTCAGCCGTCTTCAAAGGGCTGGCTTACAATAAGCCAACTAGTTAAACGTTAAGAGTTGATTGTTCTATCAACTATCTGCCTAGGCATTCAATTGAATGCCGGCGTTTAATTGACAGGCTAGCCTACTGATTAAATGGCTGATTTAACCAGATGGCTGCGACATATACAATATTATTAGTAAAACAACCTAATTTTTTTTCTTCTTTATTCTGCTACATAGGAATCTGTTTATCAACAATAAGCCAATCCCTTGACTGAAACATATTTCCGTTAAATGTGTTGTTTTGGAGGGATCGTCCATTGAATACTCCTTCATCTGTCATCATCAAAACTACCTAATAAATTTATTTTATTAAAATACTAGTGGACACGGCACAACTACTCCCTACTCTATACTTTTTTTCTTGATTGTAAACCTTTCTCTTTAATCACTATCTATTGTTGAAAACTGCAATAAAAACCATTTATCATCATATCGAAAATCATATCAGCCACAAGACGCCCACTGCTGGGCATAGCTCTCATAAAAACCATTGCATACTTTAAAAATCAAAGCACGTCGATACATACATAGACGATGGTGTGAAGCAACTTTGTTTTATACTATGTATAATATGTAGATATTCTTATGACACGTACAATACAATCCTGTTAAAAATAAAAAATAAAGTGTAAAATTTTGGATAATGCATAAACTAACTGTGTACAATTTTTACTTGCTATAAAACAAATAAAAAATTTTAATTGTCATACTATATACACTATTTACTACATCATTATTACAGATTCGATTAATTATTAAAACTATTCTGTAGTGTGTAGTGTCTTGTTTGTTGTACAGAAGGAATATTAGTGGAAAGACATTCCTTGACAGAGACATTTTATGAAAGTGAAATTCTGCTAGTGTTAAAATTTTTCACTGTGTAATTTTGCAAAAGTAATATTCTGTGATGTAACGATCTACCTTTTGGTGGTGAACCACATCCGACATTGAACCAATAATACGGGCTTTTGATTTTGAACAACATTGGTAAAATGAAATGCAGTTAATGATAAAGATGTTCATTAAAAACGATGTTGTGCCATATGTGTCAGATAACTGCTGTTATCATCCCATAGTTACAGATGCTCAATTTAATTATGCACCTAATTAAAACCAATGTGTTATTTGATCACTACAAGTTATTAACTTATCAGTCATGTGTTTATCCAGATTTTTTATTATAATTTTACTGTATTATAGAAAACTAGCGGACCCGACAGACGTTGTCCTGTCTACACGTCTTTAATTTGAAAATCTCAAACTTTTTTTACAAAATTGTGAATCTAAACCATTCCCAGATCCCCTTGAACACACACAAAAAATTTCATCAAAATCGGTCCAGTCGTTTGAGAGAAGTTCAGTGACATACACACTCACAGAAGAATTATATATATAAAGATTGGAGTGTGACTATGTATGTTAGTTTAGTCTTATATTATTTCAGTTCGTATCCAAACAAAATAAATAACCCTTTAATTTTTTTTATTGTCATAGAGCTTTTTAACTTATTATTAAGTAAACTCGTGTTTTTTTATGACGATACTGATATTATGGCTGCTATAAACGGAACAATATAGTTCGCATAGTATAAATCCCATTTCCCGTTCGCATAAACAATCCCATGGGATGCCATTATTTTACCGGGATGAAAAGTACCCTATAACAATCGGGAATAGTGTAAGTAGCTAGCTTCGCGTTAGTGGATGAATTTTAGAAATAATTTCAGTAGTTTCGGAGATAACCCTCAACCAGGGATGTTTCGAAGCTTTGTTCCGATTCCGATATGTCGAAACTTCCGATTGATATCACACTTCCGGTTCCGATTTCGGTTCCGATACAATTCAATCGCTAGTTGTAATCGGTGGTAGATCTATGATTCAAAGTAAGATTAATTTTTATTCTTTCACTTTTGTTTCTTCATCTCTCTTCTGCTGCCGATTCCGGTTCCAATTCCGGCTCTGATTCCGATTCTGGTTCTGATTCTGATTCTGATTCCGATTCTGATTCCGGTTCCGGTTCCGGTTCCGATTCCGAAAATCCAAATTTAGTACTCCGATTCCGATAAATCCCTTTCCGTTACATCCCTGCCCCCAACATACTAATTCACAAACATATATAAACTTTTCCTCTTTATACGTATTAGTGGGTATAGATAACATCTCATGAACATTTAATTCCTTGTTATTTTTAGTTACAGACATGGTTCAGTGAATAGTTCATGCGGATTTGTCGATAAAATATAGGTAGATTTTAGGTACAGCTTCTGTTTCGCCTGAAAGATAACCTAATGCCGTTTGTCCACGGCGTCCGTCTCGCCGGATCCGTCATCCGAGAAAAACATTTTTTTGTATAAACATTAGGTATCTCTGTTAGATGACTATTAATGGCAACCCGATGATTCGTGATGATAAGTTCATTGCCTATAGGATAACCTAACTCCCTTGAAAATACTATGAATCACCGTCTTTTTGACGTTATCAAGAATTATTATTTATGCGTGTTAGTCTGGAACCCGACACTTGAGTATTATGTGGACTTTCCGACAGGACTTCACCCAAATCTGTTTAAATAGTAAGGTAATCGTTCGGTATTCCCAGTGTAATTAATCAATGATATCGCAGACCTGTAAGACGACCGCGATAGATAACGGCAAAGGTGTGATAAAGTGCTTTAATTGGCGGAAGGTAGTGTATCTGCGATAAATGAGACAGGTCCATCCAAGTTTATAGCGAGACAGGTCCATCCAAGTTTACTGCAGCAGCCAGCGCTATCATTACGAAATTTACAAGCAGTCTTCATAATGTTCTTTTAGTATCAGCCGAAAGACGCCCACTGCTGGGCATAGGCCTCCCCCAGAGATCTCCACAAAGGCCGGTTTAATATGAAGAATAAGATAAAACTATTCCCTAAGCTTAGGAAAGCTGTCACAGTAGTGCAAATGCATAAGTTTTAAACGCGGTTATATAAGCGGAATAAATCCAAAACAAAATTTTAAAAATATTGCGAATGCTCTTCATTGAAATACTATCTCTCTGGACGCCTGTTTGTGGACACTCGTTGACGAGTTTCCACAAACACCCGTACCATCAAAACCAACCAACCCAACAAGACCAACAACAAGGCAGAGAGAGACAGAGAAAGAGAAGAGAAGGTTTTGATAGACCAAAACCTCTATCTAATATATATAATGGCATATCGCCTCTATCGCCACATCGAGCTAACCTTGTCATTGCAAGGAGAAATTAGCGAATTAGAACTTTCCTTGACACCACTAGTACTTCCCATCAGGTGGCCAGCTTGCTTAACTACCAAACATAAATCCTGTTTGTCCACCGCAAAAAACTTTCGATGGAGCATGAATAATAAATCTTCATTTCTCCACCCAGAGCCCGTGGTGAAGGTGCCAAGCCAGCATGCCAGCTTACGCCCCCAGTTCCTGCCGGACCCTCGCCACGGGTTCCTGTACATGTACGGGCCCCGTGGCGAGAAGCAGATGCTGAAGAAGCTGCCCTTCACCATACCAGAGCTGGTCGCCAACGCGCCCTGCCGGTCTACGGATGGAATACTCTACACGGGAAAGAAGAGCGACACCTGGTTCATGATTGACCCGCTCACTGGGAGCAGGGAGCATGTTTCAGGTGCGTGTGCTTTTTTAAGATAGACAAGACTTATGAATGAATGAATAACGCTTTATTGCTCAATCAAAAGAATATAATGAATGGCTGCACGTGGATGCTGGGTGGGGCAATGGCAATCCGACGACAGGATGCATTGGCGTCTATTTCGGAGGCATATATCCAGTTGTATAGGCTGATGATGATGATGAGACAAGACTTATATATGGTTTGGTCATGTGCTCCGTGAGCCCTAGGGAGGGATACGTGGAAAATATGTGCATTGCCTGCCGGTATCAGGAAAGAGGTCCCACGGGAAGCCCAGGAAGCGATGGATTGACATCGCTGAGTCGGATGCGGGAGCCAACAGCCTACGACGTGAGGCTTTGCATACCGGGTGAAGTGAAGGAGGAAAAGTAGGAAAGCGGACCCTCGCATAATTCGGGATAGACCGCTCGGATGATGATGAGACAATACTTATATCTTGACTATTTTTATTGTTATACATACTACTTCGTTATCTAATTATGCAGCAGTTCTATAGAATTCAAGCTGCAATACTGGCGTTCTTGTGATTCTTATTCTAATTAGTAGGATGAAGTATCCAATGTAATTAAGAGTGTGAGTCATGCGAGTTTAGTCCGCAAGGTAACAATAACAATGCGCCGGCGGTTTTGTGCATTTCTGTTTGTTACATTAAGCCATCGATGTAATGGGCGACAGTTATTATCCATCATCAGATGAGCTGTCTACTCGTTTGCCATTAAGATTAATTACTTTTCCTCCTCCATTTCGCCCGGCTTTTTGCATCAGGCGGCGACGTCCTATCTCTGGATGTAATATGTTTTCATTAAGTCATTCTTTGTCTTAATCCGCGCGGAACCTTTCGACATTTTAATGTTAACCGGTAAACAAAAAGGTAAACGGACCACCAGATGAAAAGTAGTCACCGCTGCCTATATACCTTAGCAACACCAGGGGTATTACCAATGTGTTGCCTACCTCCAAATCCCTGGGACTAGTTGCTCTGGCCGCAAATTTGCAAATGCTAGGTCCCTCCACTGCCAGAGCTACGCTTCCCCATAGAGCACTGGAGACCTTACTCACCGTCAGGAACACAAGACTATTAGCTGCTTTATTTTGTAAGCTATATCCCCAATCGGGCATCTCCCATTCGAACCTACCCTCACCCTCTATAGTAGAAATCCTACTACGCCCTACCCCTCAAATTCTATAGAAGAACCACCCCCACAGGCTTCGACAAGTCCCACATCTTCCCCTCCCCCTCGGAGGCCGAAACGTGCTCGCCGGAGCGCGCTCGCGGCGTCTACGTCGCGCGCACAGAGTACAACGTGCTGATGCACGACGCCAGCGACCGCGGCCGCCGGTGGAACGTCACGTTCTACGACTACAGTGCGCATGCGATGCCGCAGGAGATGCGGAACGATTATGGTGAGTGTGTAGATACTATAGCTCACGCCTCTTTCTCACATGGGGTTGAGAGGACCGCTGGTTTGTGAGGGGTTGTTTTAAATCGCCGGCATTTACAGCTGAAAGATCTTCATTGCTGGTACTGAAGATTATTTCAACGAACGATAGGCTGGACTTCTAGCAGGAGGTAGCATAGGCTCGATAAGGATGGAGCATTTTATTGTCGGAGCATATTCATACTCTGTATCACTAGGTACTATGATGAGTATTTATACGTCATATTGCCTGATGGTAATTGACGGTAACGTCGAAGATGGAGCTGGTTATTCACTCTGGTCGTGACGCTGTGCTTCTGCAGGAACAGTCGCAGTACTTAGGCTGTTGCTGATCAGTTTAGCATTTAACGGACTGACTTCTGACAGTTGCACAGGAAAGACAATTAATGCGAGATTTTTGCCTAGACTTATTTTGGATCGCAGCGTTGGACAAGTAGCACCGCCTTATTTATTTACGCTGCCAAGCAACAATTATTGTTGCAAATGCTCCTGCTTGTCCGTCATTGAGTAGGTGGTATTTCACTTTGAATTTTGGCATATCACTTAATGGTATACGTGGTATGATATGGTCTAAGATGGTCAAGGCATGGTTCGGTTGTGTAAAATATATGGGAATCTAATTATATTTATCAGGGGGTGCTCATCTCGCGTTTGTCGGTAGAGCTCGTCTAGTCTAAAATGACGCGCTCCACTACTTAGTTAGTTGATTTCGATGTGTGAGTGCAAATATTGATAACGACACTTCATCTGTGTGGGAGCCAATGAACGACGCGTGCTCCTACGTTTGAATCTCACCGGCAACTGAATGACCAATTACAACGGCATTTGTATATGTATTGCGTCCATATTTTAAACTTGCTTGTGTGCGTTAATGCGATAGTGGGGCGCGTCATTTTAGATTAGACGAGCTCTACTTATTTACTCGTTACCCATTGACATCGGAAATCGGTATTATCAATCACTTTTAAATTTTGAGTATCCATGGCGTGAAACAACCTAATCAGTCTTTAGTTCCGGACGAAAATCGAGATTCGCAGCTACGCACCTACATGTGCGAAGACGCCATACTGATAAGGGAAGGGAAATGGCCTCTATTTGCCTGAAATAAGGTATATTTTTGGCATGAGGTGTCAACACACCTAGGTGATAATTATAAAGAACAATTTACTACAATGGTGGTGTCAACGCCCTCAATAGTCACGCTTACGTCGCCTTTATAATGCGTACGGCTATGGAATGGAACGCGTTGTCTGCGAGTGTGTTCCCTGAGCATTGAAATCTGGACGTCTTCAAGGCTAGAGTGAATAGGCTGTTCCTAGACAGGCATGCTTCATCTTCGGCCGCATCGTCACTTACCACCAGGTGAGATAGCTATTAGATGTCTGACCAGTGTAATAAAAAAACAGTACAATTAACATTCTGTGGTAGAGTTTAGGTACAGGAAAGGTCAATATTTAGCGTTACAGTGACTTTTTTAGAGATACACGGGAAAGCAGGTCGCCTGATGGTAAGTGACCACCGCCAATGGACTCCCAACACCAACAGGTGCACAAGCGAGAGAGCGTTTGTCTCTTTCTCTCAATACTAAGACGAAAGTGATAGCAATACCTATGCCGCGCTTTTTCTCGCTTATCGCGCGCGAGCAACTTGCGAATGCGAATGCGTTGTCGGCCTTTGCGAAAGATTTAGGCTCATTTATTGAAAGCCCCAATGCTGTACGTTTTCGGGAATACCGCTTCAGGAAGACCATTCCTCATAGACTGCGCGGGCGCCGTAGGTTGTCCTACGTCAACGAGTACAAGAAAAAATCCACTTTGTAGCTATGGTAGACGTTTAGGAGAACCACAAAACGTTGGTCTGCCCGTGCACAAACTGGCACAAACATTTCTTTTTAATATCCCAAACTTTGCCGTTTCTAAAAAATCCGGTAGGCCCCCCAACCTCTTGGCAGTTTCGCTTGTTAGCCACACTAAAGTCACTTTTCTTTCTGGAGAATATCCTACATATTACAACCTGGTTTCATAATTTATATTGGAACTACTCAACTCCCCAATTACTTGAGCGGTCCTAATTATTGGATTCATTAACTTTCCAATTAGGGTATCGATTTGAAACTTTACAAGGACATGGAATATACCAACGTTGTAGATGACAATAGCCGTAATGATAAAGACCGTGTAGTGTCCGGTAGTAGAATAGCACCAACCCCTTACACTCGTGGATGTCGTACAAGGCGATTAATGTTTTCGAGACAAAGGATCTCCGTAGAGTCTCCGTTGGCTGGAAAATGGGCAGCAGCTTTTTCCATTGTTATATTTATAACACTGCGATCTCCAACCCGCCTGCCAAGCGTGGGCATTATGGTAATAATCTCCCCTTTCGTGGCCCTAAGTCCTGCAGTGGACATGACATGAGTGGATAGATGACAATATAAAATATTAGTACAATTTTGGCCCATATCGTGCTCATCGGACTGGGTTGGGAAGATAGTTACTAGAACCCCTCATATTTGACCTTGTAACAATTGTCTCAAGATGCACTATGAATGACTCATAAATACAAGTGTATTTAACTGCAATTTTCGTTTTAAATTATGGCAGACGTGTCTAGTACAATTATAACCTCCTGACTTGTCTTATTCGGTATTGTTTCCTTATCAGTATTTCGTTATAGTAGTTTAATTTTCCTCGCTTGTTCCGACACCGTATATTGAATACTGCTCTGAAGTTTAGTAATATTATAGTTATACGATGCTATTGTATAAATGTAATTCGGGTGTGTATTCTTAATTTGTTTAATTTTAATTCTTTTAAATATAAGTAAGATGTGAGTGTATATGTGAGATGTCGATAGCGGTTGTGACGTCACAATCCTCTATCGCTATATGAAATGCATGGTAAACTCCGTTTTTAACACCCCAAGCAAAAATATGGGTGTTATAAGTTTGATCTGTCTGTGTCTGTTTGTGGCATTGTAACTCCCGAACGGATGGACCGATTTCGATGCGGATTACTATTTAATAGCACCGAATGTTTAATCCCTTCAAAAATATGATCATAATCAAAATAATCACAATTACAACAGGTACATAAAGGTGGTAATATAATAATGGTAGCGGCTCCATGATGCGCCTTAAAGCATACTAAATATTACAATATGGTGCTTAGCCTTGTTGCATTATAATCAATTCAGTAGTTTGGGGAATACAATATCCAATACAGCTGACACTTACTCGTGACACATCGGGTATGTCGGGTACGTTTATGATTATGACGGTGTTCCAATATATGAAACCACGAAAGTCTAAAAATCTTTAATAGGTATTTCCGACCACTATAATGTCGTTCAGTTTATCCTTGTAGATATATTTAGAAACGCGCGAAACGACACCAGCGCGCTGACTATCCCTTACCACCCAGGGCGAATTATCTTGTCTGTTCACTGTGTGACCGAATCTGTTTTTCCCATGTTGGCCTCTACTGCCATCAGATAAAGTGCCGTACCATTAACAGTGACGCTGTTTCAATAATATATATTTTATCATCATCATAATCTTGGCGTTAATGTCCCGGTTGTACTCTCGCGCACAATGGCCCTGGATCCGCCTTGACCATGATCCAGGATTTAGCCGAGTAGGTAATTTTATTTTTATACCACTAAGGTGGCAAAAAAGCTTACGGCCTGCCTGTTGGTGAGCAGTCACCGCAGCCTATGGACGTTTGCAATACCAGGGGCATCACCCACGCGTTGCCGACCCCATAAAAAACTTTTAGCCCCTTAAAGAACTCCTTTAAAGTGGAGCAACTGCCATCTGACCTCCATGACCCTGCTACCAGGGGAACCTGAGTAGATTGGATCATGGTTACACATTCAGTCGCTTGAATGTGCAGGTTTCATCACGATGTTTTCCCTCACCGTAAGAGCATCGGTTAGTATTCAACTAATGTACATAACTCAGAAAATATATGGCCGCAGCGGGATTCGAACCCGGTACCTCTCGCTTACGAGTCAGATACCCTAACCGCTCGGCCACCGACGCTCTTATAATCTGTAATAGATCTCTGCTGCCAATGATGATGATATTTAGAATATTAATGTTATCATTGCATCAAGGTGGATAATACGAACGAATATTTCACTATTACATATTGTCATTTAAATTAACCTTGACATCGTCATGTCCGATCGATAAAATCTAACAACTGTTGCCTACCTATTATTGTGCTGCGGAATTTTTAATATGTCGACGGCACCGATATGCATTTCATACGTGACACGAGTTTTCTTGGCTTTTCTTTAGTATAATATGCATGTGTTGTAAATAATAAATTTACCGATAGAAATTATCTAAATTATAGTGAAAATCGCATCAAAATCCGGTACGTGGTTTAGGAGGATTTAGCGGAAATATATACAGACCGACAGACGCGGCACCTTTATTTTATACGATATACAGAAGGTTACACCTCAAGCTCGCCGTGGCCGTGTGGTGTCCGGCATGGCCGTGTGGTGTCCGGCATGGCCGTGTGGTGTCCGGCATGGCCGTGTGGTGTCCGGCATGGCCGTGTGGTGTCCGGCAGAGTAGAATAGCACCAACCCCTTACACTCATGGGTGTCGTACAAGGCGACTAATGTTTTCGAGGCAAAAGATTAAGCGTCTCCGTAGTCTGGAAAATGGGCAGCAGCATTTTCCATTGTTATATTTAAACACTGCGATTTCCAACCCGCCTGCCAAGCGTGGAGATTATGGCAATAACCTCCCTTTTCGTGGGAGAGGCTCTAAGTCCTGCAGTGGCCTGTTACGGGCTGTGATGATGATGACACCTCAAGCTGTTTAGACTGTGGAACGTCTTAGATTTGTGCTTCCATAGTGATGCTAGCTCATTTTATGCTGGTGGTGGGTAGGTTGATGTACTGCCTTCTGTACCAGGGATGGTTATTATCTCGATGGCACTCACTGATATGCATATTACACATGATTACTGTTGCCTTGACTATCTGAATGGTCGCTGCAACACGAGTTACAAGTTTTGTAATAGACTACTTATCATACCTACTAATAATATAAATTCTAAAAGTTTTTTAGCTATGTCTATTCGCTCGATTGAATTGTGATTGGATCCCAGTCGCTGCTCAAGGGCTGTTTGAAGCGTTTTTGGCATTTTACTACAGTTAATTGTTTTTACTCTTAATTGCCTTCACCGCTCATCAAAGGTCTTCTCGGCTTATCAAAGGTTAGCTGGAAGAAATCCCGTTGTGGGATAAGCTCGCCTTTGCATTATAAACTGTATTTTTATTTCTTGTAATGTTATAAATTGATGCAATAAAGAGATTACATACATACATACATACATACATACATACATACATACAATTAAAGCTGCCGTTGAGCTGCTTTTTATTTAACTTCTACAACTTCCCTAGTCGGGCTGCTCTAATTCAAATGGGATATCCCACTATGTTCTACCTCGCTCAGATACCCAAGACCGTCACTGGGTTGGAGTTCGCAAATAGGCTTCACGTTAAGCAATGAAATTCGATAGTCTCTGCATACCCCTGTGGGATACTGGCGTGACTATGTATGTAGGTTATTAAGTATACGTGTTTCTATCCAGGCATCATGCACTTCACTTCAACTTCAAGTGGCCGGGTGACGACATTCGACCGCCTGACCGGCGATCTGGTCTGGTCGCACAACCTCGAGACGCCGGTGGTGGGCGCGTACCTGCTCGACAGAGACGGGTTGTTCTCAGTCCCGTTCAGTGCGATAGGGGATGATACGCTCGACCACATCATGGAGGACGCGTCTTTGCTGGCGAAGGGAGAGGGCATTTTGAGCTCCAATATCGAGTTGTAGTGAGTATCTGTTTTTTTTTTATCATAGAGGGAGGCTGCTGAGCAAGCTGGTCAACTGATGGAAGGTGGTCACCGTCGCCTATAGCCACCCGTGACACCCGAGGAGTCGCGTTTGCGTTGTCGGATTTGAGAAAGGTGTTGTTTCAAAATCCTCCGACTGAATGCTGGTCAAATATTAACTCATACTTTCAAACTAAGGTGCCAAACAAGCTTACGGTCTAATGGTAAGCAGTTACCGCAGCCTATGGTTCTGACTCACTTGCTGCCGACCCCGTAATAACATTTTTCCCCTTCTTAAAGAACTCCACTCCAGGGAACTCGTACCACAAACTTAGTTTGTGTGTTTGTTTAGATTAAAATAATGTTACGACTGAGGCTTACCAGATTAATGGTCGCGCTTGCGCTCTTTACAAAATTAATTGTGCTTTAGGAATTCAAATTCTGCAAAGGATATTTTCTGAGCACTACACGCGATTCCTTTTAGTGCGAGCACTTTAGTGTGATAAGCATTTTGTCAATAGTAATGTCCTGACTCCTTTAGAGATTCACACGCTAGTCCCGTACACATCAAACGTGCCTCTATACCTCTAAAATGGATCACCTTTGTTCCAGTCCCACATTGTACGTCGGCGAACACAACCACGGCTTGTACGCCCTTTCGTCACTCGTGGACAAAAACACTATCACCATATCAACTGGGCACGCAAGCCCCCTACTCATAGAGGGTCCTACGTCAGAAAACGTCGAGAGAGACGACAACTACGAGCCATTCAGAGATATACACCACGATTTGAACGATTTGAACCTCCACGTCGCGGCCCCATATTTGCTCCTAGGACACTATAAGGTCCCGGAGTTGATAACGTCATGGATACCGCAGCTGCCGAATATAAACTTCGTTGGCATATCGAAGCGTCAAAACCCTGTAAAGCTGATCAACGGTCAAGTCCATACGGAGACGGAGAAGGATGTTGAAAACGAGACAAATCTGAAGTCTAACCTGATATCGGTGTCTGTCCAGACCGATGAGTTCTTTGAAGGGTTGAACTTCAGACCAGAGTTGTGGTACAAGAAGGCGTACATTTGGCTGCACCAGCAGGAGAATAAGGCGTTGAAAGTGCTGCTGATCATCCTTGTGGGATTGGTCATCACGATGTTCTGGTATCTCCGGCATCAGGTATGTACTGGTCTTGTTTAAGCCGGTTTAGTGTCATGCGGATTTAAGTACGAAAAGTTTGGTTGGTGTGAGCAAATCCGCATGACACTTTAAGTCCTACAAAGTCTAAAAGTCCAAAATTATTTATTGAAATAGGAATAATTTAATTAAGCTATTAGCAAACGTCAAATAGTTTTAAGGGAGAGTTATACGAGCTTCAGCAGGTAGGACGTGACGCTTGTAGACAGGCTAAATCACATAGAGTAAAAACTCTTGCTAAGGCTGTTATTAGGCCCTTATTGCATTTGGCTAAACTCAGTAGCCTAAATTCAGAAGCAAAAAGCATGAATTTATTCTCAAACTCAAAATTTATTTATTTATTTGGACATTAAATATCTCTTTCAATCGTCAAAAAGGAGGGGGGTAGGAAAGTAGGAAGGAAACACACAGTAACACGTTGGCCGAAGAAAACTACCTAAAACTACTTAACTAACTTAACAGCAAGAGTAAGCCAGTCTACCACGTTGCGCACCAGTATTACGTAGAGTTATCAATACCGTCTGGAAAATGCAAGAAAGGTCTACATATCAATTATTCAAAATACATCTGATAAACTCGTGTCAAGGTTGGCTGGGTGATAATCTGTATGTAGTGTAGGTATTACTTATTACCGGCATATAACCGAATAATAACACACGATAAACTTTGAGTGCACGATTCAAGATATTACAACCGCAGTTTTTATTTTTAACCCATATAAAGAGTTTTAGGAAGAAATAATTTTTTTTTGTGGACAAATTCACACAGCGCCATCTAGCCCCAAAGTAAGCAAAGCTTGTGTTATGGGTGCTAGATAACTGATAAACTACTTATATACTTTTAAATACAAACGTATTATACATAGAACACCTGGATCTGTAACAGAAATTAAAATTCATCATTTCAATTTCTACCCAGCCGGGAATCGAACCCGGGACCTCTTGCGTGGCAGACCGGCATGTTGACCACTGAACCACTCAGGTCGTCAACTTAGACATGTCGTTATTAGACATGGACACCACGACACAGTAATTTTACAATACAATAACATGAAAAAAAAACTAATTGAAAACACTGACACAATTATAAGGTGTATGTTTTGACGTATGTGGCATCGTGGCTTTCGAACGGATGGGCCGATATCGATGCGGTTTTCTTTCATTTGGAAACCTGTGTAGTCGAGATGGTGCATTAAAATCGGTTCAATCGTTTAGGAAATGTTTTAATTCATGAAGACTTCAGACACGTCAAAGGCTGCGGTACCCGCTTAACATTAGGCAGGCTGTAAGCTTGTTGGAATTTGAATATTCGATTTTTAAGGAATTGTAAAATTAAAATACAAATATAGAACGTGTAACGTGTTATAGAGGTGGGCAACGCATTGGCGATAGTCTCGGTGTTAGGCGGGCAACGCATTGGTGACTCCCCTGGTGTTGCTGAGGTCCATAGGCGGCGGTGACCACTTTCCATCAGGTGGCCCGCATGTCTGTTTGTCTGCTGAGTAACATAAAAGAAAAAAGAAAGGATATAATTATTTGACTTTATTTCTAGGGATACATAAGTAATTAATGAAATCTAAAATTAAGTGTTATTTACCCATAAAATTCTACAAAAATACCTGTCATAACATGTCGCATTTAGACTCCGCCCCTATCTGAAATTATTGAAACTTTTATGTTGGATTCTGTTACAATTACGGATAATTTTTTATTTCGGATATCCGATATCCGATCCCTGCTTTATGCTACGTATATTTACTGTCAGGTTAACTGTCTAGCTGCCTCCTAGATCTGATCTGTCGCAGTGTCATGTGTAGTGTGTAGGGGTTTTCCGACATGTGTCGGTTAGATTATTAATGACAAATTATGTTCGCCACACGATAAAACTGTATCTGTAATTATTTGTTGGGAGGTTATCTTCGGCGTGAAATACCCAGTAACTATAAGTCCGTCTACGTATTAAATGATAATACAATATAAATACAGTAACTAATCTATATTGATATTACATTCGTGATGAGGATATTAGTGAAATTGTGAAGTTTTAGGCTAGGATAGAGATTTAGAATTGTGATTGTGAGGAGCAATATCCTTACATAGTATAAAATAAACCCCTTTCCGCGTTTGTCTGTTAATCACGTGACGAATTTGATGCGGTTGTCACTACCAATTAGATTTTAGAGAATTATAATTTCGTTTGGAAATAATAGAGAAGGACACCCGTGCGAAGCCGGAACATGTAAAAATTGTATCATTTCCGAAGCGTTGCACATCGCTGAATCTAAAATCACTAGGCACTATACCTTAAAAATAGTTATTTAACGATAAATATACTTTTAAAAGCACTTTACCTTAAAAATAGTTATTTGACGATAAATATACTTTTAAAATGACTTATACTATCACTACGATTTGCCTTTAAAACATTCATCATCATAGCCCATAACAGTCCACTGCAGGACTTAAGGCCTCTCCCACGAAAGGGAAGGTTATTGCCATAATCTCCACGCTTGGCAGGCGGGTTGGAGATCGCAGTGTTGTAAATATAACAATGGAAAACGCTGCTGCCCATTTTCCAGTCTACGGAGACTCTAAGATCTTTTGCCTCGAAAACATTAGTCGCCTTGTACGACACCCACGAGTGTAAGGGGTTGGTGCTATTCTACTCTGCCGGGCACTACTCGGCTAAAACATTAGTTGCCTTTAATTAAGGGCGCTACATGCGACACTTCGGCATGATCAAGGCGGACCCCGGGCCCTCGTGCGCGAAAGCCACGTGGCGACCGTGGCCACTTTCGATCAGGTGGACCTCCCTTGGTAATAAATAAAAACCTAAATATTACTATCAATTGTCTAGCTGCTTCCTAGTAGAGTGGTTAACGGCAGCCTTCAGTGGACGGAGCTGATTCAATATTATTTAATTCTACTGACCATGTGGTGTAGTAATAGCCAGTTAATTAGATAGTACGCCAAATGAAATACGCATTACCGATAAGATAATTGGAATTTCCATTGCTGTTCGGTTTATCGCAAATATGTAGGGTATTTGGTTCGCTACGTGGAAATTGTACGTGTGATTTGTATGAAACAGATTTAAACTGTACTTGCAAATTGATAATATTTTCCAAGTCGAGTAGATGACCGAAGATAAAGCATGTCTGTTAACAAACAGTCACTTTGGCATTGAAGATGTCTAGTTAGTACCGTGGTATTGTTGTAATTATACAAATTAACGCCACGGGTGTCCTACTAATACGAACAATATTATAAATTGCAAAAGTTTGTATGCATGGATGTTCGTTACAGTTTTAACTACAAAATTTTGAGGATATTTTATAGTGCCGTTGCTTATTAAAACCAGAAAAACACAGAGATTGATTTTCGTGAGATTTTTACAGACACCACCTAGTATAGAGAGTTCAAAGAGAGGTAGGGCATAGCGGGGTATCTCGTTCGAATTGGAGCCGCTTGACTAGGGAAGTACCTCCACCTTACAGAATATCGCAGCTAAATAATACTCTTTCAAATAGTATTGTGTTTCTGCCGGTGAATAAGGTTTCCAGTGCTCCATGGGGTGGGAATTTGGGGAACCGTGGCTTTGGCAGTGGAGGGGCATTTGCCTTTTTGCTGCCAGAGCAACGTGTTATAGAGGTGGGCAACGCATTGGCGATACTCTTGGTGTTGCTAATGTATATAGGCAGTGGTGACCACTTTCCATCAGGTGGCCCGCTTGCCTGTTTACCTACCCTATGACATAAAAAAAAGTATAGCCGTCTGTCCCCATGTATCTTTGTATGTATCTATGTCCGCTTAGATCTTTTAAACTACGCAACGGATTTTAATGCGGATAGCTACTTCAGCAATAGATAGAGTGATTCAAGAGGAAGGTTTAGAAGCAAGAAAAAAGGAGTAGATAGGGGTAGGTAGGGGTAAAGTAGGTGTACGCGAACGAAGTCGCGCCGGGTCCACTAGTTGATAATATTTTCTAAGTTGAATAGGTTATCATATATTTCTTATAAATTGAAGCATGCCTGTTTACAAACAGTGTCTGGCCTTGGAGATCTCCAGTTTGTACTGTTGTAATAAGTGTCCTACTTATCCTAACATAATATTATAAACTAGCCTATCTCAGCGACTTTCACCCGCGCACAGTTCGGATATACTATCTTTAAACATATTACCGACCTGTCCCGTCTTCGCACGGCTTTTCTTTACCATAATATGCATGTGTTTTACCTAAAAACCTTCCGGAAGCAATTGTCTAAATGATAATGAAAACCGCATCCATAATCCGTTGTGTAGTTTAGGATATACAGACAGACAGATACGGTGGAATTGACGACATGTTGTCAGCTTTACAGTGGTTCCTTACATCGGTGCGTCACAAATAGGAGTTTCGGTGGCTTAGTGGTAAAGATATCCGACTCGCGAGCGAGAGGTACAGATTACGAAACCCACTGCTGCCTCTTTTCTGGGTTATGTACATTGGTTGATTGCTAATCGATGCTCCTACGGTGAGGGAAAGCATCGTGATGAAACATGCACATGGTCCAATCTGGTCAGGTTCTCCTGGTAGCAGGGTCACGGAGGTCACATAGCAGTCGCTCCACTGTAATTACCTAATCTGCCATATCCTGGATCATGTCAAGGCGGACCTCGGACTCTCGTGCGCGAGGGCACAACCGGGACATTAACGGCAAGATGATCTATCGATAACTATGATACTACGATATTGCCGAATGTCATTTTTGTTTCCCTGAAAGTTTTCTCACAACCAATGAGGAGTTTTCAATAGGTATTTAAGGCATTCCTAACCACTCACTAGATGGCACCCCGACAATTTTGATAATTGATAATCGCTTGAAATAGGTTCTTAGCAAACATGATATAAACACTGGGTACGTTGTATTGGATAATATTATATTTGTCAATAGTTTTCAACCATTTTAGAGGTTGTAATAATAATGGAACATAGTGCCAACTTCTAAAAATATTTATTTTTACACTTCGTTCAACCTTTAACAGTTATGTTTATATTAATAAACACTTTATTTTCAAGTTTAGTATTACTTGGCTGCATGAAATCACTGCCACTATCATACAGATTTAAAGAAGATTACCAAAATTGTAGGAGCGCCATCTATTGATGCTTTTATTCATTCATATTATTCAGCAGACTATGTAAATAAATATTTTGCAGAGGTAGGGAAACAACTATCCCAAGAAGTAAATAACTCCGCTAATGACGTGAAAAGGTACCTTCAAAATTTACCAAACCAGTTCAATTCCTTTGTTTTGACACACACCAACCAGGATGAGGTTAGCGATATTCTGAAGAGTCTCAAGGTAAACAGTGCTCCTGGTTGGGATAATATTCCTACCGTGTTTCTGAAATTGGCCAAACAAGAAATAGTTCCCATCGTAGTTCACCTAGCGAATCTGTGTTTCGACTGGGGTATCTTCCCTGATGCACTCAAGCAGTCGGTCATCACTCCAGTGTACAAGGATGGTGACAGGGACAGTGTCAGTAATTACAGGCCCATATCGGTTCTACCAGTGATTGCTAAAATCCTGGAAAAATTAATGAATGTCAGGCTGCTCAACTTCCTTAATAAATTCAACTTATTATCACCATCCCAGTTTGGTTTCAGGCGTGGCAAATCAACTGAAGATGCAGTTTCTGCTCTCAGCTCGTTGGTGGTTGAGCAGCTTGACAAACATAGAAAGTGTATGGCAGTGTTTCTGGACCTGAAAAAGGCCTTTGATACTGTATCTGTCCCGATCCTGGTGCATAAGTTGGAACGGCTTGGAATAAGAGGAATACCACTTTCACTATTCAAAAGTTACCTTAATAATAGACAACAAAGAGTTAGGCTAGGAAATTACATAAGTGGTGACACGGTGGTATCTTACGGCGTGCCTCAGGGCAGTGTACTTGGGCCCACATTGTTCCTTGTATATATTAATGACCTCTGTAGCTTAAATATAAACAATGCAAATATATTCGCCTATGCTGATGACACTGCACTAGTTTTTACTGGTGACACGTGGAATGAGGTAAGGAATAATGCTGAAACTGGCTTAAGACAGGTAGGTGCTTGGTTACGTAACAACTCCCTCACATTAAATGCTGCTAAGACCAACTATATATGTTTTAGCATTTACAACGATACACAACCCAGCGGAGATTTTAGCATAAAAATACATAGTTGCACAGCAGAAGCTGATAATATAAACTGTAACTGTCCCATCATCCAAAAGGTAGCACACACTAAGTACTTAGGCGTATATCTTGACCAGCGGTTAACATGGTACCCACACCTCGAGCACGTCAGCAATAGAATCCGTAAATTAACATGGATATTTAAGTCGTTGAGACATATTGTACCAAGAAACACTCGTAATGCGGAACGCGACCTACTCAAAGAGATATATATTTCCTTGGTACAATCTGTCTTAGCTTATTGTATTTCAATATGGGGAGGCGCGACCAAAACTAGATTTCTAGCAGTTGAACGTGCTCAGCGTAATTTGATAAAAGTAATGTACTTCCAAACGAGGAGATTTCCTACTAAGTTACTTTATCAAAATTGTAAATTGTACTCAGTAAGAAAGCTTTATATTATGAACCTTATAATAAAAACACACAGAACATTAAAATATGACCCTAAAAACAAATTTAGAAGAAGGCGAGACATAGTAATAAAAACCCCCAGAGCAAATACCACCTTTGCATCCCGACAGTTTACTATACGCTCAGCCTATCTGTACAACCTCATAAATAGAGACCTAAACATTTATGAAAAACTAATACGTGAGGTTAAGACAAGCTTAACGCAATGGCTAGAAGGCAAAGACTATGATGCTATCGAGGCCTTGCTTGTGCAATAGGTGAGATGCTGCCCACATGCACACACATACTCATCCACACACATACACACCCTCACACACACACACACACACCCATACATACTCACCCACACACATACACCCTCACACATCCACACACACATACATATTTACACACACGCACACACACTCTCACACACACATACACACAATGCACATATACTTGCTTTTATGTTAAGCTTATTTTGAAGTAATTAATTAGGTATACATAGGTACTAAAATTTAGATATTGAGGAGCGGAGTCTTCTAACACAGGCTACTCAGCTTACAGGAAGACTCCAATCACAGTAGTTTTAAGGATATTGTTAAAAAGAAATAAATATTTTTCATTTTTTTTTTCATTTTCATTTTTTTTAGAAACAAACTATCAATACCTACTGGGAAACTCCTCATTAGAACTGTTTTTCCATCATCCAATGAAGGTGGTATCATACAGTTGTTTTGTTTACTCAGCCGGTCAGTTGGTATTCGGTAGAACGCGTGCCACAGATTACCACAGCATTGTGCGCCAACTTACACAATTTCGCGCGTACAGACGTCAATAGGCATTTTCCGGAAAACGGTGTGTTGACAAACATCCTTTACTAAGTCACCGGGGCGGGCTTTGTTGGGGATTGAGTAATGTCAATAGAGTAGGGAAAGCGTGCGGCGAATACTCGCGACTCGGTTGTTGGTAAATACGCGTGAAAAGTACGCTGTGAAGTAATTCATGTAACCTGTAAGGAATCAAGCGTGAAGAGTGCGTTTTGACCACCAACGCTTTGGTGGTCCATTCGGTACATTTTTCACCCGCCAATCCTCAAAACACGACTTTTTCACGGGGTCAGCAGCTCGTGGGTGATGCCCCTGGTATTGCAAACGTCCATAGGGTGCGGTGTCTGCTTACCAGCAGGCCGTGTTTGCCAAACATGTAGCACAAGTACGGCTAGCACAAGAGAGAAAAGGCGCGACATAAATTTGCTATCGCTTTCATCTTAGTATTAAGAGAAAGAAATAAAGACAGACTATGTCGCTGGCACAGCCCTGCAACTAATTTCTCACCATACGTTACAAAATGGGCCGAGGTCGTTTTCTGTTGAGTGTTTTCAACTCACCTATCGCCAAGCAAGGTGATTATGGTAAAAACCTCCACTAAAGTAGAGAAGGCCATCTCCAACCGGACACCAAGTCTTGATACTCGCATCGCGCGTACCGCATCACGTTTCCTACATGTGCGCCCTCCGTTATCGAGCGGCCCGTAAGTGTAATTGCAAATGAGCTGTAAAAATGCATATAAAATACAAACCACAGCTGTATTCGTTACGTAACAGTCGAAGCGGCGCGCGGCGGTTACTACGCTGGCCTTATTGGAGCGTTGGCTGTACTGGATGACTGGTGATTTGGTGGAGTTTTTTGTGATGGTGGCTTCGCAAAAGCCACCACCACCAGCTTTACAAAGGTTTCCCGCGTTATGTCATTGACGAATCGTTATTTTATGGCGATTGAAACGAATCGTCGATCGCACGAATTAGGCGCTGTCGTAACTGGCAAAGGTCGTGCCGCCCGTGGTCGTGCGACGGGCGGTTTTGAGGTGTCCTATTGGTTGGGCGACGTCCGTCGTACGACGCATGCGCATGGCGATACGTGATTTTTGACGTGCTGTGAGAACACCGAGCGGTCTGTGCCGGGTTCTGCCAGGATCCGCTTTCTTGCTTTTTCTCTTTTTTCGCGCCGCCTTAAGGGGCTGTCTGTCCAGTGGAGCGGAGAGGTGCGAAGCGGAGCAGAGCTGCACCAATATTAATCAATAACTAACCAATCGCGGAAGCAGAGCCGAAATTTTATGCAATTCCATAGTTAATTCATATTGGCACAGCTCCGCTCCGCTCTGCAGTGGACAGGTAGCCTTAGAGCCCTCACTTCACATGCCGTCTCGCATCCACTCCTCTATACGAACGCAATCATTCGAAACATTGCACTGTTGGCATGGCTACAGACTTAACATGCAACAGTGTTTGTAACTTGTACAAGTTGCTGATAAGCGTTATCTAATAAATACTACACGTTAGTATGAATATTCTGTGATAGGTACTAGTATACTTATGTAGTACTACTAGTGTAATTCTTGTGCAAAAACGCAATCTAAGTATATTACGTGTACTGCAACTGCCACGTGTCTCTTTGTTTGGGGGCAGATTGGTGAAAATGATCTTGTTTGTTTGAGCGCGTTATCTCCGGAACGATCAGTAGAGTTTGAAGAATTAACAAAGCTACTTTTTATTTCTAAAAACAAATCTGAAGGGGTTTAAATTAGGGTGGAAAGTTGTGAGACTTGCTGAGTCGTCCGTCACCGCGTTTTGGAGGTTAACTGGTACCTTCATACAAAACATAATTTCAATCTCTCTGTCTGTCTGTTCGCGACAAACTCAAAAACTACTGAACGGATTTTAATGTGGTTTTCAGCAATAGATAGAGTTTATCAAATCCTGTATCATTGCCAAGGCGGAACCCGAGCCCTCGTGCGCGTGGACACACCCGGGACATTAACGAAAATATGATTTTTTTCTACAATCGATACTTGATTTTTTAGTACAAAACCACAACATTTAAAAAAAAAAATCTATATATCTGCCTAAACTAATTAATTAATTAATTATTAAACTAACTATTAATTAATTGAGAATGTCAATGGGTTGAGGATAATGAGATACAGACATATCAGTTGTTCCAACTGCCTGTCTGTTCAGGAATAATAATAATAATAATTGGCTCTGAGCCCGTTCTTAGCACACGTTAAAGAACCAGATCTTTCTGAGACTAGTAGCCACATGCTAAACATAATAATAATAAACTGTGAGTTGCCGCGGGTATGTTTCTTGGGTAAAGTTGTTCAGTTTCATGGGTAGAATATGGGGTTTCAATTAATGCTAGCGGTCTTTTTACTCCCTGTATAGAGTGATTCAAGAGGAAGGTTTATAGGGTAGTAGGACAACACGCGAACGAAGTCGCGGCCGGCCAGCTAGTAAAATATAAAACATTCGTATTACGCCAATTTGAGTGTGGCAAATTTGTGTGAAGACAAAAATTGTACTTTTTAAGACCTGAAATGCCGCTGGCCGCAATCAGAAGGACTTCGTCCACTGTCCTTTTTCATTACGTAACCCAATTTTTTTACAAATAAATATTTGACTGTAGCAACCGGCCACTGTGGTGACCATTCGATTGAAGTTAAAACCGTGACCGAATTTACTGCTGTGCGTGAGAGCATTGGACATGCAATGCAAATAATACAAATTTTACTATCTACACTTGTCAATGAGCATTTTCCTCATCACATACTAGCGACCCACCCCGGCTTCGCACCTTCCTCATGAATCACACTGTCTATTATTGAAAACCGCATGAAAATCCGTTCAGTAGTTTTGAGTTTATCGCGAACAGACAGACAGAAACGCGGCGTAGGACTTTGTTTTAAAATATGTAGTGAAACAGCACGCAACAATCTACTGCATGACTTTACTGACGCTAACCCAAGCATCGAAATGCCATTCCCTCTAGAGTCTAGACAATAATTCTTACCTGGTGGGAAATGACAATGCGGGCGAAGATAAATAAATAAATAATCGTGGACAAATTCACACAGCGCCACCTAGCCCCAAAGTAAGCAAAGCTTGCGTTATGGGTGCTAGATAACTGATAAACTACTTATATACTTTTAAATACATTCTTATTATACATAGAACACCCAGACCCGTAACAGAAATTAAAATTCATCATTTCAATTTCTGCCCGGCCGGGAATCGAACCTGGTACCTCTTGCGTGGCAGACCGGCATGTTGACCACTGAACCACTCAGGTTATCAGGTATTAGGTCAAATGATGCATGCCAGGCCAGCGTCCTTGAATTTATTAACTCCGACGCGAAAAGAGCGATTATGAGTTTCACGTATGATCTGTGTGTCTCGTTAGACTTGTCTCAGTATAATCAGTTCAGTGGTTTTGGAAATATCTTCTTTACATAGTATAAAACAAAGTCGCTTCCCGCCGCCTGTAGCTATGTACGCTTAGATCTTTTAAACTACGCAATGGATTTTAATGCGGTTTTCGACAATAGATAGAGAGCTTCAAGGGGAAGGTTTGTAAGCAAGAACAAAAGGGTAGGTAGGGATGAAGTAGGAGTAGGGTAGGGTAGTGTAGGGGTAGGATGCCACGTGAAAGAAGTCAAAGTCAAAGTCAAAATAATTTATTCAGATTAGGCTAAACACTAGCACTTATGAATGTCAAACAAACAAATTAAAATGTACTTTACAATCATTGTGAAAATGAATACAATTTTTTTTTATCAAATATAGATAAATGTCAAATCAAATAAAATATAATTAATAATAATTAATAAAATAACACCAAGTTAATAAATCCGATTCAATTGACTAAAATGTCAATTCACTTACAAACATCAAGTTGCTGCGCCGAAAGAAGCTGCGCCGGGTCTACTAGTATTAAATATATTATAGGGTAACTTAAAATTAATTATTTATACCAAGATTATCAAGGCATATGCATGTGCAACATTTATTATGGCACCAACTCTGAAATCTCAAAATTTTTTGTTATTACATGCAAACTCCTTGGTACCCCGGAACTTCTTTTTTGCTTATATTTTAAGACACCTGTGAGATGCTTCAGGCGCAATGACATGTTCCAGAAGCTTCTACCAACTACAGAAGGTACACTTTTCTATTGCGAGCAATGAATAATTTTAATGTTTTATCCAGGAGAATTGATCTTGTTTTATTTAACACAAGTTGTGAGTCAGGGGGAAAGAGCGTCGGTGGCCGAGCGGTTAGAGTATACGACTCGTAAGCCAGAGGTCCCGGGTTCGAATCCCGCTCCGGCCATGTACCAATGACTATTTTCTGAGTTATGTACATTCGTTGAATACTAACCGATGCTCTTACGGCGAGGGAAAACATCGTGATGAAACCTGCACATTCAGGCGACTGGATGTGTAACCATGATCCAATCTGGTCAGGTTCCCCTGGTAGCAGGGTCATGGAGGTCAGATGGCAGTCGCTCCACTATAATTACGTGACCTGCCAAATCCTGGATCACGGTCAAGGCGGACCCCGGGCTCTCGTGCGCGAGAACACAACCGGGGCATTAACGCCAAGATGATTATTATTTATTTTATTTGTGTGTCAGCGAGAAACCGCATACTCAAGTATAACTTTGACTCGTTGTAGCATTTTTTCAAACTAGATTATTATGTAATTGACTATTGTTGCATTACTTTCGAGTACTGTAGGTATATTTTAGTTTAAATTTGAAATTGTAAAGTCTTGTGGACTGTTCGGTATGCTTAACTATTAGTTAAGTATGTATTAGTTTATCCAGTTTCTATCGGTGGAAACCTGTAATTGGTTCTGTGCTGCCAGTATTATTTTATATTGTAATAATTGCTGTTGGTTTTCCTTAAGTAAATAAAATTAAATAAAAATAAAGTATCAAGAGTTAATTTATAGCCTGTATTTAGACTTCGATAGTTTTCGACATCTCTCGGTTAGTATATTATACGTTTGGGGAATACATTTACAGCACATTCTACTCCATTCTCTCTATTACAATATCAGATGACACGATGACATATTTTTTTAAATACTCCAATATCTCTACTACAGTATCTGGTGATGACATATATTTTTAAATTGACAACGATTTTTATCAAGCGATAGTGTCACAGTCCAATCCGCCTCCCGCGTGTGTGGCCACGTGCCTGCAAACGTAATTATGTTTGCCTATCAGTCGCTGTAAAGAGTGCTATTTGATTTCCATGGCATATGTTTCGGAATACGTGGGTATCTGGGTACTTATCTCGTGCTTATTATTTTAATGGGTAGTTGCGATACGCCCCAGCTTCGTATGGGTCTTCTGGGGTTTCATACATACATACATACTGAGTGGTTCAGTGGTCAACATGCCGACCGGTATGCCACGCAAGAGGTCCCGGGTTCAATTCCCGGCCGGGCAGAAATTGAAATGATGAATTTTAATTTCTGTTACGGGTCTGGGTGTTCTATGTATAATAAGTATGTATTTTAAAGTATATAAGTAGTTTATCAGTTATCTAGCACCCATTACACAAGCTTTGCTTACTTTGGGGCTAGATGGCGCTGTGTGAATTTGTCCACGATTATTTATTTATTATTTATAAAGCTCACGCCTGTGTCCAACAGGTGGGGTGAGCAGATACTATGGGGTTTCTTCTGTTATAATATGCATAACCCTTCCGGAAGAAATATTTATCTCAAATACGTTGCGTGGTCTAGGAAGAGTTTAGTGGATATACGGCCTGTCAACTCAGTCGACCCTCACGAGGTCAGCGTTATATAGTCAATCCTAACTCTCGAAGCTTCCAGAAATCAAACTATTATTTAATCTCACGTTAAGGTAAGCGACGATTCTTCCGAATATAGGGGAAGGCAGACAAACGGACCACCTAATTGAATGTGGTCACCGGCGCCTATGGACATCAGCAACACCAGCGGCGCTACCAACGCGTTGCCTGCCTCAAGGAAACCTTAATATACCTCATGAATGTCTGTCTAGTCCGCCTATCACAGCCGCCTATTCACTCTGGCCTTGGGAGTCCAGACTAAATTGTTCGGGGAACACATTGGATTCGCTCAATTTATTACAACACGGCTGGCCTCGATTTCGATAGACAGCACGTAATTTAATTGATATCTGTGCTGCATTATCTTACCATTATCTCAGATAAGGGACATGACTATTAGCAGTAGTAAACAACAGATTGCGGCATGACAAATGTAATCCGTGTGGTAGTTCCATTAAAATCACATCCAAATAAAAACAAATATACACGCAGAAAAAACAAACAATGACACTATAATTTATAGGAATTCTGTTTTCACTAAAATATATAGTAAACGTTATGCTGTTTAAAGCCAAGTTTCGTTACGCGTTGAGAGTGGCGACGTGAATCGTCGGATCTAGTATTAATTTATTTTGACAACATCTCCTTTACGGCTTCAATGATTGCAATGCTAAAGCGACGCCAAGTGCGGACGGCTCGACAAACGCTAGTCTGGATCTAGATCCGTATCCACTAATAAGAGCTATCTCCCAATAACTCCCTATCTGGATAAGCTCGCTTATATTTCCTTTTGCTTTCCAATTGCTTTTTGACGTTTGAAAAGAGATTATGGGGTGGGTGGTACGGGGATCCAAACCTACCTCACCTACTCGTAGTCCCTTTGCTAATTGACCGCCGGACGATGATAATAAAATAATCATAATCATCATGCCATTTTTGTTGGCATGGCATCATGGGTTCCCATGGGTTCAGCATGAGAGCCCGGTGTCCGCCTTGACCAGGATCCAGGATTTGGCAGATCAGGTAATTACAGTAGGGCGACTGCGATCTGACCTCTATGACCCTGTTAACCGGAGAAATTGACCAGATCGAATCATGGTTACACATTCAGTCGCCTGAATGTGTAAGTTTCATCACAATGTTTTACCATACCGTAAGAGAATGGATTGGTGTACATAACTCAGAGAAAGTCATCGCTACATGGCGGCACTGAGTAAAGAACTCGGATACCTCTAGCCTACGAGTCCTACGTCCGGTAGGCTGATAATGATGATCCACTAAGTAGAACTATCCTCCACCAGGCTCGCGAGTTCCAGCAGCTCTCTCAGTCCGGTTCTAAGTCTTCGAACGCTTCAACGTCATCCTCCCAAGGCGTTACGGCTGAGCTCGAGGATCTTGGTGACGGGGAGGTGCGAGTCGGCAAGATCAGCTTCCACACAGGCCAGGTGCTGGGGAAGGGGTGCGAGGGCACCTTCGTTTATCGGTAAGTAGGAGCAACTGTGGTGTGCAGCTTTTTGGGGCGTTTGGTTCATTTCGCGATTTAAAATTGCCTTTGGTCCAATTCGCGATAGGTTAAAATGAATATTAGTCTGTTTTGAAATTACCTCTAATATTTTGAATAATCAAGAATTGGACGAACCGTAATTTGAACTGCTTGGATCAATCTGTTGCTGGACAGAGCCCCGGTTCGGTTTAGTGCCTTATGTATCAGCTTTAAATAACCTTTGTATAATCGTCAGCCACGCCTATAGTAAATTCGCGTTAAGAAAATAATGAGTAAAAGGGTTTTCACAGTGGAGTAAAAATTCAAACAATTTATATTATAAAAAAGATTATGTTTATTAATGGATAAAAATCAACTTCATTTTCTCAAATTAAAAATAAAGTCACAGATATCCTTTTGCTTATAACCCACTTTTATTATTTTCCGCCTTCAAGTGGTCACTGTGAACTAAGCTTTCTAGGTCGAGGGGCGGGGCTAGGCCGGCGGACAACGATGACTCACTATTTTCTTATCGCGAATGAACTATAGTGAACGTCAAATTACGTGTACTACTAACAAAAATGGATGTCTGTTGTCTGCATAAAATGAATTGAATTGAAACTTAAGAACGTTTTTGATCCCCAGCGGCACGTTCGACAAGCGCGCGGTGGCGGTGAAGCGGCTGCTGCCGGAGTGCTTCTCGTTCGCCGACCGCGAGGTGGCGCTGCTGCGCGAGTCGGACGCGCACGCGCATGTCGTGCGCTACTACGCCACGGAGCGGGACAAGCAGTTCAGGTGAGGGGACCCCTCTATCTTAAATACATGTGATGTTACAGCATTTAAATGTTGTTGGCGTGATGTTGGCGGATGTGCTCCGCCAGCGCGGGCTTTTTTTTTTTTTTTTATTACAATCAAGTCGGGCATTTGACCGCCATCTCACCTGTTGGTAAGTGACGATGCGGCCGAAGATGAAGCATGCCCGTCTTGGAACAGCCTATTCACTCTAGCCTTAAAGGCATCCAGATTATATTGATCAGGGAACACACTCGCAGGCAAAGCGTTCCATTCCTTAGCCGTACGCATTATAAAGGTCGAGCCAAAGCGGTTCGTGCGGATGGCTGGAAGATCCACGACATAAGGATAAAGCGCTCGCCCGGATCGCGTTTCCCGATGGCGGAAAGGGGCCGGCGGAATGAGGTCGTGCAGCTGCTTCGCACACTCTCCAAAATGTAATCTGTAGAAGACCGACAGACGCGCAACCCTACGCCGATGTTCGAGGCTCTGCAGCCTAGCCTTAATCAACCGCGGGTCACAAATTATCTTCTTTGCACGTTTTTCCACCGAATCCAAAGCCGCCAGTTGATATTTAGCTGATCCATCCCAGAGGTGGCAGCAGTACTCCATGCAGGACCGCACTTGTGCTTGATATAACTGAAGCAACTGCCTAGAAGTGAAGTACCGCCTAACCTTCGAGAGGATACCAAGTTTTTTTGCTGCAATCTTTGCCTTGGATTCGATGTACTGACCGAAGTTGAGATTTGAAGATAACTCGACACCAAGAAGCTGTAGGTTGTCGGTGTCATAGTCCAAAGGAAACGCTGTGGCCGGGAGCTCATTCCACATTCGAATCGGTCCAGCGGATAACGTGCTTTTTCAACCTTCGCGTGGTGACTAGAAGTGAGATTTATATACTGGAATAGGTTTTAGGAACAGGTTTTACCTCGTACTTCTAAAAACCAGGTTTTGCTTCGACGCCCAAACACGTATCTAGTATTTTGAAGTATCTATCGAACTGACACACGGGCAGTACTAGTACTTACTAGTTCGATGCTAGTACGAATACGTACAGAAGATCATTTTGAACTTTTTTACTGGACCGATTGCTTTCAAAATCGATATCTGAGCGTCCCGTGCTACACATTATGAAATCAAAACAGAAACCGGAACTAGTACCGCAAATAAAGAAGTGGCAGAGTTGTTCCAAACATTTTTTACCGAAATACCGATTAAAACTACCTCGCTGCTAAACTCGTGCCCAATTAGTGCAGAAAACTTGTTAAAAGAAAATATAGGTGCCTGTGAAAATGGCTTTTGTTATTCCGAAGTAGACGCTAAAACTATCATTAAAGCTTTTAAAAGCATTAAGTTGAAAAATACGGAAGATATTTGGGGAATGTCAGTTAGAGTTATAAGTACTGTTGTTGATATTTTAGCACCATATTTAGCTTACATTTTTAATGCTTGCGTTGAAGTAGGTGTTTTCCCCGACCTCATGAAAATCAGTAAAGTGGTGCCATTATTCAAATCAGGTTGTAAAAATAGTTTGAATAATTTTAGACCGGTATCCATCCTGCCCGTTTTCAGTAAAATCTTTGAAAAAATCATGTTAAGTCAAATGATTGTGCACTTTAACAGTAATAAATTATTTCATCAACAACAATATGGCTTCACAAAAGGCCGCAATACTACCGAAGCTGGTATTAGCCTCATTCAACAAATTTTTGGCGCTTGGGAAGAACATCATAATGCAGTAGGTGTTTTTTGCGATTTGTCTAAAGCATTTGATTGTGTAAATCATTCAACACTATTACTAAAATTAAAACATTACGGTTTTACGCATGATAGTCTTGAAATGATGAAATCATACTTAGAAGGTAGAGTTCAAAAAGTAAATGTAAATGGCGAGTTATCTGCGGGTGGGAAAGTAAGCATTGGAGTGCCACAAGGATCTATATTGGGGCCGTTTCTCTTTCTTGTATATATAAATGACCTTCCATACATGGTGCAGAATATTGCTGGTATAGTCTTGTTTGCTGACGACACTTCACTGATATTTAAAATTAATAGGAAAGATAATAATATAGACGAAGTAAACTGTGTTCTTCAGAATGTGCTTCATTGGTTTACGATTAATAACTTAGTCTTAAACTCTAAAAAAACTAAATGCGTTCATTTTTGCCTCCCTAATGTACAAAGTAATCAATGTAATGTTATATTAGATAAAACGCAACTTGAGTTGGTAGAGAAAACTACTTTCTTAGGCGTTAATATAGATTCAAAAATTCAATGGGGCCCACATATTGAATCATTGGCTAGTAGGTTAAGTTCGGCTGCATTTGCCGTGTGGCGAATAAGGAGGCTAACGGATGTGAATACAGCTAGATTAGTTTATTATAGTTATTTTCATAGTATTATGTCATACGGCATCATACTATGGGGCAAGTGTGCTGATAGTGACATCATTTTCAAACTACAAAAGCGAGCTGTAAGAGCAATATATGGATTACGTCGACGTGATTCGCTCAAAGAATTGTTTAAAGAAATTGATGTATTGACTTTCTCAAGTCAATATATATTTGATAATATTATGTATGTTAGAAAGCATATTACCCAATTTGCTAAAAATACTGATATTCATAATGTCAATTTAAGAAACAAAAATAAACTGGTAACACCGTTGTTCAGACTAAGTAAAGTAAATTCATCTTTCATGGGTAACTGTATAAGATTTTATAATCATATTCCTGAATGTATTATTAATTTGCCTGAATTACAATTTAAAGATAAGGTGAAAACAACTTTAATGAAAAAAGCCTATTATAAAATTGATGAATATATCAATGACAAAAATGTATGGTGTACTACTAGCTCTTCGAAATAGGAAGTTATTTATAAATTTACAATTTTGTTAATTGGGTGAGGATGATTTGATGTGTAATAGTCATTGAATAACAAATCTTTTTTTAATGTGTACGGCATTGGCAGCGCATGCTCACTTAAAAGTCTGCCTGGTGGTGGCATGGGGGTCGGGTCGTTCTCTTCCCTCAAATATGGTTGAATTGGACGATGGCTGGGCCCTGCGTCATGCTCGTGAACGGGTGCTGCCTTGGTGGACTGGCCTGCTTTTGCTGTGCCATTTTTTGTTTTTGAATTTATTTTTATTTTTAGTTATCTTGACCGATTTGTAGAGGTTCACATCATATTCCAATCAAAACAGGCTCACTCAAATTAAATTGACAAATGTATCAATGCAATGTTATCATATTTAAATGTACCTGTGGGTTTCTTGCCGTTTCTTTTTCCCACAGATGGTCATTTTCCTAACTGAAGCGGCATACTGACAGACAGACGACATTCTTTTTACTTATTTGTTCCGAGCTCAGGGGGCGACGCGGGCAGGCCGGCTGGGGCGTGCGGGTGGTCGCGCCGGCGGGCTGGCTGGGGCCGGGCGCGCGCCGCATATGATTCGCCTAGGCGGTTATGTGCGTGGCGCGTATCGGTGCCCGGTGTCTCGCCGGAGTAAGCCCTCGCGCGCGCTGATCGGTCTGCATGCGTCGCCCCCTACCTGGATGAGCTCGCTTAACTTCCCTTTGTTTTCCGTTAGATTTTTGACTTTTGAAAAGAGATTAATTAACGTAATCCTAATTCAATAAATACTTTTTCATTTTCATTTTTCATTTTCCCTTTAGACTCTTGACATGAATCTGGTGCCAAAATTGGAAAAAATAGCCGCCATTTTGAAGTATTTTTATCTCAGTGCCCCTTTTGCTACACTCCAACCCCGGATCGATTCCCACAAAAACCACATCAAAAAACGTATAAGTATTAGGATTCTGTACCAAAACACAAACTAAAAACAAAACGCATACTTGATGAACAGGTTTTTGGAACAAGTATTTTTACGTACTCGTACTCGCAAGACTCAGTATGTCTCACCTCTAGTGGTGACCACTAGAGGGTCTACGTAATGGGGATGAGTACCCAGCCCACGGCGGGTGGTGCGATGGTGGAATTATGCTGTAGGCACCAGATCAAATAATTGCTCAGAACACTCCATTGTACAGCCGGTAGAACACAGGGAGCCAAAGTCCTTTCGGTCAGCCAGTGTTTCTTACCGGCTTGTTAGTATGGGATATGGGATGAGATATGAATGAGCCCTTTGAGTTATTCTACTCATAGAACCATAAGGCCATTGGCACCTCATGGTATATATATAATCTTGGTGTCCCTGTTGTGCTCTCTTGAACATGATCTAGGATTAGGCAGATCAGATAATTTTTTAACAGGAATCTCGTGACGATATAAATTTTTTAATTCGGTATATGTATATCTGCAGGTACATAGCCCTGGAGCTGTGCTCGGCCACCCTCCAAGACTACGTGGAGGACAAGCTGAGTTTCGAGTGCGACATCGACGCCTCGGAGATCCTCCGGCAGGCCACGCTGGGGCTGGCGCACTTGCATTCCATGGATATCGGTGAGTTGACACACGAGTTGGGGGGTACGTTTTAACGGATACCATTTATACAAAAGCTATTCAATGCTATGCAATGCTAGTGGTTCAATGGTCAACATGCCGGTCTGCCACGCAAGAAGTCCCGGGTTCGATTCCCGGCCGGGCGGAAATTGAAATGATGAATTTTAATTTCTGTTGCGGGTGTGGGTGTTCTATGTATAATAAGTATGTATTTAAGTAGTATATCAGTTATCTTGCACCCATAGTACAAGCTTTGCTTAGTTTGGGGCTAGATGGCGCTGTGTGAATTTGTCCACGAATATTTATTTATTTATTTTATTTATTCAAATTTGAACGTTTTCTTAAAACTGTCAAAATTATGGTAACAAATTCGATAGCATGCATTATTTTGAACATTAGTACTGTTAAGCTATATGACAATGCTTGCAACTGCGTCGAAATATCGGGCTACTCGTAAACAAAGGTACGCTGTAGGAAGACCGGCACATACCTTTAAAATGAGTGATAAAATAACATTATGTTATTCACTTTTGATTGATTGAATATTATTTCTCAATTCATTTTTATATCTTTTGGACAAAGAAGACGTACCTTTATCCAGGGCCCTATCGACCATTCGGTCATACTGACCGCGTCAGACCTAATCACGGGTGACGCGCACGCCTACTTGCCGGCTCATTGGGCATTGGGCATGCGCACTTCTTGGCACCCACTAAGGGGCCATCCATAAATTACGTCACACGAATTTTAGGACTTTTGAGCCCCTCCCCCCGTCCTTGTCGCAGGTTGTCACAATTTTATAATCCCCCCCTCCTGATGTGACGTCACACATTTCTTAAATTTATCCATGTATATTAGAATAATTGAAAGAAAACAGCTATCGTCATTTTTCATAGTGAGATAATTTCATAGTGAGAATGCGAAATTATTAATAAATATGGATCAAGTTCGTTAAATTTTAAGGTTTTTTATTCACATCTAAACGTCGCGTTTGATTATTAATTTTTAACATGTGATGTCACAAAATTTTTGACCTCCCCTGCCTCTATTAAGGTGTGACATAATTTATGGATGACCCCTAATCCAGGAGAGTGCATATGGAACAACTATGTCTTTTGAACAAATTAGGCTTAACCTATATCTATCACCCCCCCAGTCCACCGCGACATAAAACCCCACAACGTCCTCCTGTCGGCGCCGGGCGGCGGCTCCGTCCGCGCCATGATCTCCGACTTCGGCCTCTCCAAGAAGCTCAACATCGGCCGCGTCAGCTTCTCGAGAAGGTCGGGAGTCACCGGGACCGATGGCTGGATCGCGCCGGAGATGCTCAATGGGGAGAGGACGGTGAGTCGTCATATATGGGTCTCTTTAAAACAAGAGGAAATAGGTATTTAATAGACAGGTATGCACCATCGTAGACTGCATCTGCACTTAGTAAACTGCAGTCAAAAATTTGACGACCTGAGTGGTTCAGTGGTCAACATGCCACGCAAGAGGTCCCGGGTTCGATTCCCGGCCGGGCGGAAATTGAAATGATGAATTTTAATTTCTGTTACGGGTCTGGGTGTTCTACGTATAATAAGTATGTATTTAAAAGTATATAAGTAGTTTATCAGTTATCTAGCACCCATAACACAAGCTTTGCTTACTTTGGCGCTAGATGGCGCTGTGTGAATTTGTCCACGATTATTTATTTATTCATTTATTTATTAAAATACCTGAAAATTTTCTATAAAAAAAGGACGCCCACTGCTGGGCATAGGCCTCGCTTAAAGATCTCCGCAAAGGCCGGTCCTGTGGTTTCCGCGTCCAGCTGGTACTTGCGAGCTTTACCAGGTCGTCGAGACCGACATGATTACGTTACAAGGTAGACACGATGTCACTCGAGAACTTTGCTGCCCCACCCACCACCATCATCCGATCGGTCAACCCCGGCTTATTTTGCCTAGTTTTAAATTGTGGGGTCCATGGACACCTTAGGGGTCTGTAGTATGTGTATCAGTGGTCCGCAGTAGCTCAGTTAACACGTAACTGTTAAGAGTTAACATCCAAGTCTCTTTTACTAAAATTGGTGTCCCCTCGTCGCTGAACTATCTAGATGAAAATATGATTATCTCCATCTGCGGTCGCCATCACGTGATATTTTTATTAGGAAATTAGCGACCAGGCCCCAGGTGTTAGAATTTTTAAATACTGATGTGGTCCGTTATTCATTAAGAATTGTAACTCTAGGTCTATTGTTGATCAATTATTCATAAGTAATAAGAACTATGACTCATCATCACAGCCCATATCAGACCATTGCAGGACTTAGGGCCTCTCCCATGAAAGGGGGAGGGAGGTTATTGCCATAATCTCCACACTCGGCAGGCGGGTTGGAGATCGCAGTGCTATAAATATAGCAATGGAAACCGCTTTCCAGTCTATAGAGACTAGATATTTTGCCTCGAAAACATTAGTCGCCTTGTACGACACCCACGAGTGTAAGGGGTTGGCGCTATTCTACTCTTCCGGACACCACACGGCTACTATGACAGCTTGCTAGCAAAAAAAGAAGTCAGTATTAGTTGGTCATTATCACGATTGTGTTTGCAGACGACGGCGGTGGACATATTCTCGCTGGGCTGCGTTTTCTACTACGTGCTGTCTAGAGGGCGCCACCCGTTCGGGGATCCACTCCGGAGGCAGGCTAATATCCTCGCCGGAGACCACAGCATGCATCATCTCGAGTGAGTATTGGAATTAGGAGTACTAGACTGGTTGGCGAACGTTTCTAGATTTGCTCATCGGTAGACCTGTAGGCTAATTAAGTAATTACGTAACTGTGTTGCTAACAATGCTCCGATTTCAATGATTGAAATTCTTACTTTTGCGATTACGTATGATCGAAATAGTTTCAGTTTTTTGCAATGGAACTTTGTTAGCAACTGATTGAATGAAATATATGATATGTTATCTCGAAAGTAACGATTTCAATCATTGAAATCAGATAATTGTTGGCAACAGAGTAATTAGCCTACTCCTCAATCATTAGACCTGGGGGTCTAAAAGGCCTCATTAGTGTTTTATTTAATGATTAATATTAATTTATAACAAACTCATCTGCAACGTAGCTGTTGTTGACATTCACATGACAATTCAAAACGACGTCACTTAGTTCCAGTTTTGGCCACCGGATCAGATAAGTTTGTAGCACTCTAATATGAATCATAATATGAAACGCTAATGTGGCCTTTTTAGACCCCCAAAAATGTTGGGGTCAAAAAAGCTGGGGTCCGAAGTGGTAAGAATAAAAAGTACTGTATGAGAAGAGTTATGGATATATGCGAGGCTGGGGAGTTGTGTCAAGACAGAGCAAAGTGGCGGTCCATAGTCCCTGCCTACCCCGCCTGTGGGACACAGGCGTGAGCTTTATGTATGTGAATCATAATATGAAACACTTAATGTGACCTTTTTAGACCCCCTGCTCTCCTATACGGCACGCAACTTGGCACCTACTAGAGCGGCACAAGTAGGAGCTACGTGTCACGGAAATGAAGGTGCTGTGGTGGATGTCTGGAGTTTCAAATACAAATACACATTCCTTATTAGTAACAGAGTTACACGTCAAAGTAGCAAGTTGGTACTTAACAAGTACCGTAATAATAAGCATATTACACCTAATTGTAATTTACAATATAAACGCCGCAGAATTAACTAAATTATTCATAATAAAATATAGAAATGTCAATTCTAATTAATAAAATCATTCATATTTATTACATAATTAGCAATAAAATAATATAATGTCATAATATCAAGCAAAGATCTCAGAAACGCCCACATTTGTGGTAGTCTTGGCGTCCGTGACATCGCAGATATGCTACAAGAGTGCCTTCGATGGATTCACGTCTCGCGCAGACTGGCAAATTACGTAGAGAAAGGTCTTAGCTAAAAAAAACTTACTGTCGGTCTAGCCATCTTTGACAGCTCCGCTCGCGTGATGCGTGTATTTGTGAAAATTGACAGGTTGAAGTTCGACTATTTCTACCAACATCTACGTTGTGTAGGATCATCCGCCAATCCGCCTCCTTTGTACACCGAAAGTACGTGAATTGTCTATGGACCAAGAATTTCTACCACAAACTGCTTATGTCAGATAACGTTAGCTTATGTAAAATTCCATAAATTTTTTCTACCATAAACGATTGTAGATTAACGAAACCTCTTGGCTAAGGCTGTTTATATTAATGTAATATCTCTCCGTCCCCAGCACGATTCTCCCCCCCGAAGAAGCGGTGGTGTCCCGCATGGTAATCCGCGCGATGGTGTCCCCGCGCGCGGCGCGGCGGCCGCCGTGCCAGACCGTGCTCAAGCACCCCATGTTCTGGGGGAAGCAGTGCGTGCTCAACTTCTTACAGGTAAGGGTTTTATATTTTCTATTTCTCTAACTAACTAAAATAAAAAAGTAAAATAAAAGTTTATTAAATCTTGTGAAATACATTTCAATTTTAGATGTAAAAAACACGTAAAAGGTATAAATATAACATATTTTTTGCCTGAGCTAGGATAATATGATACCCTGTGTTTCAGGCATGAAATTGCAGATCTTAAACTACTACTTATGAGCTAGTTTACTAAGTAAATACAACGTAGTGTTATGAAGGCTTTCCGCATTACACATAATTTTGTTAGCTACAGGCGGAGACTTGTGATTGGCTTCCTCTTAACTGTAAAAAATATCAATTGCAATGTTATAGCTGTGAGTCTTTCGAAAATAAATAAATAAATAAAATACTGAGCTGTGTATAAGCCCGCCATTATCTGTCCAAATGAAACAATAGAAATTATGCCGAATATCAGCTATTTCCAGCAGCGGTATCGCCGATCTCTGATAGTAGGCGCCATTTTGATGCAATTAGGTTTACACCAATGACAGTAAGACAGCTCTGGTTTCGGCTTGCTGCGATTGGTCTCGCAAATGGTCTAGTTAGCTATTGGTCCAATTTGTAAATTAGCTAGGGTAAACCTTCGATTCTAATTTAGAGGACCTGTTTCAGTTGGTTAACATGCCAGTCTGTCACGCAAAGATCTCGAGTTCGATTCCCGGCCGGATTATGGGTCTAGAATAGTCTAGATGTTATAATATATAATAAAATAATAAATAAATAATCGTGGACAAATTCACACAACGCCATCTAGCCCCAAACTAAGCAAAGCTTGTGCTATGGGTCCTAGCTAACTGGTATACTACATATATACTTTTTTTAAATACATACTTATTATACATAGAACACCCAGACCCGTAACAGAAATTAAAATTCATCATTTAAATTTGTGCCCGGCCGGGAATCGAACCCGGGACCTCTTGCGTGGCTGACTGGCATGTTGACCACTGAACCACTCAGGTCGTCAAATTTAGGGTATATAAAAAAACCCTTTGCAAATGGTCCATTCGTAATCGTTGGCGTCTGGTCCAACTTGTGAATTAGCTTGGCTTATTATGTATACTCCACGTACCAGAAGACGCAGCGGGGGTAGGCCACCCACAAGGTGGACCGACGACCTGGTAAAGACCGTAGGTAGAGCTTGTCTAAGCTGAAATGACGCGCCCCACTACTTAATTAGTTGATATCGATGTGTGAGTGCAAATATTAATAACCAATCGAACGACGCGTGCTCCTACGTTTGAGTCTAACGTTTTTCTGGGTGGTCCTTCTGTGGGCCGGTTTTCCAGATTCGCGCTATATACCTCTTCCGTCAATCTTCTTTCATCTCAGCATCCCTCTTTTTATCTTTGCTAGTCCATCATCTTTCATGCCACACCTTTCTAAGCACATTTATTTATTTATCCCCCAGGATGTAAGCGACCAAGTAGAGAGCTGTGCGTCCACCCACCCCTCGGGGGCGGACCACCCCGTGGAACGCGGGGCGCGGGTGGTCCTCCGAGGGGACTGGCGGGCCAGGGTGTCCCCCCCCGTGGCGGGGGACCTGCGGGCCAGGCGGACTTATAGGGGGGACCGCGCCGCGCATCTGCTGAGGGCTATACGGAATAAGGTAACTAAAATCTCATAAATAAATTAATCAATCAAATTTATTTGTGGTACACAGGTTATGTAGTCGTGACAGTTTTAGTAGATGGGTCCTCAGTGAGCTGTAATCGGCATACAAAAAAGTAGGTAATTAAAATTTTCAATTTAAGTAAATAAAAAGTAAAATACATTCAAGATTATAAAAATTAGTTCTAAATATTATAAAATTTCACTATTACCCGTTAAATGTCTAGTTTTGGACTGGAAAAATTTAAGTAACAATAAAATAAATATTTATATACATACATACATACATACATACTTTAACCTAATTATCATTGACACGATAAGAAGAAGAATGTCTAATTAATTAAAAATGTCAATAGAAGATAATGTCTATAATAATTCAAATGTCTAGTATTAGTATGGTCGCTAAACGTTACATCTCTTCACAAAATATCTTTCCAACTTTGGTTAACCATAACGAATGCATAAAATTCACCTCTCAGCAATGCCATCTACTGAAACACGCCGAACTACACTTTTTTCTTTTTAAACTAGCTGTCACAATATCACCCATTGAACAATATGACAAAAGGACTACACCACCACTTCCAATCCACAGAAACACCACTACCGCGAGCTGGAACCAGAAGTCCGCGAGACGTTGGGCCGTCTCCCCGACGGGTTCGTCTCATACTGGCTTCGAAGGTTCCCTTTGCTGCTTCCCCACGTCTGGATACAGATGCAACAGTATCGGCATGAGGATATACTGCAAACGTATTATCCACACTCGTATACCTTCGACAGGGATGATGTTGTCGAGCTGAGGGATAGTGGGGATGTTGAGGAGCCTTTGCCAGAGGTAGGTTGGAGTTTTAAGTTCTTTTTTTATGCTGGGCAGTAGGGGAAACGTGGCTGACCAAGGTCAATCCTGGTCAAATATCCTGGTCAACGCTGGGAACTCTGAGACTGGTTGTAACGTAGCATAAAGCGTAGGCCTAGACTAGGATCTACGTCTAGTCTTAGGTCCCCAGCATTGACCAGGTTGGTTGACCAGGGTTGACCTTGGTCAAACTCGCTTCGCCAACGATATTAGGAGGCACACCTAACCAGTGGCGAGCTCGTAGCAGTTAGACTAGCCTCAAACCACGAAACGGTCACCCATCCTGTTCCCGAACATAGCGAGCATTGCTTAACCTCGGTTATCGGTCTCGTAAGCACGCTGCCACTAGATCAGTGCCGCTCTCCCAAAGTGTGATGCTTGTAAGTTTTACCATCTAGGCCATAGAGAAAAACTAAATACATCTGAAACGCCTTTAAAATCACGTTTTGTGTACGGAGAGCCCCCTTCATTTTTATTTAATGACGATTATTATTATTTGTTGTTATAGCGGCCAAATTAACACACATTTTGTGTCTAGTAGTTCAAGTGTCTAGCGATTACGGTTTCGAAGATACAGTCACTAAGAGTTTCAGTGTATGGGTAGCCCCATAGTGGCGGGTGGGATGCCGGCATGGTGACGTCACAGCTAGATCGCGGCAGCAATAATTTCGCGAAGAAATATGTAAACTTAAATACTGTATAACTCAGTCATTCATGGACGGATTTCAAAATTTTTTTCAGTGGCTTGTTAATTTTGATCTATATTTTAACACAATGTCATTAAATATGGCAATATCGATATGAGGAAACTTCCTCATTGGAATAGGCTCTATTCCAGTAGAATGGACCGAAACCGCGTCAAAATCCGTTGCGTACTTTAGGAGTTGACGAGGAGCGTCGGTGGCCGAGCGGTTGAGTATCCTACTCGTAAGCGAGAGGTACCCGGTTCAAATCCCGCTGCGGCCATGTACCAATGACTCTTTTCTGAGTTATGTACATTAGTTGAATTCTATACGTTGCTTACAGTGAGGGAAAAACATTGTGATGAAACCTGCAAATTCAGGCAACTGAATTTGTAACCAAGATCCAATCTGGTCATGTTCCCCTGGTAGCAGGGTCACGGAGGTCAGATGGCAGTTGCTCCACTGCAATTACCTGATCGCCAAATCCTGGATTAGGTAAAGCGGACCCCGGGCCCTCGTGCTTGAGAGCACAACCGAAACATTAACGCCAAGATGATTATTTGATTGCTATAGTCGTTAGCGGAAATACAGACAGAGAGCCGGGCGCAGAAATCTAACTTATACTTGTATACATTGTGACATTATTCTTTTCCTTCGTCCCGCCACAGAAAACTATTTAAAACCTTACCTTCCCTCCCCACAGGAGCTCTGCGACCCGGATAAGAACGGCCTATTCACCAAGAGCAAAGTCTACCACGACGAAACGGAAGACTCTCCCAAACAATACAAGTACTACAGGCATGGATCCCCACGCTACGTACGGGAGAACTGGCGCAATGGGTCCCCGGACTATAGGCGGCACGATGACGTCAGGATACGGAATGATGACGTCAGATTGAGAGACAGACACTACAAGAAGAAGGAGAAGAAGAAAGAGGAGATGCCGGTGTGGACGCTCCCGCCCCAGTGATGGAGTGTATGTGATGATTGTAGGTATGCTGTGTTTTTTCGTACTTGTCTAATGTTGGAATGAATGAATGATTCGATACTACTTACACTAGACTACATAATAGTTGTTAGGAGATCACATGGTTTATATTACGTGTAAAACTGTATATAATGTAATTATGAAATCTGTTTACAATGATTTACTCTGATTTATAATTCATGACATTTGATGACAATCAAAACTGTCAGTTATGAGTTATTACCACTCGTAAAGGCTCTTCCACACTGGTGCTATGATATCGCGGGAGTTATCAGTTTATTTTGTATTAGAACACATACGATCTTACACCCCGCTGCGATAATAACGCAGAAATAGGAGTAGTATGCTTGCGTTCCTGCGTGCTCCAATCAGAGCACGTTTGCAATTCCTAATGAGATTTACCACCAATGAGATTAAAATACGCATTTTTGTGGTCGCTAGAGGACGATAAAAACGCAGCTGTGTGGACAGCATTATCGCAAACATGTACGCGATTTTAATTATATCGCCTTGTTTGGGAGAGCCTTAATTACTCATAACTAATTACTTTAATTGTCATTTTAACGACTCGAATCTGTGACTTGACTAGATTCATTATAAATTATGAAACCAGGTTATCATTAAAGACCTTAAAGTAGAACCAGCATTCAGTACAAGAAAATAAATGAAATCGTAATATTTATAATTTTTAAATCGAGTATATTTGACGCATTTGTATAATGACGTCACACTTCAAAGTCTCATACAAATTTCATTGAAGTGACAAGTTTAGACAGATCATAAAGAGTTGCTGATTTGACATTTGGTCAACTTGCGAATTATATATCAGAGTGTAAACCGATATTGTTGTCACAAATTGGACAAGTACGAAGAATCATGGCGTAGAAGTATTTGAATGCAGAATTTATTAGTCGTAAGCGCAATGTGACACATAGAATAAGATCTCTCTAACTTTACCCAGTAATTTTTATTTAGCGTCAACGTTTAGTTCGCTTTCTGCGGGATAGGTTAGCTGACTCTCTGGTAGTTGGAAATTAAACCTTATGACCATATGCATTAGATAGAAACCATAAGCTCCATATAATAATAAAAACGTCATAGAGTTAGTTACCTTACCCCCTATTTATAATATATTGTCTTTGTTGTTTAGCGAAAATCTGTACAATGCAATGTTGTTAAGAGTCTGGGCGGGCTGCGTATGAAATGCCAGCAAATTGCAATTTGAGTGCAGTTTGTTGCAGTTGACACAGCGGCCGTCAAACCAATTCCAAAGTTGGTGATACAAATAAATGGATACTGACGGACATGAACGCATCCGCAAAGTCAGTTCCAACGGTAACAGATGTCAGATGCAACTGTAACACACAGTAAAGCGTCCAAAAATCCTAACCACGACGTCGTTTACGTTGTATACAGAACCAAGTGCTCACTGTCAATTCTGTCAACTGCAACTAAATGGTAAATTTTGCAATTGACTTGTTGCCCATCTATTATACAGAGTGTTACATAATATATGTATGAAGCTGTAAACCGGATGAAGTGCTAAATGTATGAAAACGATAGGTACAAAAATTCCACGTACGACAGAAATAATTGTACCTATCGTTTTAATATGTTTAGCACTCCATCCAGTTCACGGCTTCATACATATGTTATGTAACAACCTGTATAGTGCAGTACATCTATAGACCTTTACTGTTTTACTTTACTTTAATTTCTCAACCGATATTTGCTAAATTGTTCAGACAACTAGGACTTGCCATGTCCGCCGCAAAGACGATAGGGACCACTTTCTACACTCTACTTTTGTAAGGAAACTTAACAACTAAGTTAAATAATTTATACAATAGTCTGTAAACATTCGGAATAGTTACATACTACTAGTCGGTAGTCCTTTGAGGAAGTATTAATATTAATAAATACCGTAACGGGGTGCCAATCGGATCCCGAGACTGTTGAACCCCAGCGGACGCATTTGCTTGAAAGAAACGTATACTAAAATAAACTAATTCTAACAAATCATAAATAACGAAATAATTACGAGTAGGTACAGAAAGCAGCCTACCCAAAACGTCCAGTGACAGGTGCGATGGAACAAAACAAAGCGCCATCTATCGTCCAGTGTCAGTTTTTTGCCTACTCAAAACGTCCAGTGACGTGCGATAGAATAAAACAAAGCGCCATCTATCGTCCAGTGTCAGTTGCGATGGAACAAAAACCTCAACCTAGCGATTATCCGCAAATATTGAATGCTAGAATGGTTGCCTATGAAAATAACTTATAGTAGAATTTACTAGATTAAAAGTATTCCCGTAATTAGAAATTTTAATTTGCGCGGAGCGTGTAGATGGCGACAGCGTAGCCCGGACGTTTAAGCGACCAAAGAAGCGATAAAAGAAGCTAACATAGCTATGCGCTTTCATAGGGATGCTAGCTCTTCTTGTACTGGTTATGGGTAAGTTGATTTGCTGCGTTCTGTACTTAACACATACGAATTAATGCCATATCAAACTATTTGGATTTTTGACTAGTGAACGAAACTAATGCGGCCAAAATAACTGCTTAACTTTCTGATCAGTGAATTTTCGTAACGATATTCAGTTTTTTTCTAACTTATGTAATTAGTTACGTTATAATAGGTAAGGTGCAACCTAGCCGCTCGTTATTGGTTAATGAAATTGACTTAATATACTGTAGAGTTTATTATGAATTTATTATTATTATTTTTTAAACAAACAGGCTTCTAAATGGGCAATATTTTTACTGCAATATTGTCACTTCGTCACTCACGACAAACTTCATGTTGATTAGAAAAGGGCGCACTATGCCAGAACATAGAGTGCGGCTGAGACAACAATAGAAAAAAAATGGCTGGCAAGGTGGCAGTAGCAATAAAAATATTGACAGTTTCGATACCCGTAAGCCTGGTTTACATTTTGAGAAGTGGCAAGTGCAAGTGAGATCTGGCAAGTGACGGCTGGCAAGTCGGTGTTTACATAAACGGCAAGTGGGTATGCTTCAAACTCATTAGTACGTCGATTTCTGAATAGCATGGTATTCCCATAACCTGAATGTGTTTCTCGCGTATTGTATTTTTGCCATACTAATAAATAAATAACCTAACCGGCAGAAAAAGTCGGATATCCTCCGATTAAGTTTATATATACTCAAATATTTTCTGAACTACCGTCGGTCCACCCGTTCGGGAGCTACGACGCCACAGACAGTCACGCAGATACACAAGGCCACAGACATTCACGTCATATATGTATAACATCCTTATTTTTCGTCGGGGATAAAAACTGTCTGTTAAAACACACTAAGAACTTGTCATTTGTCAGTTGCACTTCTCATTCGTACTTGCCACTTCTCAAAATGTACACCAGGCTTATATTGTGTGCGAGCAATGACTGTAATAATTGAAACATTCCTTTTAACGTGTAAGTCGATGTTGGTTGATTGGTGCTACGGAGTCATATTGTAATAGATAGAGCGAAATTGTTAATATTAGTTAGTGTGAAATTAGTAACATCTAATTTTTACATATTATCTAATATATTTGTAATAGGAGTTAATGAAATTAGTAATATTTAATTTACACCATTATCCTGTGTTTGTGGCTTTTTGTGCACATAAGTTGTCGAATGTTTTGGTTGAATTGGATGAAAACAGTTTCTCTTGACGACACACAAATAGAATATAAGCAATGTTCCTGTAAATCTATGAAGGTTTAAGATTATGCTGTAAGATATTATTGTTTTATATGTACCTACACTTGTGTATGTATATCTGTGTATGTATATTTTGAACATAAATAGTGCACAAAGTTTTAAAGATTGAGATTAGTAATTTATTTCTGTTTACATTATGTATTTTTTATATGTATTAGCGAACTGTTACGTTCTCATCTTTACGTTTATGTTTTTAGCGTTTTAATTTATATACCTGCGCAAAATAAATACAAATAAGATAGTTATTAAAAAAACTTAACATTGCTGTATACAATTAGTTAATGTAGTTATAATTTGTGAGATTGCAAGTTGTTATATTGTGAGGTTACCTCAAGGGTACAATTTTTAAATAATGAATATTATTTCAAATAGTAACAAATAATTATATTTAATAATTTATTATGTTGTGTATTATGAGTATTTCATTCTAAAATGGCGTCTAAACAAGAAAAGGATAAATAAATAAATTATTGCAGTGATAGTGAAATATTATCCCAATGAATAAAAAACAAATTCGGTATGCTTGAGAACGGCTAGACCTTTGTTTATATCAGTAGAAAAAATAAGATTTTAATGAAAATCAGGTGCGAACGTCTGTGTACAAAAGTCCCTAATCTACGATTTATATCCCCCTTGACGGCTAGAGCGATCCAAATGCGACTTTATGTGGTCTGTATACGGCTTATTTACCATTGGTGTAACTTTTATTGAAAGATTATATTTTGCTATGCCAATAGTAGCCGTATGTTGAGCATTTTAAAGTTGCAAATCGATCGCTCTCGCCCTCAATGGGGCTTTTAAAGTAGGAGAGCCCGTCTTAACTGTAATACAACGATTATCATAAATTGTATACTAAATGTACACCTTCGTTGATACTTGTATGATGAAAAGTGTATGAGAACTGATATTTGGAAATTATTCATAAATATGTGTAGAAGGATGCTCAAATACCATTTGTATATTTATGGAATTTATGTATTATGAAATGAAATTAATCATGAATTAATAAATGGAATATCATGAATTAACATAAACAGCATTTTTATTTCAATGGAATTAAATCAAAGAAAGTGTTTGAATATCAGTGTTTATTGTCAGTTTATTAGAAAAATAATAAAAAATAACATTAAGTCATACAAAACATGAAACAATTATATAAAAATAATCAGTCTTATAGAAATGAAAATAAAAGGGTTTTAAAAAAGGTATGAGGTAAAATATAGGGTGTGATTCAGAAGTTATACAAGCCCCCTATATTTTTCCACATACTTATACACCCTTTATAGAGAAGTACAAAGTAAGGCAAAGTTGTATGGCACATGGCTTTGGTGAAAAATTAAGATCAGAAATGATAGCTGAAAATGCTGAAACATTATTTTTCTTGTTACAATTATACTATAATAATAATAATAATAACCAATATATCTTCATGGGGTGCCAAACGGTTCCCGTGACTGTTCAACCAGTCTACTACGATTATATGCATACTTCAATTATACAAATGAATTAAATTATTACTAGATTCTAAATTCGATCATTTTAAAGCCTATTACATAAAATATATGTCCCAAAAATATTAAGATAGAAAGATCCCCTTATTAAAAATATACATGTGCATAGCTTAACATAATTTAGACTCATATTTGTCAATTAAGTCAATTATGGTTAGGTGCACTTTTTCTTTCGCGATAGTAGAGGCCGATTTCGCGTGACCATTCAAAATAGTTGTGTCAGGCCTGTAGCTTATTAATATCTTGCAAGCACCAATATTACCCATTAGGCTAGCGTTATGCAATGGGGTATTTCCAGAATTATCAAGGACATTAATATTGGCACCGTTTTCAAGTAACAGCCTCATAACCGTGGTCTTATTGTTCAAAGCAGCGAGGTGCAATGGGGTCTGGAAATTGTTGTTTTGGCAGTTTACTTTGGCTTGGTTGAGGATTAAAATGTCGCATAACTCGTCTAGACCATATCGAGCTGCGTAATGCAGCACGGTACAACCGTTGGTGTCAGAGAAATGAACGTCATATGCAGAGGTGTACGACTCAGTCTTGTTCTTACAGGAATGACATTCGCACAGTGGGTGACATAATGCTCTGTTCGGCTGTTTACTTGCCTCCTTGTAACTAACGTAGTCAATATTCATGTAAAAACAAGCTAGTTTCACATCACCATAAGATATCGCCTTAATAATCCTTTCGATTGTTTTCAAATTTTCAACAGCTCGTGATGCATTCGATTCGCTACTTTTCCTTTCAAGTTTCTCGAACTTGGACAGAGCTGGCTCTGTTTCACAACTCAGTGCCTTTACATCTGAACTGGTAATATGTATGTATTCGTACAAATTTGGTGTGCATGACTTCAGTACCTGTAAGATCTTTAGGTTGTGTGCGTAATCAAAGGCTGTTTTGTTGTATCTGTTACGAAGAGATGGCTCACCACCGCTCTCTATCAACAGCTTTGCTATCCCTTCGTATCCCCATTTAGATGCAAGGTGAAGAGCTGTGTTACCGCTTTCATTTGTCCTATTTATTGTAATCTTCTTTCTGCTATGTTCAGCAAAGTAAATAAGTGCTTTAACACAATTTAGATGTCCATTATTAACAGCTAAATGTAGTGGAGTGTTTTTATCAATATTCGATTGGTTTATATTTGCGCCAGAGTGCAAGAGTAGCAATAGCGCGTTTTGATGACCTCTGGAAGCAGAGTAGTGCAGTGGGGTGCACTCATTCAAGTCTGTAGCATTTATCTCGGACCCCATCTCCAAAAGGGACTCCACAATTGTGGCCTTGCCATGAATGCAAGCCACATGCAAGGCGGTCAGTCCGTGGCTGTCTCTAGATGTCACAGTAGGCGAAGTCTTCAAAAGATTCTTTGAAATCTTGCAAATGCATATCTTACAGTTGCATAAAGGATGGCAAAGTTTTTGATAAATTTCAGCTTCGGCATTCTCATCGTCATCTTCATAATCATCTAGCAGGTCATCTTCCAATGTTTTTAGGATGTTAGTTTCATTCTGCTGTATATTGACCAAATGTTTTTGATTTTTTAATAATATATTTTTTACTTGCTCGCCATGGTTTGCTTTGATTAACTCGAAAATGTATTCTAATGTATCTTCTCTACCGCTGGTGTCTGATGTTGAAACTGATTCGGTTAAACTACTTCTCCGTTGCTTACTAGTTTGCAAATTATCTTCTGTTAGATTGCTCTCATAATAATAAGATTCAGGATCAGGTGGTCCTGCCAAGGCCCCAGACTGGATGTGCTCTATTACAGCCTCCAGAGTGGTTATCAAGAAGGCACTCTCGTCTCCGTCTCCCTTGCCTATACCGCTGAAGTGGAATTCTTTCATATAAGTCAACTGACTAAACCAGTTCGGCAAACCAGACTTGATGACTAGAAAAACAAACACAGGTAACAAGTCATCAGCAGTTAATAGAACTACATTATTGCTACTGTCTTTTTTATTTATTGCATTCAATGCCTGTTTCAGGCATAACACCTTCTCTAAAACGGTACTGTGCGAGTCCATCTTAGACAATATTTGCTTTGCTTTTGGCACGGCATGGTACAAATCCTTTTTTATATCTAAATCCCTGAGCTGGATATCGCTCATATTCCGAATCTTCTTATTGAGGTGGGAATCTTCATACGCACAACAAGTGCAAATGGGTTTGAAAATAAAGTCAAACAATAGATGTTGCATATAACATTCCACTGCCAGCTTGATGTTTTCGAGTATTTGTTTACAAGCTTTCGACTTCTCTCTAAGCCTACGGTTCTGCAGCGTTGTTTGGAGGCAGTGTGTATACAGCTCACTCACAGCGTCCCTAAGAGGGCCGATCGCAACTGGCAGTGATGGGTTTTTCTTCAGAAACGTTTTTACATTCTGCTCTATTTGGTCAAGGACTTGACGACCAGCAGCTTGGGTCCATAGCAAGTCAATACAATCATTAATAGAAGTAAGATACTCTTTAGTAACCGTGTTGTCCCCATGATTCGCACTGGCTTCTAATGGGGTTTCAATACACCACACTTTATATTTAATAAAATCTTCAGTGTAAAAAGTTTCTTCAAACAGTATGTGGCTCTGAAGAGGAAGGCCTTTGGTTACTTCAACAGTTATTACTTTATTAGTGACAGTCACCTGTTTCTCAGTGAGTGTACTGTAGTGGGTCTCGGGTAATTCATCACTTGGGACTAGTATATGGGCACAGAAATCTTCTACGGTGAAAACTCGAGTGTTCAGGCTGCCGATCCTTGGCACGCAGATTATCCAGCTCTGCGCTATGCAATGTTGAAACAAATTGGAGTATTCATTCTTTAATTCCACGAAGAAGGGGTTATCGGATATTATTTCGTCGTAGGCGCCGTCCATTCCTGGAGCGAGAATAAGCTAATTAAGTATTTACATTTTGTGAGAACAAGAAAAACTACAAAACAAGTTTCCAAGTTCGAGTTGGGTTATAAATCTTATTGGAAAATAATAAGTAGAAACTTACTGAACACAAGATTACTGGCCAACACGTAAAAAAACAAATGCTCTTTCTCTCAAATATTTACACTATTTTCACACCATTCTTTGAATTAACTTTTTGCGGCCTAAAACAAATTTTATTAAACACATGATCACGCACACACACAATGAAACAAAACACAATGAAAACCACAGAATATAAAAGTATGAATGAACCTACGGACGGAATGAAAAGTGAAGTGAGGACTGAGGAGTGAACATCTCACATTTCCTCCCGCGCACATTTGAATTTTCATTTAATGCAGTATTGAATAGCGATAAATGGGTGTTTTTAAAATTTAATTTTTTTTATTTCTACTTAATCAAATATTTCCCAGACTACTAAATCGATTTTAATATTTTAATGAAATAAAACTGAAAACAATATTGCTTAAACTGGTTTTCAAATAAACAATGGTTTTCATCCTCACTACGTGGGTCTGCAGTTGGTCACCAACGACACCAACCAAGAAGAACGTTACACGCTCGTACGATTCGGATGTGGAATGTGCTCCCAGCCATTCAAGAGGTATATTAGAGGTCTCTTTAGAGGCAGGCAACGCATTGGTGACTCCCTGTTGCTGATATCCAGGCGGCGGTGACCACTTTCCATCGGGTGGCCCGCTTGCCTGTTTGTCTGCTGTATAACATAAAAAAAACAGCATCGTTATTGGTCAATCCATTTGGAAACTTCGATGCACAGACACACAGATACCTACGCACGTCAAACTTACCTAGGTATAATACCCGTACTAGGTACAGCTACACCCGTTAAACTATATTAGGTGTATTCATTAAAGAAACAGGTAAGTTCGGTAGGTAGGTACTAAGTAACTACCAACCGAACTTTGTAGTGTCTTAAGTTGTACCTATAATGTAATATGGCCTACCCAGGCAATACTTAAGAACTAGGTTTTGCTAAAATATAGCCTATATTTTATGAAATGCAGGTAACTTAATCATGATAACCTATGGATTAGGGAATGCAATCTCGCAAGATAATTTCAATCCAGGTATTTGCGAGACTGAACCATCTTAGTCCCGCTGGATCCAGATATTTGCGGGATCCCGCAGGGTGGACTTAAACACAAGGAATCAATCGTAATAAAGACTTTATAGGCCTCGTTTTCATGGTTTTAGTTTTAACCCAAATTACACAAGGTTTTTGGTACATTTTAAAATGGTTGTTTAGTATTTTTAGACATAAAGATTAAGAGATAAATTGACATACTCTAGTCATATCAACTAATTCGACATAATTACGTACATTATTTTGGAAATAAACTTGCAAGTTGCAAGCGTAACTATCAAACCACTCCATATTTTTCCATATACGCTCATACATTTCTGGCGTTACAAATTGGTCTTCGACTTCATAAATACTTAATCAATTTTAATTAGATTTTCGCGTAATGATAGCCAATATGACAATGCATACATATGTATTTGGTTACCTCTTATATACCTATATTATCTAATAAAATACAGAGGTAATCATTGTCTTTGTATTTTCATTGTAATGACAGAAATGTATGAACTTATAGTTAAAATATGGGGTGGTTCGATAGTTAAGCTTGCAAGTATAGCATCTGAAGAAAGAAAGAAGAAAGAAAAGACATTTATTACACATAGCTGTGTCGCGCGCCAGCGCACCTCTCATTCGAGCGTTAACTTTGTTGAATTCGCTTCTGGCATCGGCGCCTGAATGTGATGTTTTTGCGAGTAGATGGGCGGATGTGTGTAGGGAGTGTTTGAGGTTCTGTGAGACGATGAATGGATGAGTAATATGAAATTATATTTTTTGTTATACTATATACTTGTACTATCTCAAAATGTATCTAATATTAAGTTTGCAGTGTAATTAGTTCTTAAACTGTATGACTGTAAAGTTTGTGGAATAAATAAATAAATAGCACACCACGACACAATAATAGTTACAATTAGAGACAACGGACACATTAACATTTAAAATATCTTAATTAAGACAATATGTAGTCATCTCATTGCTTAGCCAGCGCCCAGCCAGCCAGACCTTGGCCCACGAGCTGCCCCGCGCACAGTATTACGTATAAACCATGCTTCTCTGTAATCCCGCCAGTCCAGCGGGATCCCGTAAAATTATCGACCGGGATTAGTCCCGTAAAATGTATGCGGGATCCCGGTTTTTCGGGATCCCGGTATCCCGATATTGCATTCCCTACCTATGATAGAATACACTGGCTGATACACATGACGCAGAATATGACAGATTTATATATCTAGTGAGAACTGAAAGAAGTAAAAAAAGTCATGTCGAGAAATAAATGGAAAATTTTATTTTTTATTTCACTTACCTACTTAATAATAATTCATAAATAATAATATAACAGGTAGATTGTAGGTACTTATAATATTAAGTATACAAATATACAAAACAATCACAGTCACGTTTCCTAAACATAATTTTTTTAATGTTGTAACTACTTAGTTACCTAATCTTTTTATCCCCTTCCACCGCCTCTACCGCCACCGATTCCACCTCCTCTTCCGCCAATACCTCGACCACCAATACCACGTCCACCAATACCTCTTCCAGCGATACTAGGGCCTCTGCCTCCAAAACCTCGTCCTCCGAAAGCTACACCTCTGCCACCGCCTCGGCCGAATCCTCTGCCCCCGAAGCCACGGTAACCACCAACGCCGATACCACCAAGTCCAACGAATATTGGAAGTGGATATGGATCTGGAACAATAAAGATATTTTTTATACCACTATTGCAACGGTGGCAAACAAGCTTACGGCCTACCTGATGGTAAGCAGTCACCGCAGGGGCATCACCCACGCGTTGCCGACCCCGTAAAAACCTTATCATCCCTTTCTTGAAGATCTCCATGTTGTATTCTCCAGGGAAAACCAGGGAATATTGTGGTATTCTCATCAGCTCGCGTCAATCCACTTGCTGTTTTCATTTAGGTGGGTAGTTCCCGTTTGTGATAGGGTGGTGAAAGGAGTATGGTGTGCTTAAGCATGGCATGGCATGGCATGTATTCAACTCATGCCATATTATACCCATTCAACAAATAATATTTGCGGAGCAATAGCTAAGTAATTTTAAAATTATCGCAGTGTGATTTGTCGACGATCCCATACTAACAAGCCGGTTAGAACCACTGGCTGATCGAAGGCACTTTGGCCCCCTGTATGTGTTCTACCGGCTAGGCTGTACAAGGGAGAGTGTTCTGGGAAACTATTTGATCTGGTGCCCACAGCACAATTCCGCCATCGCACTCCATTTCCATTACGTAGATCCTCTACTGATGTCCACGCGATTATTCGAAAGAGCGTTTCTCGCTCGTGCGATTCGTATGTGGAATGAGCTCCCAAGCACAGTGCTTTAGGTATATTAGAGGTCTCCTTAGAGGCGGGCAACGCATTGGTATAGCCCCTGTTGGTGCTGATGTCCATACGCGGCGGTAACCACTTTCCATCAGGTGGCCCGCTTGCCTGCTTATCTGCCGTATTACATAAAAAAATAGACCTGGATTTGGACTTATCGTAAAAGTGGTGATTTTGATATAGTGGACATTCCTGTAGTGTGGACGTATCAGTAGATTGGACATTTTGGACCAAGACTTTTTAAAGTGGAAGTTTAAATACGGTGGACATTTTGATACTTTAAAGAACTTTCAGCCGTGTAGAGAAAGCACCAACCCCTTACATTCGTGGGTGTCATACAAGGCAACTAATGTTTTAGAGGCAAAAGATCTAGCGCCCCTATAGGCTGGAAAATGGGCAACAGTTTATTCCATTGTTATATTTATAGCACTGCGCAAGTGCGCATGTCAATCGTGGAGGTTATCTTTTGTGGGAGAGGCCCTAAGTCCTGCAGTTGGTAGGTAGGTTTGTTAAAGGTGGATATTGTGGATGTATGGTAGGTTTACTTTGCTCTACATTTTGGTACACTTACATCGTCGATAAGGGCCATATCCGTACTGGCGCTTCACCCTCGACAAGGGCTGTGTGTCGGTCTGGTTCTGATTCAGCACCAAGTCTGCCAGCGGATTGTAGGATTCGTTCACATCGTCTGGTAACTGAGATGAAGTCTCAGTTGAGTCCGCCTCTACTGCTAATGCAAACGCCAACACTGCCACCAAATATATCTGTGAAAAGAGTGATGGAACTTATGTAGGTAAACAAGCCACCTGAACTAGTAACATGAGATGAAAATATTGCGAAAATTATACTAGCGTGCCTTAAGGTAGTATTCTCGGACCCTTGTTATTTTTGTTTTGTATATTAATGATCTACCCTTAATCACAAAATATCCATGTACTTTATTTGCAGATGACATATCCATAATTATTAATAAAACTCCTGTACTAAATTATGAAACAGAAATTAATGGTACAATAGATTAATTGGCTTACCTACATACAATAATTTAACTGTGTATATATCGAAAACAAAGTAAATACAATTCTATAATAAGAATGGATTCCCGCGAAGTCTGTCCGTAAAATATCGTAAAGTCCCAAGGAGAGGTTCAACACAGTTAAATATCTAAATGCGAAATTTTGTAAGGATGATATTTGTTAGTTTTTCATGCATAAACTACTGAGCGGGTTTTGATTGGGATATATCTACTAATATTTTAATTATAAAGAGAAAATATTTCACACCAATTAGGAACTACTTAACTCAAAAACTACATAGCCGACTATAAAAATTATTTCACCAATAGAAAGCAATATTATTTATTTATTTATTCTCTTTGTACAACATTACAGCTAAAAACTATAATTAGAAGGAAAATAGACTATAGTTTTTCCCGAAATTGAATGTGGTTTCCACAGGCACAAGTCCGGAACGCAGTAACCGAATTTTAAACGGACCAAGTCGCGGGCAATATAGCAATAGTTTACATCCCAAAAATTTAATAAAGTTCCCAAGGGAACATATCATACTATGACCGAATTTGGCAACGATATTTATTTAGTAGGCAAATAATAAAAAGTTTACACACAAACAACTTACACACAATTCCATATTGCCGGAAAACTGGTCTCACAGAAATAACACGTCCGATATAGCACTAACTATCGGACAATGAAAATACTGAAGTGTAGCGGCTCAGTGTAGTGGCGGTTATTTAAACGATTCCAACTGATAGTTATTTATTCTGGTACCCCACAGATACATGCTAATTGCATGACAGCCACGGCGTCTTCAAAGGATGTTGTTGTAAAGAGTTAAAGACATGTTTTTCCCGTATTTGGAAAATTTCAGACCAATTAGGAACTACTTAATGAACTTCGGCGCATGTGTAGCTTATTATACCCCGTCTTAGCCAGGGTTTTCTCGTCTTGTATTTGCTCTATTAAGCATGTATTTTACATATAATCTTCCATAAGAAATTTTTTAACTGGTAGTAGAGACCATCTGTTGTGCGGTTTAGGAGGAGTTAGTGGAAATACAGAGGCACATACAGACAGACCCGGAAACGATTTTTTTTTTTTTTTTTTTTTGCCCAACGCAAAGGAAATGGGCACCCTCCGGTAATGCGGTTGGGAGGGAGGAGGTGAACTCTCATGAGTATCCCAGCCGGCCGGACTGGTTATGCACGACTCGCCAAAAGAACCTAGGCGCATACGTACTAAACACCCCCTGGAAGCACCTGTAGCCATAAGGGCCTTTCAGGTTTCATCGGATGCTACACCCCGTAGGGACGGGGTGCGCTCAACGTCACTCCTTACGGAGCATACGCTGGAGAATTTATAGCGAGACCCCAGAAGGGGGTCCCGCTGCCGTGGTTTGGGATTGGGGGCCTACGGGGGCCGCTGAAACGGCAGTGAGGGGCTCTGTCGAGTCGTCCTGAGCCTCCAGGAGGAGGTTCAGGGCGCTCGACAGTTCGTCGGGGGGATCCGTGAGGACGTGTCTCGGTCTCCGTACCACGTGGCCGGAGACCGGGCGGGGAGCGTAGGCTGCTGCCTCTCGCACGAGCGGATTGGGATGCTCCTCCGCGGCCTTGAAAAAGGTCTCGGAGAGCGGTTTAAGAAACTGCTGCAGGGTAGGCAGGTCCATGTCGCGGTGTAGGTCCGCATTGCGGACGTACCATGGAGCCGCCGATGCCCTACGGCAGAAGATGTTCTGCACAATTTGCAGTTTCTTAATGACGTGGGAGCTCGCGTGAGCGAAGACGGGGGAGGCGTATGTCAACACCGGTCGAATGCACACCTTGTAGAGGGTTCGCTTGTTCCTGAGGGACATTTTACTGAATCGACCCAACATACAGTTGAGGCGACCCAGGTAGAAACGGGCGGTGCGGCACACTCTTTCGACATGGGGCCGGAAAGTGAGCCTTTTGTCAAGCGTGACGCCTAGATATTTTACAGCGCGCTGCCAGGGAACTAGTTTCCCTTGCATGCGGAGGGGAGGGGGGTCGCTGTCACCCCGTCTGCGCTTAACATCGAAGCAAACCGCGGAGCTCTTCTCCGGATTCACTTCGATGCGCCACAGTTTGAACCAAGCTTCGAGCTTGTTCACCGCCTTTTGGAGCTTTGCCATGGGTGGCCTTCGCCCTTTGGCGTAGATTGCCGTGTCGTCGGCGAAAAGGGACAGGCACCCCGTTGTCGGGGACGGGAATATCGTTCGTGTACGATATATAGAGTAGGGGAGAGAGTACAGAGCCTTGCGGGACGCCGGCCTTCAGTTGACGTGGGGAAGACAAAGTACCTTCGTGTCTGAACCGAAAGGTACGGTGTTTTAAATAGGACGCTACTAATCGGACGAGTCGATCGGAGAGACCAAGCTTGTATAGCTTGTAAACAAGGCCTTCGTGCCAGACTTTGTCGAAGGCCTTGGCGACGTCGTAGAAGACTGCGACCGTCTTTTCTCTCTTTGGGTAGAATCCATTGAGGATGTATTCTACTATACGATGGACTTGTCTGGGGCAATTGTGTTTGGGACGAAAGCCGAATTGATGGGGAATAAGAACATCGTCTTTGAAGAGATGTTCTTTCATTCGAGAGAGCACTACTCTCTCGAATAACTTCCCTAGTGCCTTGAGGAGGCTTATCGGGCGGTGGGATGACGCTACATTTAACGGCTTTCCCGGTTTGGGAATGCCTATGACTATGGCTTCTTTCCACGCGGTCGGAAAGTGGCAATGGTCAAAGCAAGCATTAAAAATGATCGCTAACAAAGTAAGCACCTGCTCGGGGAGGTACTTAAGCGCTTGGTTGGAAATTCCATCCGCGCCCGGCGCTTTGTTAGATTTGAGACCCTTGATGAAGGAGTGGATCTCGTCGGGGGACACAGTGACAGGGTCCGTGGTGGGAGGGAGCGAGGTCTTTTGACGGACTTCGTCTTCCACCGCACGCACGTGACCGGGGTCGCACTCCATGGTGCTAGTGGAGCATTGTGAAGCAATGCTATCTGCAAAGCATTCGGCTTTCTCGGTGTCCGCAAACGCAATTGTGCCGTCTGGGCGAACAAGAGGAGGGATGGAGACTCTGGCGTCTGTACGAAGGGCTTTCGCCACTTTGTAGTACGCTTGATGGGACGGGGAAATCGTCTGCATGAGGTCCCCCCATTGGGAGTTCCTCATTTCGTCGAGACGTGCTCGCACTGCCCGCTGAAGTCGGTTCGCAGTGCGTCTGTACTCTGGGGTCGGATAGAGTGCGGCCCTCCGGAGGGCTGCGTTTTTGGCTTTGATCAGGTTTCGAACTTCGAGTGGGAGTCCCTGCCGATTAACGACAGGGGCCACCACTTCGTTGTCCTTCAACGCTGACCGAATGTGGGACGTTAACGAGGCTACCGCAGCGTCGATTTCATCCGGACTATCGAAGTAGTCGGATGAAAAAGCGAGCGGCGAGTCGGGCGCGTCCATGACGGCCGCCATGGACTCTTTGAATCCTTCCCACTTCGTGAAAGTTCGCGGCAGTGGGGGAGAGATAGGGGTGGGGGAGCCTAGTACTAGGGAGACTGGACGGTGGTCGGAGCCTAAGTCGTCGAGGGTGTCGATCGACCGGAGGGTGAGCGACACGCCCTTCACTAGCGCAAAGTCCAGTACATCGGGACGGTGATCCACTCTGTCTGGGTAGTGGGTAGGGGAGAGGGGGCAATACACATCTAGGTCGAGAGACCCAACGATGTCCATTAAGTGGACACCGCTCGTGTTGGTGGAGGAACACGTCCAGTCGGTATGTTTGGAGTTGAAATCTCCGAACATAATAACAGAGTCGCCTAGAGAGAGAAGCGCTTCGAAGTCGCTTTTGAGTGGCAGGGAGCCGGCGGGGATGTAGACAGAGGCTATGATCAGGGACGGATGTCCTGTCATGCCTAGCTGCACTACAGAGGCCTCCATACTCGAGAGAGTTGGAGTTGGAAGAGGGGAGCAATGAAGCGATCTCTTGTAGTAAATGGCAGTTCCGCCACCACGCGATGACGCGGTGGGGGACCTGTCATCCCTGACAAGGGAGAAGCCGGGGATCGAAATACCCTTCTGGATCGAAGGCTTGAGCCAAGTCTCCTGAAGGAGAAGTAGGTCGAGCTCCCTGCTCCTAACGAACGTCCTAAGTTCGGAGATGTTTGTGCGTAGACTGCGCACATTAAAAGAAACAAGCGAAACCCCACCCGGCCTCATGCGACCGGTGCCGACACTGGCGGGAGTGGGGGGAGTGGCGTGAAGCGCCTGGGGCATTACTTTAGGGCCTGGAGGAGGGAGTAATGCTCGACAAGTGCGTCTAAACGCTCGAGCTGGGTGGAGGCGTTACGCAGTTTGCGTGCCAGGACGGGGATCTCGTCAATGTTGACGGACGCAAGAATGGAGGATATGTAACGCATATCCTCCGCCAAAGAAGAGGGCGGGGGTTGGTGGCTGATGGCCTTGGGGGGGGAGGTGGTGGGGGGAGCCTTCGGCCCCGGGGCCTTGGGCGGGCCCCAAGCTGCGGCTGGAGCCGCGCTCGGGGGGGGGCCCTTTGGCCTTGGGGGGGGGGGTAGTGGGCCACTGTCGCTGAAGGCGGCGGCGGCCTTGCACCTTTGCCCTTAGCGGGCTTCGGCGCAGAAGGATTTGCACCTTTGCCCTTAGTGGGCTTTGGTGCGGAAGTGCGGGGACGAGGGGCGCGCGGGCAACCCCTGTAGTTTGCAGTGTGGCCAGATTGGCCACAATTGCAACAGAAGGGAGGGGTGGTGGAGTCGCGCGTACGCGCGCACTCCTTGGCAGTGTGGCCTTCGCCGCACTTGACACAGCGCGGCGGGGCCGAGCAGTTGGCCGACGCGTGGCCATAAAATTGGCAGCGATGGCACTGCCCTGGGGAACCGCGTTTATGCGGGGCCTCGACTTTGATTCCGGAGAGCCCACAGATCGTGAAGCCTCCCCGGAATATAGTCCTGGCACCGGTGGTGTTGGAAAGCACCACCAGCGCCATGGGAAATTGTTTGCCGGACCGGCTGTACATCTTGTGTACAGCCTCGGCGGGGAAATCTTGGGACTTGAGGTCCATGAGGATGGCCTCGTTGGAAAGCTCGTGCGGCACTCCACGGAGTACCGCACGCACCTTACGCTCCTCAGGGAGGGCGTAGGTATGATAGCCTATCTTATTATGGGCTAGGAGCCTAGTAAGGCTCCTGAAGTCGTCGATCGACTCGACGTCAATCTTAACGGCTATACCCGTGTTGGAGGCACGGGTATAGCGGACGCGCTGTTCCGCGCAGAGACGGGAGACTAGCTCCCACTTAGACTTTTCCCTAAGGAAAATAGGGGGCGGGGGCTTGGCTTTAGACGGGGCAGGGGGGGCAAAACGCGCTACTGGCTTAGGGCCAGACGGCGCGGTCTCGCGAGCGGCAGCAGTCACGCTCGAGTCGGGGGACGCGGGGCTAGAGAGAACCGCGACCGCGACCGGGGCGGGCGCGGCGGCCTCGGACGAGGCCTCGGACACTGAGCGGGCGGCCCGCTTTCGGTGCCGCTTAGATTTTGCGACGAGCTCGAATCCGTCGAGCTCGGCCGCAGAGGGTGGGACGGGGGTAACGGAAAGAGTTCCCGTCACGGTGGTCGAGGACGAAGAGTCGTCCCCGGACAGAGAAGCCGCCCTCTTGCGGGAGGGCGGCGCTGAGACCTGGGACACGGAGTCCTCAAACTCCATGTCCTCAGAGGGCTCGCGGGGGGCCTGAGGGGCACTCCCCACTGACGCCAGGTAACTACGTACGACGTAGTTATCCTGGCCTAGATTAGCTCGGAGGAGCAATTTCACCGCCTGAGCGGCGAAATCCTCCACCGAGACCGTCGCCATTGGGAGGCGAGAAGAGGGACTAGAGATGTCGACGAGGGACTGAGAGACGCGGGGCGTCCTCCCTGCGCGAGGCAGGGGGGAGAAGGGAGAGGGGGTCGGTGGAGCGGCTATCCCTAATGGATATGCCGCTATCCGTCACCCTTGGGCAGGCCCAAGTGCAATGGGATCGGGACGTCCGGTTTCGCTAAGACCTGAGGGGCCTTAACAGCGCACCGGGGCAACGCTAGTTGGCTTAGTTGTCACCGTTAAGTATCCACCAACTCAACGCGGCAGAAACGCAGCTTTGTGTTACCAACGAATCGGTAACAAGAAACTACGTCTCTGAATGAGCGTAACTAAAATTCGTTACGCTCAGCGGGACGCGGGCTCGCAACGCGAAGTGAACGCGCGCGAAAACTTGCGAAATACGTAAGAGAAACGAAAGCGAGCTGGCAACGAGCGACGCGGGGGTGCGCTACGAAGCCAAAACGGATACCGGGAAACGGAAACGAATTTAATTTGTCTTTAATATATCACAGCCCATCATAGTAGACTATTGTGGACTATTGCAGTGGACTGCAGAACTTAGGCTCTCCCACTAAAGAGCAGGATATTGCCATTAACTCCACAGTGTTACAAATATAACAATGGTAAAAGCTGCTGCCCATTTTCCAGCCTACGGACACGTAGATTTATTGCCTTGAAAACATTAGTCGCCTTGTTACTCTGCTGGACACCTCTGATAAACAATTTCCTGGCTTATGCCCTGGTTAGCCCTCCTAATACTATTACGTCACTTTTGGCTATTTCTCAAATGGCGATCGTTCCCTGGAGTAGGTACTTTGGTTTACTTTGCCATGATAAAATGCCCGTTGAACAAAACAATGAACAAAAGACACGGCATATAGAGAGCCGTAAACCGTCTACGCTCTAGTATCGGAATGTTGGGCGGTCAAAAATTGTGATAAACAAAAACTGTACGTCACCGAAATGAAAATGATGGTTGGGCTGGTGGAGTTAATAGACTGGGTAGAATTAGAACTTCATAAAGTCACAGAAATCAAATATAAAATGTGTTAATGCTGATTACGCTGGTTTACACTCCACGTTTAGTTAGGGAAGCCATCGAAATCACGAAATATCCAAATTTCAATCGTGAGGACGTATTTAGGTTATCGAATATTTGGTCACCCAGTGATTCAGTCTCTAAAACCCGAACTAGGTCGAAATAAGACTAAAAAAGTGAGTGATACGGTCAGTGTAGGGTGCCGTGACTTAAAAGTGAGATTGAGTTCCAGTAGTAGCAAAAAACTTTTGCGAATGCGGGTAGATCGACTTCGGCCGCTTTATCGCTAACCAACATCGTCCGGCGCTCGCAGCTCTCCAGTCATCCCGTGACTATGATGCATGCAACTGTGTCGAAATATCGGGCTACTCGTCAACAAAGGTACGCGGTAGGAAACCCGGAACATACCCTTAAAATGTGTTATGGGCGATAGCTACCACTTACCATCAGGTGGGATGTCTGCTCGCTTGTTACTGAGTAGCATAAAAAAATTATAATAATGTGCAGAAATGAGAACCACCAAACTTGGATGAGGACAATTGCCAACGGCTTAGAAATGAAGATGATACCTTAATACTATGTACTATAAAAACACTTAATGAAACATACACGATTCGGATGTGAAATGAGATCCCAGCCACAGTGTTTCCTTTGGACTATGACATGGGATCGTTCAAGAGATCTCTTAGAGCTCTTAGAGATTAGAGGTCTCTTCAGAGGCGGGCAACGAATTAATAGCACCTCTCGTGTTGCTGATGTCCGTAGGTGTCGGTGACCATTTTCCAGTTTGTCTGCCGTATAACATAAAAAAATTACAATAACAATTCAACACAAAGGCGAGCTTATCCCTAAAATATATTTGTTCCAGCCAACCTCACTTTTTGTGCCTATGGTTAAGATGTCCGACTCGTACCCCGAGCTCACCGGGTTCGAACCCCAATGCCGCCCCAATGTCGAAGCTCTTACTTACGAAGAGGGAAAACATCGTGATGAAACCTGCACATTTAGGCGACTGAATGTGTAACCATGATGCTATCTGGTCAGGTTAACAGGGTTACGGAGGTCAGATGGCAGTTGCTCCACTGTAATTACCGGATCTGTCAAATCCTGGATCATGGTCAACGCCCGAGCCCTCACACACACCTGGCACACCTGGGACATAAACGATGGATTTGGGAGCGTCCATTTCTCTAGGTGGCCTGTAGCTAGTAAGCACATAGATAATGATCATGGAATATGTATCATGACTCACTTTGAATAAGTATATATGTCACAACAAACTCTAATAATAGTGTATTTGTCATTACTAGCTTCCTCACGAGTTATATTGCGACGAACTTCTTTCAAAGTGGCTTGTGATTCAGTCTCCGCGCCGTACCTGTAGAGCAAACATGTTGACTATACTTATGTCAATGCTCTTCTTTGTAGAGTAAGTATAAGATAAGTAGGTGAGTAGATGACAATGAAGTACCTATGCGGCAACGTGGCAAGTGTGATGGTTACCTTTTCCCCAGGGGCGACTTGGGGTCGATTGTTTGATTAGATAAAGACAAGATTAAGAATTACATTTGTATATCTATGTGCTCTACTTCATGTGAGTGAGTAGATTTAATGTTCTGTTCTATTAACATGATTTTCATGCGTATGTAACTCGGATGACTAGGTATTATTATGGCACCATGGAGCTGGTCTGATGACAGAGTCAGAGATTGTCTTGGGAAACACTCTGGTGCTACATGATATCCAGGGTCTGAAGATGAAGTCGGCAGGTGGCCATAGCAACTCCTGTACGTTTGAGCTCGTTTGATTAGTCTTGACAAGTAGATACTCTAGACTGACTGTTGTACCTAAAAATAGGACGCGCGACAAAATCTTATTATGAAAACATGTTTTTCATTTGAGAACTTATTGTGTTTTATTGATGCTAATTTGATAATTGTAGCTAAAAATTTGTTTATTGCGATATATAACCAATTGCGTCGTTTAATATCCTTCTACTTCCTGTTACATGAATGAGACGTAATTTCTTTTTTCCGATGGAAATGCGAAAGTACCTATTAAAGCCAAATTGCCTAAATAAATTCGATTGTTTTAGGAATGCATGAATGCTCTGGATACCTAACGGCAAACATAATGAGCAGTTTTCCAATAGGTATCTAAGGCATTCCTAACCACTCACTAGATGGCGCCCCGGCAATTTTGGTAATTGATAATCGCTTGAAATAGGTTCTTAGCAAACAGGATATAACCACTGGGTACGTTGTATTGGATAATATTGTATTTGTCAATAGTTTTCAACCATTTTAGAGGTTGTAATAATAATGGAACATAGTGCCAACTTCTATAAATATTTCTTTTTACACTTCGTTCAACCTTTAACAGTTATGTTTATATTAATAAACACTTTATTTTCAAGTTTAGTATTACTTGGCTGCATAAAATCACTGCCACCATCATACAGATTTAAAGAAGATTACTAAAATTGTAGGAGCGCCATCTATTGATGCTTTTTGAAACCAACTTTCAATACCTACTGGAAAACTCCTCATTGGACAAGCAAACCTACGAGTAAAATATTAGATAAAATATAGAAAGAAACTTCTTCATTGTGTGAGTTTTTTGAAAATCTGTTCAGTAGATTCGGAGATTAGAGTGTTCAAACCTATGGTTTAAACAAACAAAAAAGTACTTGATAGATAGGTACATCAAAGATACGCCTATGTCTAGTTTGTACTAGATGATACGGGCACGATAACATATTGTATCTAAACGAATTTTCGTCCCAATTACCGCAGTGACTCAAGATGCAGGTCTTTGACCAATGTGTGTTGCCAGTGATGGCTTACGGAACAGAGACGTGGCCGCCTCATTGTAGGCCTTATAAGAAAGCTCACTGTCACGCAAACGGCAATGGAAACGGCTATGCTCAGAGTTTCATTGCGCGATAGAATCAGAAACGAGGATATCCGCAAGCGAACCTAGGTCTCCGACATAACCCGAAAGATTGCCAAGCTAAAGTGGTAGTGGGCAGGGCACATAACTCGAAGAACTATAGCTGATGGGGCAATAAAGTTTTCGAGTGGTGACCACGTATCCGATGACAGTAAAAATCGCAGTTACCAGCTGGATGCGGAAGGCATAGTACCGGCCTTTGTGAAGATCTCTGGGGAGAGGCCTATGCCTAGCAGTAGGCGTCCTTCAGCCTATACAATGACGATGACGATGATGAATCGCATAAAAAATGAGGAAAACTGGTGGCAAAGGCCACGTTTCATTAGGTACTTGGATTGGACAATTACGAGGACCTACGTCGCTATTCTAGCTAACTATTAAGTCCAAAGGCAGCACCCCTCGCGTATCGTTGGCTGTTGACCCATCGCATTCTAAACACACTCTTCCCCTCCGCTCCGGCGCTTAAATAATTAACAGGCACACAGAAAAATCGAGACAGTGTCATAATTACAGCTCGCACATCGCTTGAAATGTGTGAAAATCACGGCGTAGCTAGTTATGTCGGGCTCGGCAGTGAGGGCGTTCTGCGGTCATATAAATATTTTATCGCACATGAGCGGGAATATGAAGTGGTTAATTTAAATTCAGACTCGGCTGCGGGCGAGAAGTGCGCGCTTTTTATGTATCGCGCCTTTTTTGCTGGACCCCTTTCGAGATTCACTAAGTTTTATTTATCGCCTTTTCCTTTCAGTGGAGCGATATTTATAGATGATTGGGTGATTTTCGTTTAGTTTTGGATTTGATTTCGTTTATATCGTCTATCTGTTCGTGGCACCGGGGCTTCGAGTCCATTAATTTACTAATAGCTCGGTCGAATTGTAATTGGATTACAAACACAGCTCAATGGCAGTTTGACACGTAATTGGTATTCTGTTACTGTAACTAACGGCTCGATTGCATTGTAATCGGATCGCAGTCGCAGCTCAATGACAGATTTACGTATTTTTTGTATTCTGCTACAATTAAAACTGCCGTTGAGCGGGCAATTACTCTGATCCAATTACAGTTTGTTTACAAGTCGATTGATTCAAGTAAGTGCCACCGTGCCACCTGGAGGAGTGGCGACCGACCACCGTACGATTTTCACGAAACTTCCTGCCTCGTTCACCACGCTATGCTATGGAACGCACCATGCTTCTTGCAGTAGTGTTTCTAGACCACTACGACTTTCAAGAAGAGCCTAGGGCCGGAAACATTCGCGACTCCCTGTGTGTATCGGGTGTTTATGGGCGACGGTAGTTACTTTCCATGGATTGATCGATGTACAACACAAACGCAATTCTACCTATTCGCGATTCTATACAATATGGATTCCGCACAACTGACATTCAACACATTATTTATTCCACACAGACTTCAATTATACACAAACGCGTTTCTTCCTGTTCGTGATTCTACACAATATTAATTCCACACAAATGCTGCCATTCAACAGATTCGCTATTCCACAACGCTGGGGACCTGGGACTGGCTGACTTAGACCTGGACCTAAGTTTAATGGAACCAGTCAAGGTTGGCCAAGGTCAACCCTATTTAAGAAACCTAGTCCAATGCTTTGTTGGTTGACTGGGGTTGACCTTGGTCAACCTTTATTAGGTCCTGGTCTAATTCTAACAACCAGTCTCAGGGTGCCCAGCGTTGACCAGGTTCGATGACCAGAGTTGACTTTGGTCAATATTAACTTTTTTTTTATGTCATACGGTAGGCAAACAGGCAAGCGGGCGACCTGATGCAAAGTGGTCACCACTGCCTATAGACATTACCAACACCAAGAGTATCTGTCATACGGTACGCAAACAAACAAGCGGGCCACCTGATGGAAAGTGGTCACTACTGCCTATAGACATTACCAACACCAAGAGTATCGCCAATGCGTTGCTCACCTGTATAACACGTAAATCTGGCAGCAAAAGGCAAATGCCCCTCCACTGCTAAAGCTACGGTTCCCCAAATCCCCACCCCATGGAGCACTGGAAACCTTACTCACCGGCAGAAACACAATACTATTTAAAAGAGTTTTGTTTAGCTGCGGTATTCTGTAAGGTGAAGGTACTTCCACAGTCGGGCGGCTCCAATTCGAACGGGATACCCCGCTATGCCCTACCTCTCTTCTACTAGGTCCACTAAACTTACACCCTGGTCGAGTTCTAGCTGAGGTTACAATACAACCATTGTCATTGTGCCCAGCGTTGAAGAATGTGTGAATGGCAGTCCAGGGTCTACAGCGTTGACCAGGCTGGTTGGATCAGAGTTAGGAAAAGAGTTATTATGAGACTTCTATGAGCAACGCGTTCCAATTTGGTCTGTCAGTGTAAATCAACAACAATACACTAACGGGCCGCCTGCCCTCAGAAGCATAGGTGGCCTAGTGGTTATAGTATTCGACTCCTAAGCGAGAGGGACCGGGTTTGAATACCACTGCCGCCATGTACCAATGACTTTTTTCTGATATTGTATGTACATTAGTTGAATACTAACCGATGCTCTAAGGGTGAGGGCAAACATCATGATGAAACCTGCTCATTCAGGTGACCAAATGTGTAGGTAACCATGATCCATTTTGTTTAGGTTCCCGTGGTAGCAGGTCAGATGGCAGTCACTCCACTGTAATTACTTGATCTACCAATCCTGGATCATGGTCAATGCAGACCCCGGGCCCTCGTGAGCGAGTGGACAACCTTCACATTAACGCCAAGATGACGAGATGATTTAAAATATGTAACGAATATGTGGAATAGCGAATCTGGTGAATCGCATCAGTTGTGTGGAATTAATATTGTGTAGAATCACGAACAGGAAGAAACGCGTTTGTGTATAATTGAAGTCTGTGTGGAATAAATAATGTGTTGAATGTCAGTTGTGCGGAATCCATATTGTGTAGAATCGCGAATAGGTAGAATTGCGTTTGTGTTGTACATCGATCAATCCCTTTCCATTAGGTGACCCGTTCGCTTCCCTCTCGGATAACCCCCGACCAAGTTTACTCAAGCTCAAATATTTTAGTGAAACAAAGCAAGTCTGTGGCGAGAGGAATACGCTCCTCAATCATTTGTCCCACCCGAGGAGAAACTGCCACCTGGGTATGAATTGCTATGGCCAGTTTGGAAGTCGCTGAACAGGTTGCGTACCCAGGTCGGCAGATCTAAAGAAAATTTGTGCAGATGGGGGTACATGAACACCATGGAAAGCGCCTGCGAGTGTGGAGCCTCGCCGCAGACCATGGCGCATTTGCTCGTCTGCCCGGCCTGCCCCGACTCCTGCTCGCTCGAGGATATGTTCAGTGCCTCAGATAGTGCCCTCCGCGTTGCTCGGTTTTGGTCTGGGAATATATAAGTACCGAATAATAATAATAAAAAAACAATTTCATACTTAACCGATTGATCATTGAAACTATTCTTATAGTTTCAATGATCAATCGGTTCAAGAATCAAAGGATCAAGAAGAAGTGAAATAAAGCTAAGAACCTCGATTAAACTGGCTTTCAAATAAAAAAAACCGCATAAAAATCTGTCTGTCTGTTCGTGAGCTACGATGCCACAGACAGACACACAAGTCAAACTAAGAACATCCTTCTTTTTTCCTCAGGGGTAGAAAAGGACTGCTTGAGATAAGTCTCCTGTAATGAGCCAAAGCAGCTGATGATGATTATTTATGGCATCGGGCAAACGACCCGATAACGAAAGGATGAAAAATGGAGAAGTTCATACACGACCTGAGTGGATTAGTGGTCAAGATGCCACGCAAGAGGTCCCGAATTCGATTCCCGGCCGGGCAGAAATTTAAATGATGAATTTTAATTTCTGTTACGGGTCTAGGTGTTCTATGTATAATAAGTATGTATTTAAAAGTATTTAAGTAGTATATCAGTTATCTAGCACCCATAGTTTTGCTCTGTTTGGGGCTAGATAGCGCTGTGTGAATTTGTACACGAATATTTATTTATTTATAAAGTTAGCATGTAATGTAATCGCACTCACAGATTTCAAGAAGATTTACTACTTACTTAGAATAGAATAGAGACATCTCTATAAAATCACATTATACAGATACAGAATACAGATTCCCAGCGCGACAGAATTCCAATTATGTTTTCAGGCGGTATTCTGGGCATGTGTAGAAATTTTCCAAAGAGCCCAAACACGATAGGTTTATTTTGTTGCGTTCTGTAGTTAATAAGGCCGCCTTCCGTCATCATCATCAGACTTTGACTGTCACCTAGAGGTATATGTATGTATTCTGTACATTGTATAGTATTAAATAAGACCATTCCATATAGCCCAAACACGATGGAGTTTACTTATTGCGTTTTCTATGACCTCCTTCCGACTTAATCATCAGACCAGCTTCATGGTACCATATTAATGCATTGCCATCTAAGTTACAAAACTATGCCAAATTTCAGCTCAATTAAACGCCGTCAAATTAGACTCGCAAGATTTGTCCTGCAAATAGCACATACATAATACAATTGTAAGTTAAATAATCTTGTAATAAATGATTCTAATTCTATCTTCGCGCTACAAAATCAACTTGACCGACAACAATAAATGCCTGACGGAACAATTTGGCCTTCAGGTAGCCTCATAAACTTTTCTGGCTGCTTCTTTAACCACAGGTGGTGCCTTCCGAAGCTGTGGTATATCATCATCACAGCCCGTAACAGTCCACTGCAGGACTTAGGGCCTCTACCACGAAAGGGGAGGTTATTGCCATAATCTCCACGCTTGGCAGGCGGGTTGGAGATCGCAGTGTTAAAATATAACAATGGAAAATGCTGCTGCCCATTTTCCAGACTACGGAGACTCTTGATCTTTTGCCTCGAAAACATTAGTCGCCTTGTACGACACCCATGAGTGTAAGGGGTTGGTGCTATTCTACTCTGCCGGACACCGCATGGCCACTGTGGTATATATACAGTAATTATTGAAGTCTTTTCGAAGTCCTATTTAGTTTTTCCCGAGCCTCGGGGTCGACATAGATGTGCCGGTTGGTGCGTAAGGGTGTAAACGCTAGCAGGCTGGCCGGGTCGAGCACGATTCGCCTACGCGGTTATGTGTATGGTGTGTGTCGGTGCCCGGTGTCTCGTCAGTAAAAGTGACACGTCAGTACACATGGGTCAGTCTACATGCGTCTCCTTTCCACCTTTCCCTTTCTTTCCATCAGCCTTTCGACGTTTGAAAAGAGATTATAATAAAAATCAGCTTTAATTAATGTCCCGGTGCTCTCGCGTACGAGTCTGCGTAGGGTCCGCCTTGACCATGATCTAGGATTTGGCAGATCAGACAATTACAGTAGAGCGACTGCCAACCGACATCCGTGACCCTGAGGAACCTGACCAGATTGGATCATGGTTACATAATATTCAGTCGCCCGAATGTGCAGGTCTTACGATGTTTTCGCTCGTAAGAGCATCGATTAGCATTCAACTAATGTACATAACTCCGTCATTGGTACATGGCTGCAGTGGGATTCAAACCCAGTACCTCTCGCTTACGAGTCGGATACCTTAACCACTCGTCCACCGCCGCCGTTTGAAAAGAGATTAGATGACATATTTCAATGAAATACTTTTTTCGTTACTATTTTCAGGATTAGGTACTTCGAACCTATACAAGTAACGTGATGGGTCTAGGATTGTTTCACAGCTCGCATATCCTCTTTGCCTCCTTCATTTCCATTCAGCGAGCGGGAAAACATAAAGAAATGGATTTTCAAAGGCTCTTGTGACTTGGTGCAGAGGCTTTAACATTTTATGCTCCAGCGAGGGTTGTTGCGGAAAATGTATTCCCGGATTTGGGTACCCGGAATAACGTTATACGGTCTATTTAAAAGCGAATACGAAAGGGCTAACTTAGTATAATAACTTATTTGAATAAGCAAGCTTGGGGCGGGCCAATAATACGGCCTTCTTTCCGCATTATGAATTGTAAATGCCAATGTGTACTTGCCTACTTTTAGTAAGATTTAAGACTAACTAGAATTTAAGGTACCTACCACCACCTCGTAAACTCTAAATGTAATTGTAACTTAGTCCACTATAATAATCATCTTGGCGTTAATGTCCCGGTTGTGCTCTCGCGCACGAGGGCCCGGGGTCCGCCGTAACCATGATCCTGAATTTGGTAGGTCAGGTAATTACAGTGGAGCGACTGCCATCTGACCTCCATGACCCTGCTACCAGGGGAACCTGACCAGATTGGATCATGGTTACACATCGAGATGTTTTCCCTCACCGTAAGAGCATCGGTTAGTATTCAACTAATGTACATAACTCAGGAAACAGTCATTGGTACATGGCCGGAGCGGGATTCGAACCCGGGACCTCTGGCTTACGAGTCGGATACTCTAACCGCTTGACCACCGACACTACAAGCCAGCAACAGTCCACTGCTGAACTTGAAGGACCTCCTCAATAATGGAGGGCTTTGCCATAGTCTCCAACTTTTATGAATTCATAATGCGCAACAAGTTTATCTTTATTTACTTACCTATATTAGGTACAATATCTCCCCAACTTTTAAGGACTAAAATTCTCATAGCTTCAAACTTACTACTAGAGGTTGATAACCCTACTGAGGCCAATTCTGTAGCTGCGGGCGGAGGTTAGATACGGCACATGGAGGTAATCATCACTTTTCCCTTGTTTCACGAGGTCAGTGATCACTGCTCTAGAAAGATATAGATATGTATACCTCTAGGCTAGAATCTACCTGCGTCACAAGCCCTTTTACCGTTATTACCAAGATTGTATTTCATACAAGAAATGGGTAGCAGCTGTACCGTAAGTACCCTGAACCCTGAAATACTTATTCGCTCTCCTTTTGACAAAGGGCCTGAAATAGCCCTGTTGAGTGTAAACGGTGCGAAGGGACGCTTTGTCCACACTTACGGCCACGGTTGCTATGTTATGGGGAAATACTTGTATAAAAAGGTATGTATAGTACGCCATTGTCGCCATGAAGGCCCAGATTACTGATAAGAAAAAAATTCGGGAAGGAGGAAAAAATAAATGGCGAACATAACCTCCCATTTTTTTGGGTTATTTATCGGAATCACAAGTTTACCACGTGTTGCTTGAAATAAGTGGCTTGCAATAGTAGCAATCTCAATAATTTTAAAACTAATTTAATTAATTAAATCACTTAATACATAATAAAAAAATATTAAGTTGGTACCAGTGTTAACTTAATTTAAACTTTTCGATCGCGCAAAAATATATTAAAAATTTACCCAATTCTAGCGGATATTAGGTTTATGGTGGAAGTAGTGGACACGGCGCGACTTCGTTCGCATGGCGTCCAACCTACCCTTTTTTTACCTTCCACTTGAATCGCTCTATCTATAGTCGAAAACCGCATTAAAATCCGTTGCGTAGTTTAAAAGATCTAAGCGTACATAGATACAGATATTTGATTGCGAAAAAGTATTCAGGTTTCCACAGTACACGTGGTATTTCGGAATTCCAGGAATTTCATTTATTTTGCATTCCATTTCCATTCCATGAAAATGAAATGATTGTAAACTTTTAATTCCCTATGTTCCTATTCGTATATTTATACAAAGCTTACGTCCCGCCCGCCTGATACCATAAGCAGTTACTGTAGCCGGTAGCTTGTATGGGTTAATCGATGTTCAACACAATCGCTTTTTCACTCTCGGGTGGTTTAGTGCCGATTACACCTTTGTTTAAGCCAGCAACCTAAGTCATCAGACTGCAAAATGAATTGTATTGCACAAAGAATAAGGTATATTTTTGTATTACGCCTTTTGGAAACGGGAGCGAGCGCGTAAAGCGTAAAATGTATAAGTAAGTGATACAAAAATGGACCACTTTTTGTAAGCGTACATTCCATTTTGATCTGCTCTCTGATGATTAAAGTTACTCCATGTTGTAGGTACTCTCCACGGAAAGCCTCTCCACGGCGCTCATTCCACAACCTTTATCGTCATATTAATGTTATAAACATTATCATTACAAATTATCACAACACATTTCAAACCAAAACACCACTCATGTAGATACGACACGCCGTTGGACGGACCACAATCGGTACCAAGAGTTCCCCAGGCGACAATCCGTTTTGAATAGAGGCATTATGTCCCGTGGCTGTACGTATCGTATCGCCTTGTGCTCTAGTAACCGGAAGTCCTTTGAAATGCGCGCGCTTTTGCCTGATAGCCTTTTTCTTTATGGCTGCTAGGTGGGGTGATAGCAGTTTACACGCTCGTACGAGGCGAGGCATGAGAGATATAAGTAAGTAAAATACGAAAATAACGGTAAAAAATAGTACCCATTCATTAATATAAAGGTTTATGACAGACAGTTCTGTTGTGGTACGTAGGTTTACTAGGACACTCTCCATGGTTAATTGCATATTCTTACTATTGTTACTTCGACGACAACCAAAGAACTTGGACCATAAGTTAGGTCCCACAGCTAGGCGTAAGCTAGGGTCACAGTTTTTTATTTGGACAATGATATGGGATCGTTCAAGGGGTATATTAGTGTGCCATACCATCATTCGCGGTTCAAAAAGTTGCTGCATATTCCATTCGCGCGCACAAATTATCGCAAGAATAGCTCCTCCTAATTGGCTATTCGATGTTATGCTATTGTATATTTTCTTTTTGCACGCTGTGAGACATCCAAATAAAAATAAACTTAAATTAGAGGTCTCCTTAGAGGCGGGCAACGCATTGGTAGCGTCCCTGATGTTTCTGATGTCCATAGGCGGCGGAGACCGCTAGCCATCAGGTGGCGCGCTTGCCTGTTTGTCCGCCGTATTACAAAAAAACGTCCATGTTCTTTGACGATTACTCTCTGAACTGAAGGCACTAGAGTGTGTATTTAAACATAGGACGGGCTGTTGACTAACTTCGCTTGCGAGTACTCGCGAGTCGCGTGGAAAGCGTGTATACCAGCTACACGAGTTGCTGAAACATTTATGGAGATAAAGTTTTGCATGAAGGGACAAAGCTCGTATGTTGTGTAGGTATTTTATACCTCGTAGGAGTAACTTTGTTATCACGGAGCTCCTGTGAAAAATAAAGCTTTTATAACCCCCAACGAAAAGAGGGGGCTGTTATAAGTTTTACGTGTTTATCTGAAGAGGCGTGTGTCTGTTGTTGGCGTCGTAGCTCCCGAACGGACCTACCGATTTCGAAGCGGTCTTTTTTATTTGAAAGCCAGGTTCGTCAGTATGGTTCTTAGCTTCGTTACATTAAAATCGACTCAGAACTTTAGAAAATATTTGAATATATGTAGGACAACTTGGTTCGTTTTACGACGTTTTTCTTTCGGTATGGTACTGAGCGCGCGCGAGTTCATGTCCATCGGGCCTCACTGTCGATGACATCGACAGAGATGGTGATGTACCGAGCCTTCAATATGTGCTATTCGAATTGTTTGAGCGGGCATTAAATTTGTGCCCGATGGACATGAACTCGCGTGTGCACATTAACTATGTACCAGCTGGATGTGAGCGGCACGGAAAGGCCATTGTAGATTTTTTGAGGTGGGCCTAGGCGGCTGGGGGCGTCTTTCAGCTGATATGATGTTGTAGTATATACATGTACAGAGCTGTTCGCACACGCGCCTATACTATTGCGCCGAGTGATGGTAGGCCACATTCTTAAGTTAATAAATCCGAAGCAGTAGACAGTCAATTTTAGATTGAGCTATCTTCATCGGGAATGAGATATCGGCGATATGTCTACAGACTGAGATGGGGCAACGAATCTAACGCAACGTGTTTTATAACCGTATTTGGTGATATTTTGAAATTGAGGAACCTAGGGGACTTCCATAGAACTTTTTTAATTTGTCCAAAGTGGTTAACTGACTACCCATTCGGTGTCTTTCATTTTATGTTTTTCCAAGCGTTATTCCATGTATTGTGCCATGAGTTATATTGTGTAAAAGATTTGTATTTTTATTTGTAATGATTAAACTCAAACATATCTGGACCGATTTATCACTGCTATCTCTTTCATCTTCGTATTGAGAGAAGGAAACAAAGGCTCTCTCACGGCGCGAATTATGTCGCGGGCACACTTTGTGCTAGCCGTGCTGGCGCCTCTCATAAAATCTCTATTCTAATTTAACTTTATATTCATAAAGTACAGTTACGGTTGAGATTGAATAAAGTAAAATGCAGTGAAGTACAATGCAGTGAATACTGCAGTAAGTAACTGCCACGTCTTCTGCCGCAGCAGTCGTAACTTCAACTGAATTATTGCGCCAGTGGAGTGCAAATCTTCGAGGGGGTAACTACTTTATTACACAATAGTGTCTGCGAAGTCCACTGTGAATTTCAGCTGTGAACGCACCGGAGTTATGAAATACCTAGTGACGATTCGGATGACCCACTTCGGTTCCTGTTGGCTTTGCTGACTAAGGGTAGTCGGACATATGTGAAGTAGATGTAGGTGCCTAGGTTTTAGGCGCGCTTTGAGCCTACTACCAGCTATAATCTTATGATAGTAGAGAGCGTAGTTGCGCTGGGATATTCAAAGAGTGTGATTACACCGTGAGACTGTGTTTGAGATGTAAGGATATTTGATGCAAAGTTTGATTCATTTTGAACCAAAACGCTGAAAGTGGTGCCCAGAAAAAAGTATTGTAATTTTGAGATAGAGTACCTATATAATTCCTAATATTTTTAGTTACTATAGCGCCAAATCCGTAAGCCCACAACTACTATGTAGATACTGGTGGGCGTACCGTACATACTAAAAACATTATAATAGCCTTTAACAACCGAACCATTGGGCGTAATGATTTAGCGGTAATGAAAATTATTTTATTTTGCCGTTCCAAACATGTATGAAACGTGAATGATATATTTTGTGCCAGCCATAGCGTTTCTTTTGGACTAAGGGCTCGTTGAAGAGGTATATTAGATAGAGGTCTCCTTAGAGGCGGGTAACGCATCGGTGACGCCCTTGGTGTTGTCTGATGTCCAGCTTGCCTGTTTCTGTCGTATAACATTAAAAAAATAGTATTTTGCATAGGTACAGCCGAATAAAGATAAGGCTACGCAGATGCTCTAACAAAGTGCATAGCTTTGCATACAGGTCCTGGTGCTCGAGAGCACAACCGGGACATTAACGCCAAGATGTTTTTTTTAATGGATGACTTACTCATGGCCTTAGTTATTTACTTAACCAGTGGTTATTTAGTTATATTATGTCCTTTTTCTTTTTATCGTGTCAATGGTAAGTAGGTTAAGTATAAAAATATATTTATTTATTTATACTTATATTTTTCCAGTCCATTTCCTATTTAGGTGTTTATAGTACTTATATATATATATATATATATATATCGTAATAATAAGTATACGAAGAATTGTCAATAATTTTTACAATACTAACGGTTATCAATTAGATATTTATTCAACCCATATTCCTTTCGCAGTTTGAATTTGAGAAGACGCAAGTATAGTGTCGCCATCTACGCCAAATTTTTGACTTCAAAATTTTCGATATTACTAGTACTTTAAAATGTTATCATTTGTTGTGCTTAGATAAGTAAGTGTCGCTGACAGTAGATAGTCCATAGGAAACTCTGGCTGTGAGATTATTTCACATTGGAATACTATAAACAATAAATGTATTTAAAAGTGTAAAAGATGAATCACAGTGATAGTAATTTATCAGTGATTTCGCACTATCGAGCCGGGTTCAGTGAGCAGGAGCCATCACAGTATCGCGAGCATGTGCAGTGACCCGATGTTAATTGGTATCCTGGCATACATTTGATGCACAGTGCATTTAATTAATTGGTGGATATATTTTATTTCTGATGAGGAGGAGATTTGATGAGCAAGAGAAATGCATCTGCCATCTGAGTAGGTGCCTCCTTAGGTTTTTAACTCGATTTTAAAAGTCTTATTTAGGTAGTCTTTAGGTACTTTCTAATGATTTAATTAAGTATAGCTTGTGTTATATTTCTAAATTAGTGATAACTATCTAAATACATACTTGGCCGTGTGGTGTCCGGGAGAGTAGAATAGGACCAACCCCTGACACTCATGGGTGTCGTACAAGGTGACTAATGTTTTCGAGGCAAAGGATCAAGAGTCTACGTAGTCTGGAAAATGGGCAGCAGCATTTTCCATTGTTATATTTAAACACTACGATCTCCAACCCTGCCAAGCGTGGAGATTATGGCAATAACCTCCCTTTCGTGGGAGAGACCCTTAGTCCTGCAGTGGACTGTTACAGGATGTGATCATGATACAAACATCATTTACAGTTTTGCCTGGCCCGAAATCGAAACCGGACCCACTGCGTGGCAAACCGGCATGTTAATCAACTGAACCATTTAAGTCATCAATTACTTAACATATCTAACATTTAATATTAGGAGTTCGTGTAAGGATGTTTAAGACCTGCCGAAGAAGACAAAGAGGAATAAAGTGGACCCTGGCGGATGCCGGTATCGACCGGTTTTATTATGAGAAATAATCATCTTGGCGTCAATATCCCGATTGTGCACTCGCGCACAGAATTCGCGATCAGGTGATTACAATAAAGCGACTGCCATTTGACCTCCTTGACACTGTTAACAGGGGAACCTGGCCAGATTAGATCATGGTTACACATACAGTTGCCTGAATGTGCAAGTTTCCTCACGACGTTTTCCCTCACAGCAAGAGCGTCGGCTAGTGTTCAAGTATGTAATGTACATAACTCAGAAAATGTCATTGTGCCAAAGACGGTACGGAGGGATCCAAGTCGGTGCCTTTAGCTTACGAGTCGAATTCACTAGTCATTATATGCTAGAGACGCTCTGCCTAATGGTTGGATGATGTTGATGCGAAATTTGTCGCGCTCATAAATACAAGACCACCCTTTTTTTTTATGTCATATAGTAGGCAAACAGGCAAGCGGGCCACCTGATGGAAAGTGGTCACCACTGCCTATAGACATTAGCAACACCAAGAGTATCGCTAATGCGTTGCCCACCTCTATAACACGTTGCTCTGGCAGCAAAAAGCAAATGCCACTGCCAAAGCCACGGTTCCCCAAATCCCCACCCCATGGCGCACTGGAAACTTTACTCACCGGCAGAAACACAATACTATTTAAAAGAGTATTATTTAGCTGCGATATTCTGTAAGGTGGAGGTACTTCCTTATGATTTTCAAAAAGTGGCCTCATACTCATATGAATGCGGCTGTACACTGTATTTAAGATTAGAATATGCGCAATACCCATATTTATTACTTAAGAAAACGGACGGCGTTAACTACGAGTACAATATTCATTATTCCGCGGCGCATTTCGCTTCGCATCGTTTCATTGTATATTAAAGGAGACTGGGTAAGTATGTAGGGGAAGTGGACTATGGCCAAATAACAACATCGGTATAGTATTAACATTTAGCACCCTCAAATACATCCTTGTAGAGAAGGGCATCAAAATCTGAACGGCAATTCTAAAAAAAAAACATATTTACTTGGCACATTTTGTATGGGAAGTGCCCTTTGCTATGAACCGATGGAGTTATCGTTACAGTATATGGGTTGAATACCTTCAATTTTATTCTTATACTGCATGATATCAAAATCGGACCGGGCAGGTTCGAGAAAAAAGCATTCATTTGTCACATTTGAATGACAAGTGCCGTATTATTTGAACCAGCAGATTGACGGTGCTCCATCTATACTCCGTAACCGTGTCGCTGCTGGTTAAAAGAATACGGAACTTGGCATACAAATACAACGAAAGACATGCCTTTTTCTCGAAACTGCCGTGACCTATTTTGATAGCGAGTGGCATAAGAACATAGTTAAAAGTACTCTACCTATACTCGGTAACCATGTCGCTGCTGGTTCAAAGAATACGGAAATTGCCATACAAACATGTGAAAAATAAATGTTTTTTTTCTCAAAACGCCCGGGACTGATTTTGGTATTTGGTGCGGCATAAAAACATAGTTGATGGTGCTCTATCTATGCTGCGTAACCATATCGCTGTTGGTTCAAAGAATACGTCACTTGTCATACAAATGTGCGAACGATATCAATAAAGAATAGCATATTTCTTTAAATGATTTTGATATTTAAATAATATTTATAACCGTTCGCGTAACGCGCGTGGGGTGCATGGGCTTTTCTGAAAACCAGCGCTGTGACAGGCATTAGCCCTCACAGCATTATGCTGAGACTGGTCCATTTCGGTTTCCATTACATCACTGGCTGGTCTTATGTAATTTTCAATAATTATAATTTACTGTACTTACCTTAGGTTAAGGATGTAATGAGGATACGAATAAAATACTGTCTATGTCTATATCCATTTTTCTCGAAACTGCCGGGACCGATTTTGATGTTATGCGGCATAAGAACATAGCTTAAGGTCCTCAACCTATACTCCGTAATCATGTAGCTGCTGGTTCAAAGAATACAGAACTTTGTCATATAAATGTGACAAATAAATGCTTTTTTCTCGAGACTGCCGGGACCGATTTGAAAATCATATTCCTTCTATTGTAAACTTGTATGCCAGCGGGACAGGAGTGAAGAAGGCGGGTAGGGATGCGCAAGGAGTACAATGCTTGTTGTTGTTCAATAGGTACACTGTATGTAGGTACCTCATCATCACAGCCCATAACAATTCACTGCAGTACTAAGGGCCTCTCCTACGAAAGAGAAGAGTTTGATGCCATTATCTCCACGCTTGGCGGGTTGGAGATCGCACTGTTATAAATATAACTGTTAACAATAGAAAACGCTGCTGCCCATTTTCCAGCCTACGGGGATCTTTTGCCTCGAAAACATTAGTCGCCTTATACCACACCCACGAGTGTAAGGAGTTGGTGCTATTCTACTCTGCCAGACATCACACGGCCACTTATGTACTTATTAAGACAAAAATATGCGCAATATACATATTTACTACTTAAGTAAACGGACGGCGCTAACTAATATATTCATTGTCCCGCGTCGCACGGTCTCATTGGACATTATATACTTTTTAAAAAGATGCAGCAACGGTAGCAGAAAGCGAGCTCCAGATTCCTATTCCCCATCGGGCGGTGCACGAATGCGCTGAGTAACGCTGTAGGGTACAGTGAGCTGCGGAGAAACATAATATACCTATTGGCTAAGTTAGACTGTGCTATTGTATGCTGTCGGTTTTTTTAATTAGTTTTTTACCTTTTACAAACAGTGACAGACGAGGCTGCAGCCCAACTGCTTTACGCGTGGGGGAGGTACCCAAAAAGGGTAGAGCTCGTCTAGTCTAAAATGACGCGCCCCACTACTTAGTTAGTTGATTTCGATGTGTGAGTGCAAATATTGATAACGACACTTCATCTGTGTGGGAGCCAATGAACGACGCGTTTTCCTACGTTTGAATCTCACCGGCAACTGAATGACCAATTACAACGGGTTTTGTATATGTATTGCGTCCATATTTTAAACTTGCTTGTGTGCGTTAATGCGATAGCGGGGCGCGTCATTTTAAATTAGACGAGCTCTACTTTTAAATGATTTTATTTTACAACTTTCTCGGCGTGATTAATATGCATAATCATACAAAATTTAAGCTTTTTAGAAGATAGTTTTAGTTAATAATAATTAATATCAACTATTAAGTAATACTAACTATTCATATAAATTAATAGCCGCGGACGGACAGACTGACGGACGGTCATGGCGAAACTATAAGGGTGCCTTGGTTTACTACTTAACCCTAAAAAAGGATATGTACGGTGTCCATTTTTGGTGTTTAAGTTACCGTAATATTTTATTGTAAGTACTCGTATATAAGAAAAGGCGAGCATTACAATACAATCTAGTACAGACACAAACCTCGTTACATATCACTAACATTTTCATTGTATCCAATACACACACATCATACCACTTTTGCATGCACCAACTACTCTCCGCAGCTGACTGTACCGCCGTTTCTGGCTAAAAGCACATTCGTGTAGTGCTAAAGTTCTCGCGGCGCTCAGCCCGGCTCCGTACGTGACCGCTGCAGCCTGGACACGGCAGCTGAACTTTGGTTACGAATTGGCCGGGTTTTTAAGTGAGGAAGTAGTTAACGGGCACGAGAGTTGGTAAAAGCCTTCTTTGGAATTTGATTCTGATGAAAACGGTATATTGGTGCTTATAGAATGTGGGGGCAGGCGCGGATCCAGGGGGGTGCAACGGGTGCAATTGATGTTCATAATAAACATCACCCTGACTTTAAGACTTTAATGTTCAAAGTTACGTGCCCGCTCCGATTGCTCATTTAATAATTTAAGTTACTTTTATTGTATTTTATTACGAGCAGCTGTGATGTAACGATGCTGTGATGATCACATCATCACAGCACCTAAGCCAAAAAAATTAAATTCGCTCGCTCATTTATTCTTTGTTCACCCCAGCTTTAAAGAAACTTAATATCAAAGAGTCGAGTTGAATATAAAATATCGATAGTAGAGGTTTCGGAGATCCACAAAAAGTTGGTCTATTGAAGAAGGTTGAGATTGAGAGGACCGTAGTATGTGGAACAATGTGGTCTCTGTCTATCCCTACGGGAAAAAGGTGTGACGCTATGTATGTTCAGTCTGCCGTAGAGTGACTAGACCCCTAGCATACATTAAATGTATGGTTGTTCAGGTCAGATCTCTCTGAAGCTGACCGTACATGACATATTCAACGTAGAACATAATAGGGTACACGTTGTAATAAAATAAAACAATGAAAATGAAAACTGATTTTCATTCCCACTGTACTTACTTTTGCCATGTTGTCTATCACCTAAATTCTCATTTTTAGAAATCCCCCTTACGCTCACACACACATCCATAAAACTCCACCACACAAACCTTTGATCTATCTACCTGCAAGTAATATAAGTAAGTACTTACTATACCGCAGTCAGGCACACCGAGCCAGCCGCGGCATGCCGGACGCGATACCGCACCGTAGTAGGTCGCTGGCTCTTCCTGCGGCCGCTATCTCCAACCGCCACACTCTGACGGCACTCCGCCACTCTGCAGCTACTGCATCCTGAGTTATGACCGTCCACAACGTTATTACAGGGCTTAGTCTGCACTTTCAGTAGGTACATGTAGAAAGTACTCTGTGGTCTACACAAGCTTTGCGAGTCGGTTTGACTCGCGTAGTATTTGGGGAGTTGGACACTTTTGTATCGGTCTCGGGAATTCGGCTACTTATGACTTCTTTGTATTTGAATTTATTTATATAAGTTACATCACAGCCCATGTGTTATTTTGGGTTATAAGCCAGTTTCATCAAAAAAGAAGATACCTGTAGGGACAGGCAGAGACTATCGAGCGCCACAAGCTACGATTCAACAAATACACAAATGTGACAAACATGACTCTTTGAGGATTACAACAACTGGTCAGCACTGCCGGTCTAGCCATATTTGACAGCTCCGCTTGCGTGATGCGTGTATGGTAGAAAATTGACAGGTCGAAGTTTGACTATGTCTATCAACATCTACATTGACTCTGATTGTGTAGGATCATCCGTCAATCCTCCTCCTTTGTACACCAAAAGTACGTGAATTATCTATGGACCAAGAATTTCTAACACAAACAGCTTATGTCAGATAACGTTAGCTTATGTCAGATAACGTTAGCTTATGTCAAATCCTATACGTTTTTTCTACCACAAATGATTGTAGATTAACGAAACCTCTTGGCTAAGGCCGCTGGCAACACACATTGGTCAAAGCTCTTCGTCTCGAGACAATGCGGTAATTAGAACGAAAATATATCGCTTGCTCGTTTGCCTTCTAAAGAAACTACTAAAGAAATAGTAATAATAGTCGTGGAAATAAATCCCAAACGAAATAAAAAAAGGTACTCCCACATAAATTTAAAAGGGCTTTGCATGATTGGCATGCAGTATGTACTTTACACAATAAAGGAGCTTTTAGAATTTAATGTTAAATATATGACAAATAAATGTATAATATAAGTTTTTGCATGTCATGTAAATTGACTAAATATGTGAGACTTCATAGAATTAAGACCTTGTATGTACCATATTTATATGCAAATAAATGAATTGAATTGAATTGAAAAAGTGGACGTAACTTGACCGAGTGCAGACATGAATTTTTACTACAGCTACGAAAAATCACGCGTCTGACCTCCGACGTGGACTCGGGACTCCGCAGATAACTTATTTAAAATAGCCGATTGTATTCCCATCGGCGGAATAAATTAATTCCGAATTTCGAGCGCAGGGCGGGTAACGAGCGTGTTGACAATGGCGCCAAAATGCGATCACGCTGATTGCAGCGCGTCGATTGGAAATTATAAAGAGTAACATTTTGTTTTTTTTTGTTGGAGGCCCGTAGAGAGTGACGGACGGACTGATTTTGAGTTGAGTATTTTCATTTTATTTTATAACCTCTATCTGTGCCCGTAGACTACAGGATGTTTGGTATGTCTAATATTATGCAACACTGTGGTCTGGTGAAGCACGCTTATAAAAAAAAAGATTTACTTTGGATTATCTATGTTAAATTTTCGTTATATATTATTTCAAAGTTGCACAGGCTTTAAAATTTGTACGGAAATCTTCCGTGTAACTTGGAATGATAACAAATAATCTGACAAACGACAAGTATAGATATTGGTTTCTGGACACGTCTACAAACTTTCATTGAGCGCGCTCGGAATACACTCCTCATGTTACCATGCAAGTTTTTGAGAGCCAAAATGCTAGGCACCTAATTCTTGCGCTGTGACATCTTGAATTCGACATTTTTCCAGACACATATCTCCATTAATAATGTCATTGAAATGTCTATGGCAGTAAAAAATATTTTCTGGATTTTCGACAGTCGTATATTGTCGAAGTCCAATTTCAGTGATGTATTAATACAGATTAATACAGATTTTTGCCTAAAGAAAACGTCGAATATGAGTTGTCAGACTGCGAGAATCGCCCCCAGATATGTCTGCTCTCTTGTCACTGAGTAGTTGTACTTATATTATTAAAAACGCTTTAACCGTTGCCTACTAGGTATTTAATTGCTTCTCATGCATCTTATAATTTCATACAGCAACCTGCAAATTGTTACTTATTAAACAAACTACAGTCGACGCGATACCGGCCAGGGCGGGCGGAAGTAGGGGGCCGGGTCCGGGGGCGGAGGGGGCTCGGAGCGGACGCGTTCCGGACCGTTATCCGAGCGCGCGTCCGGCCCGCACTACCACTATCGGTCACGGATGCGGATTGCGGATGCGGATGCGGACGCGTTCACACCACCCAATAATGGGATCCGGCCGTTATTGGCTGCTAGTTTTGTGTTGTGGAGGGGAAATTATTTTGATCGTTTATTTGGATTACAACTCAATAAATATGCTAGCAATAGGCTTTTCTTTATAACTTGCTTATTATGACATACGCTTAATTTTTTTATCTACACCCATAGCGTAATGTTCCAGTTTCATATTCGAAAACAGTTGTTTAAGGATACACTTTTTTCACGCCAGCCTATAAAATTTTAAAAAATTACACATTAATAATCATCATCACATCATCATCACAGCCCATAACAATCCACTGCAGGACTTCGGGCCTCTCCCACGAAAGGGGAGGTCATTGCCATAATCTCCACGCTTGGCAGGCGGGTTGCAGATCGCAGTGCAGTTGATGTAAATCTACCCAGAAAGATGCTGCTTCCCATCTTTCGGATTTGTCCCTTAGTCGCCTTTTACGACACCCACAGGAAGAGATGGGGTGGTGCTATTCTTTGAGGTGGCGGCACCACACACCACATTAATAATATAATGTAATAATTAATACGAAACAGCATTTCCCATACTTATTTCATTACAGCTGTATCGTAAAATAACTTTTTAATCATTATGCTACACTTTTATTTTTTAAATTTTTGTCGCGTGCCGAGACACGGCGAAATGTAGGCTGAATACCTAAATGTCTTTGACAAATTAAAAATTCAAATTTTCCAGTTTATATTCGTGTGTAATTATTTTCCCGCTAAACAGAATATTTTTTTCTAATTGTTGTAATTTGTATTTGTGAATGATTTTTCTTGTTTGAAGCAAATAAATAGATAAATGTGAAAGTAGTGAAGTGAATTTCCCGCCTCTTGATATCCTCGACGCGTAGATACAACAGAACTGACTCGCAACTTACTTCCAGCAAAGTTGAGAAAATCATAGGTACGAAATTTTAACATGTAAATATGAGTGTAGATAAAGTAGTGTATGCAACTGCATATAATTAGGCATTAAAACACTCGTGTCAAACTATTATCATATATAATATAAGTAGTTTATGCAACTGTCATATAAAAGGGGGTATTAAAACATGAGTGTCTGTTTATCATACGAGGCGTAGCCGTTGCATAATGATTAAAAAGTTATTTTACGTTACAGCTGTAATGAAAATAGTATGTACCGAAAAGTAATTTTTTAAAATTTTATATACTGGCGTGAAAAAAGTGTATCCTTAAACAACTGTTTTCGAATATGAAATTGGAACATTACGCTATGAGTGTAGATAAACTACTATTATTGTACACAAACATGCCATTACGATACAATAAGGTAATAGAGACGTAGAAAGGCGAGCTTAACTCAACAATTGAGTTTTCTACCAGGAAACCTTGGAGTCATACGAACAGGTATAACTTAAATGCAGGTATTTACTAATGTAGTGTAAATTTTATTTATAAATAAATTATTTGGTATATTATAAAATACAAATTGAATTACTTTAAAATCTCTAAATATTATCTTACACCCATATTCACAAAAGTCAAGTAACGTAGCGTTACTATGCGACGCTGCTACGTACGGACGTTGGACGTACCTTAACCCTAAGCCTTTCACACATGTCAGCACTCAAAGTCTAGTCTCGAACTATAATAATATATTACTGTTGTATAATACTGTGAAATCTTTTAAAAACTGTGATACGCAATAAATGAAATGAACCCTCACAGAGTTATAATATGTGCCTACGTTCAATAACAGGTAACAAACATGATTATATTATATTAGCCCAAATCATCCCGCTGCTGGGCAAAGGCCTCCCCCCGATTCTTCCACACTTCAAGATCAAGTGCCAATGTCTGCCAGTCACTTTGGAAGGCCCGCAGCTCATCTGTCCTTTTCTTGGGTCTGCCGCGACGTCGTCGTTTCCGAGAATTGGGAACAAACATACTTTTCGGAATAACGGTTTACTTCTAGTCCGGCAGACGGGCGGTGGCGTTGGGCGCTTCCACCTGCACAAAAAAAAAACAACCTACCAACACAAAGTAAAAAACGGACGACCCCAATCTACCAAACACCTGGCATGCCATAATTATGTACCTATAAGCGGCAAGTAAATGTACACCCTCCAAATGAACTTTCTCCCGCACACACTGTCACAACATATAGAACACGAGTATAAGAAGAAACAAAGAGAGCGTCGTGTAGCACTACGTTATGACGTCATCAGCTACGCTGTGACGTCAGCCCTACGTCGTAGTTCCAGTGCTACGTGAGAGGAGAGAGCGGGGAAGAACTTCACTCCTGGTTAAGTTATCATCAAGAGCGCACGCGTCAATTGTGTAATAAATCAACTCATCATCATCATATCAGCCAGAAGACGCCCACTGCTGGGCATAGGCCTCCCCCAGAGATCTCCACAAAGACCGGTCCTGTGCTTTCCGCATCCAGCTGGTACCTGCGATCCTTACCAGGTCGTCGGTCCACCTTGTAGGAGGCCTACCCAGGCTGCGTCTACCGGTACGTGGTCGCCACTCGAGAACTGTACTGCCCCATCGGCCATCGGTTCTTCGAGCTATGTGCCCTGCCCACTGCCACTTCAGTCTGGCAATCCTTAGAGCTATGTCGGTGACCTTGGTTCGCTTGCGGATCTCCTCATTTCTGACTCGATCGCGCAAAGAAACTCCGAGCATAGCTCTTTCCATTGCCCTTTGGGTAACAGTGAGCTTTCTTATAAGGCCCATAGTAAGTGGCCACGTTTCAGCTCCGTAAGTCATCACTGGCAACACACATTGGTCAAAGACCTTCGTCTTGAGACACTGCGGTAATTGGGACGAAAATATGTGGCGTAGCTTCCCGAACGCTGCCCAACCGAGTTGGATTCGTCGATTGACCTCTTTCTCGAAATTGGACCTACCTAGCCGGACTATTTGTCCTAGGTATGTATAGTCGTCAACAACTTCAAGTGGAGTGCCTCCAACTGTCACTGGAGTAGGCACAACATGGACATTCGACATAATTTTCGTCTTGTCCATGTTCATTTTAAGACCTACTTGTTGAGAGGCACTACAGAGGTCATCGAGCATTTTGCCCAAGTCTTCCAGGGTTTCAGCCATGACTACGATATCGTCAGCAAATCTGAGGTGCGTGAGGTACTCGCCGTTAATATTGATGCCAAGTCCGTCTCAGTCCAGAAGCCTAAAGATATCCTCCAGTGCAGCGGTAAACAACTTCGGAGATATGACATCACCTTGTCTAACACCTCGCTGCAGCTGAATAGGTTCTGTGGTCTTGTCCTGGAGACGAACTGACATAGTGGCGTTTTTGTACAAACACTTCAATGCTTCGATATATCGATAGTCAATTTGGCACCGCTGTAGAGACTGGAGTACCGCCCAAGTTTCGATCGAATCGAAGGCTTTCTCATAGTCCACAAACGCCAAGCATAATGCCGGTTATACTCTTCGGTCTTCTGTACAACCTGCCGCAGCGTATGTATGTGGTCTATGGTACTAAAACCTTTTCGGAATCCGGCTTGTTCGGGAGGCTGGAAGTCATCAAACCTGCGTGCGAGACAATTCGTAATGACTCTCGAAAACAGCTTATAGACATGGGTCAGTAGCGATATTGGTCTGAAGTTCTTCAAGAGAGCCTTATCACCTTTCTTGAAGAACAATATCACTATGCTTCTGTGCCATGCTTCCGGCGTTTTGCCCTCGAGGATGACGGAATTGAACAGCTTCTGAAGGGTCTTAAGCACAGGTTTGCCACCAGCTTTTAGAAGCTCAGCCGTAATTCCATCCATCATCACGGCGCCTTGTTGTTCTTAAGCTGTTTGAGAGCCATACTAATCTCGTACAGGCTGATGTCCGGGATATCTTCGGTGTAGTGTCGGATCAACTTGGCTCTGGGGTCTTTTGCCATACTGGTAACAGGTGCCCGTGTTGTCGTGTATAACTGTCCATAGAACCTCTCGACTTCCCTCAAAACCTCGGACTTGGTCGAAACAACTCTGCCGTCATCCGTTTTCAGTCTCGTCAACTGGCTCTGTCCATTCGACAGATCTCTCGCAAAGACTTTAGAGCCTTTGTTCCGCTCGATCGCCGCCTCAATATTGGTAGTATTGAAGCGGCGTATGTCGCGAGTCAGAGACTTGGAGATCTGTCGATTAAGTCGCCTAAATTGAGAGACATCATCAGGGGATTGCAGAGTCATTCCGCGTCTTTCTTCGATGAGTTTGAGGGTATCGTCAGAGATTTTGTTTGTTCTGTTTGTACGGCAGGCCTTATAAAACTTTGACCCAACCGTATAGACAGTTTCCACGAACCTGTTATTATAGTCGTCCACGTCGACGCACTCTCCTAGGCACTCGAAGCGATTTTGTAATTCGAGTTGAAAGCTCTCGGGATTTTGGATTTGGATGGGTATAGGCCGGAGCGTGGACCTCATCAATCTCGATCTTTCCAGCTGGGGATTAATATTCAATGTGCCTCTTACCAAGCGGTGATCACTGCCAATTTTAACGCTATTGATCACCGAGACATCATTGAATATATGCCGTTTCGTAGATAGGATGAAGTCAATCTCATTTTTTGTGACACCATCGGGACTAACCCACGTCCATCTGCGATGATCCGGCTTCCTGAAAAATGAGTTAAATCATAAAGATTCCCTCCTTCTCCATAAAGCCGGCCAGCATCTGGCCACGGGCGTTCCGACTTCCAACTCCAAATCCCCCATTACAACGGTATAATGTGTCTTGGAGGTATGCATGGCTGTTGAAATATCCTCATACATAGCCTCCACTTCATCGTCGGAGTGAGTCGAAGTCGGTGCGTAGACCTGTATGACCTTCAACGAATACCTCTTGGTAATTCTGAGTATAAGGTACGCTACCCTAGACGACACACTCTCGATTTTGACGATGTTGTTCACGAGGGATTTGTGGACGAGGAACCCGACACCACCTAGGGACAGTTGGTCGCCCTCCCGGAAGTAAAGCAGATTTCCGGACTTTAGGATTATCGAGTCCTCCCCCTTTCTTCGGACTTCAGATAACCCTATAATATCCCAATTTAATCTGCTTACCACTTCCTCCAGTTCCACGAGCTTTTCGGCGGTCCGCAGTGTCTGGACATTGTATGTAGCCAGGGCCAGTGGTCGTGCTTTGTGGTAGCCTGGTCGCATCCGGTGATTCTTCGCACCCCCTGCCCCGCCGTTACCGTGACCGCTACCATAGTCCGGAATAGCGGGGCCGCCGGGTACTGGGGGCCGTGGCCTGTCATCGGGGGGGGGGGGGCGGGGGATGCCATAATCGCCACGCTTGGCAGGCGGGTTGGCGATCGCAGTGCAGTAGATGTAAATGTACCCGAAAGATGCTGCTGCCCATCTTCCGGGTTATTCCCTTAGTCGCCTCTTACGACACCCACGGGAAGAGATGGGGTGGTGCTATTCTTTTAAGTGGCGGCACCACACACCACTACAATAAATCAACTATCAAATAAATTATATTACAAGTTTAAATCACAAGCCTTCTCATTTCATCTCATTATTGTGCTAAGGTTGTGGAATGAGCTCCCTGGAGAGGCTTTTCCTGGAGAGTGTAACATGAAGTTCTTCAAGGAAGGGGTGAAAAGGTTTTTACAGTGTCGGCAACACGGGATTGATACGCCTACACCGAAACAGTCTGCAGAGAGGGTCATACATGACCCCCCTTAATCCCTGGCTTGTATATCTACTTAGGTACCTTACTGTTTAACAGTTACTATTATTGTTATAAAAAATCATCTTGGCATTAATGTCCCGGTTATGCTCTCGCGCACGACGGCCCGGGGTCCGCTTTGACAATGATCCAGGATCATTGATCCATGATCATCATCATCATCATTGATTTATGATTCAGGATTTGGGAGATCAGATAATTACAGTAGAGCGCCTGCTATCTGACCTCCGTGACCCTGCTACCAGGGTAACCCTAGGGTTCCCTACTCATTGAGTAGGTAACTATGATCATCGTAATGAAATCTGCACGTTCAGGCTGAATGTGCAGATTTCATCACGATGTTTTCCCAGGATATGCGCTTGTATATCTACTTAAATACCTGTTTATATTAAGTAAAATCACTGAGTAGAAATTATGAAGTAAAACAAGGTGAAACTTAACACGAATAAAATTTAAAAAATGGCGGATCCACATAAAAAAAGAAGTAATAAAGAGAACTCGTACCGTTAAAAATTACAACAATGAAACGGGACACTAATGGAACAATATCGTATCGGAGAGCACTCCAGGCTCGCATCGGGCGCAGATTTCGCGGATTCCCAATTTATATTTCGCAGTTGGATGGCTCGTGGCTAGGGTTGCCAACTTTTTAAGACCAATTATAGTATTTTCGGATTCAGTAGCTATAAACATATGTAGGGAATTAATAATAAAATATATGTTTTATTGATAAAATATATTTATTAGGGTATGTGTATCAAGAAACGCTTTATGATTACTATGATTACAGAATCTAATTTTAAATCAGAAACCACCATTAACTCAGCTTTTGTGAAAAGTATCAATAAGTACTCGTAGTTAGCTGGTCCAAGATCATGTTTAATTGAGTTATTTCTGGACTAAATTCAGGACGTGTTCCGGCTCTGCCTGGCATTGTCGAGCACGGTTCGGTCGTGGTTGGCGAGGGATACGTTTATCTACGGCCATAGGGTGGTCAGCGTGTCACTGTGTGTTTCCTTCTTACTTTCCTACCCCCCTCCTTTTTGACGATTGAAAGAGATATTTAATGTCCTAATCAATAAAGAAATTTTGAATTTTGACGCATTTCGTTTTACGGCATGTGATACTGATTTAAAATATTAGTAGGCGGACACCTAAAACAGTAGGATACCAGTAGTAGTAGGGATATAGTATCCTACTGTTCTCGGTCACCGACATTGTCCTAAGGATTGAGAGGCTAAAGTGAACTCGAGTAGAGCTGGAAGAACAGATGGCCGATGGGGCAGTAAAGTTCTCGAGTGGTGACCACGTACCAGAAGACGCATCGTGGGTAGGCCTTCCACAAGGTAGGCCTTCCACAAGGTAGGCCTTCCACAAGGTAGGCCGACTACCTGGTAAATATCGCAGGTAACAGCTGGATGCGGATGGCACAGGATAGGCCTTTGTGGAGATCTCTGGGGGAGGCCTATGCCCAGCAGTGGGCGTCTTTTGGCTGATATGATGATGATGACTGTTCTTGGTGTCCGCCTACCATTACTTTATTATTTTAATATAGTAGGCGAAACTATTATATTTTATAAGTAGTCGCTTAACGGTATCACTAACCGTAAAACGGAATTCGTTCTCAATGTTAATGTTAAGAATTTAAAAATAACAGAATTAAGCACCATCCTGGACCAGTTAGCTGGAGATCTGAAGAGACTTACTGAAGATCAATTTCACACTAAATATATATGATTGAAAATACTATACAACGTAGTACGCATAGTATCGTCGAGGGTCACTAGATGGCGCTGACGCAAATTCTATATCGCGCTATCGATTGGCGGCCCGCGTTTCAACATACCGTTCGCGGCTACGTTCGACGACATTCACCACCAAGTATTCCTTATACTAAGAGCAGTCGGATTCCCTCCACTTTTACCTAGATCACCTCGAATCTAGTATTTTAGTACCCTAGTACTTTGTATAGACTCTGTCGGACGGACGGATTCCTGGACCTCGATTCTTTCTAAAATATACACCATATCCAATACCTGTCTGTCTGTTACTGCGTCGGTCGCCCTGCATTCTCCTCTTACACTATGAATTCCCTATCTACCATATTTTTGCGGCTATTGAATCCGAAAATACTGTATTTGGTTTTAAAAAAGTTAGCAACCCTACTCGTGGCGGCAATTACGCGAGTGTGCTCCGGCGGGCCGCGGGCATGCGTATTGCGTACGCATTCCACATCGAGGAACTTGAAATAGATACCTCTTATTTTATAGACGAAAATGTGTTTAAAATTTCAATTGAGAAAGATGGTAGGATTCTGTCAAGCTTGACAAGTCCACCTGGATCACCTTACCTGACTACCATCGCCATAGTTATCTATTGCTGCTACCAAGCAACAAACTCAAACTCGAATTTTCTTTATTAATTAGGACATTAACTATCTCTTTCAATCGTCCATTTTCAATCTCTTTCAATGTTGTCTTCCGATTTGAAGAATAAGATAGCCAGCGCAATTACAGGCTTAAGGCATTTCATCTTATTTATTTATTTAGGAATAAAGTTTACATAGACAGCTTAAGACTAGATGACGCAGGAGACGCAACTGCGGTTCTGCTTTGTTGCCTGAAACCTAAATGAATGAATCGCAGATGTTATGAGCGACAGTTACAGCTTACCATCAGGTGAGCTCTCTGCTTGTTTGGCACTGCATAGCATAAGAAAAGAGACAAAAAAATTATGCGACACAACGATGACAATGACACCCGTAGGTATTAACAAACAATACAAGTCAAGTAGCGTTAGATACTATGCGTTCTCACAGAGCTCGTCTGCTAAGTGAACTCATTGCGTCCAATAGGGCTCTTTCATTCATTTTGACGAACGCATAGTGTCCATCGTACCTTATGCGTTCGTGAGACCCCATAACGTAACTACGTTTCTGAATAATAAAAATAATCATCTTAGCGTTGTATCGGTTGAATTTTCGCGCGCTAAGGGCCCCGGGTCCGCTTTGACGGATTTGTCTTTGGCAGGATTTGGGCGTATCAGGAAATTACAGTGGATCGACTTTTTGACTTCCGTGACTCTGTTTCTGAACACTGGTACAAAATAAAAGATTATCCTCATTTTGTGATATCGGTGTCACTCTGCCAAGCGTAGTGGGCAATCCTTCCAATCAAGTCCACCGGTGGACTGCGAGCTATTACTAGGAATTGCCATGAAAAATACTTTATAACACAACACAACATCATAATAAGCAATAAGCGCCTGACTATTAAACATGGCAAAACCCACGACCGGGGCATTATATTTTTGCGCAGGTGTTTTCTTGAATATTAAAGTTTATGTGTACCCTCTTAAGTCGTTACACTTGGGGAGAAATTACCGGTATTTTTCACAGTTTAGAATGACATGGAGCACTTTCGTGAGCGGGGGAGAATAGGGTGCCGGTGCAAAGGTTGGAGTTTGTTGTACCTACCCGTAGACAGTCATTTAAGTAGGTAGGTGGGGTGATCGCGTAACCCATAGTACCGAGACGTATTCGTCATTTAAAATAAATTAAACAACTGTTATGTTACAATGGTTACTGAGAGTAATCAAAAGAGAAAAGTAATTGAACTCATGAGATAAGAAAAATTGGCAGTAAAATGATAAACATAAAACTGCGATTAATCCATTTAGCCCCGCTTACACAAACTTTTTAAACTCGTTTAATTTTTTATATAAAGTTTATTGTTTAAGTATGAGCTTAAAATATGCGTTTAAGAAAATGGTGCAAGCCGCCACTTGTTTTAATGTCTAAACATCGTTTAGATCGCTTTCACGTTAGCTATTACTTTTAAGTTGTTTTAATGTCTAAACATCGTTTAGATCGCTTTAACGTTAGCTATTACACAGTGTTCCAAGAGTTGACTGGCGATCTACCGGCACTATGTATCCGTCGAAATGAAAGGTAGCGAGCAAAATTGACAAACCATAGAACCTTATTGAACGCAGTGCCTTCACCTTGCAAACGGTAAACGTATCGTAACGTACTGGCGATTCCTTTTGTTGCGTTGGTAATTCCTAGTAAAACTAGAAATCAAACCAAAACGATCTCTGGTTGCACATAAAATCTCGTTTCGAAATAGTAAAAGATCCGACAACGGTCCGGCAACGAAATGAAAACGTTCCAATCGTAACACATATATGCAATCGCACCACTATTTTAGTTGATTGCGAGCGCGGGCTGTGGCCCTGTCTCAGCACTCGAGCGAACCTGGGCTTTGTGCTACTCTCTTGTGGCGACGTTTATGCCTCCACTCTACACCTTGCGACTTGCATTGTACTATCCTACGTAGGTACCTAGTGCCAGCCGAGGTGTGAGCAATTTTGCTACAGGACGGGGATGGTGAACGTTTACTGGCAAACGTGAGATTGGTGCGGCATCTCGGCTATTGGAGGATAGGATTAATTTTGAATTGCTTGGATAAATAATAGGAAAATATGAGTAATGTACATTAAGTTAAATGCTAACCGATGCTTTTACGGTGAGGGATAACATCGTGATGAAACCTGCAAATTCAGGCAACTGAATTTGTAAGCATTATCCAATCTTGTCAGGTTCCGTTGGTAGCAGGGTCACGGAGGTCAGATGGTAGTCGCTCTACTGTAATTAGCTGATCGCCAAATCCTATATCATGGTCAAGGCAGACCCCGGGCCCTTGTCCTCGAGAGCACAACCGGGACATTAACGGTAATAATAGGAAAATACATACAAATATCTGATTTACAGGACCGTAAAAGTGGAATAATGTGGTTTTGCCTACCCCTACGGTAGAAAGGCGTGACGTGGTGTTTAAGTATATTGTTTCATCTGTGAAAGATCATGATAACCTGTCAAAAAAATTCACGTATCACGTAGTCATGTGAGACCCCTGAAATTTGGGTCGTCACGCCCAAATTGTGACATAACTTGGCTAAGACACCTAAATACGGTAAAGTAGCAGTAGCTACTAATATTCGATAACAAAATCGAAGATTCTTGCCTGCGCTGGTTTGGTCATGCGCAGGAAATAGTTGCCTAAACCTACCGGTATTAGGAAAGAGGTCCCGCGGGAGACCTAAGAAGCGATGGATTGATATCGCCGAGTGGCCAAGACTTGCGACGTGAGGATACCGAAAATCGGGCGAAGTGGAGAAGAAGGCATAGGACAGCGTGCCCTGGAAGCAGCCTGATTGTCGGATGATGATGTTGAGGGCGGGGTAGGAGTAGGAATAGAGTTAATTAAATGAAAATCACTCACACACATTGAATCACAGCTAGAGTAGTTAGGTAATCATAATAACGCTCCACACTACAAAGGCAGGCACATCCAGATCTAGAAAAGTTCAATTTACGCTTTACCAGAATCGAACTGAGCAAATGTGGCATACCTAAATTTAAAAATGACAACCGGCCAGCAGTATTGGAATCAAAACGAACGCCTCCGCAATCGCTGATAGTTTTTTGGATCCCCTTTATGCTCAGTTGGAAATATGGCACTCGCGAGGCTTTCCAGGACCTGTCTACTCCGGGGACAATGCAAAATTCAGAGATATAAACCGAACGGCGCGGCACCGCGTCGCGTCGACGCCATTTTGCGCGGCCCGTTCCCGCCGTTTTATTTCCCGCGCTTTTGGCTGCCACTTTAATGTTTCAACCGAATTTTGGAGTTAGAATCGGATATTGCGAAATTGGGAATTCTTTAAGCGAAAGAATTCCCAATTTCTTTCAATTTCAATTTCAAAGGGAATTCTTTGTCTGCTTGTGTGCAGGATTTGGGATAGGTATTAGTTCGGTGCTGCTAGAAATTGCATGTAGCTCTCTGGTATGGCTGGATCGTGGAATAAGCCGCCCGTGTCACAGAATACTGATTGCCTGTGTTATGAAAATTGGTTTTCATGGTGCAGTCGCCGAACCATTTCATCATGTGGATTTGTTAGTTATCATTCCTTATAATGATATCGGTAAGTCCTTTAATATGGGTTACGCCTAGAAAATGTGAATAATGACAATAAAGAATCCACTATCCATACAAAATTAGCGCTACGCGAGTTTGCGCGAACACGTTTGGCCGGTCCATACAAACACAATCGTACTCAATCGGATATTGCTCGCGCACTCGCGTCGCGCTAGAGCGGACTCAGCTGGCAGCTGACACACGCGTATGGTATATTTGGGCCACCATACAGCACGACTTATCTGGCCTCGTTTGTTAGCACTATTCTATTTAATACGTATATGTATATTATAATGAATATACCCCGAAAACACGCGTGCGAAGTCGGGGCGGGTTGCTAGTGTCTCATAATTTTATACCTATATCAGTAATAATAAGTAAATATTATTCAAACAATTTATCGAGTCGAGGAGAAAGGCTCGAGACAATAATAGGATTATTGCGGCCCTTTGTTGTATGGATTGGAATACTAACTACGATTACGTACAGCAGCTACTACCCCCGACAGGTCGAAATGGCAATTTTCTAGTAATCCAACATCACTCGACACTTATCCGAATCTTTCTCCTCATAATATTATCGTGACATAGCTCACGTCCGCGATAGGTCGACGTGGCACTTTTTGACAGTAGGTGCAGGTGATTCGTTCCTTTTTCTTCCATTGTTGGCAGAATATGAGATGAGCCGATGAGAGTTGGTCTGTAGTTCGAACGAAGTGTGCACGGAAGAGCAGTAAGTCGCACTCCATATAATAATGGTACCTTCTGGCCACCTTCCAGCTCCACCGTCGGAATGTTTTTTAATAAGTACCACTAAGGTGACAAACAAGCTTACGGCCGGTTTGATGAAAAGCAATCACCGCAGCCTATGGACATTTATAATACCAGGGGCATCACCCACGCGTTGCCGACCCCGTAAACACCTGGCTACCTTCTAGTACCAGTCTATTATTACTTTGAAATACACTTCAAACGCACTCGAAGTAAATAATCTCGATCCCTCACACTTATCAATAGAGTGGAGGTGGCATACCCTATCATGATAACCGAACTATTGTGGAACGTTAAAACAAAGGCTCTATTTACAATGCCCGGCGTGAGCCGTCGGCTGTTTGAGTTGGCAGCCACTAGGCTTTGTCTCCCATCCCTTTCACAAGTCACATGTCAAAGGTAAACAGAGTTTAATTTGAGTAAGCAATCGAGGTATTGCCGGTAGGGGTGGGAGGGCGGCGGCGATGAGGATTTCCGGACGGCTTTAAGCGATGATAAAACTAAAGTAGGGAAATTTAAGACCCCAAAACCTTAAAACCCGATTAAGTCTGGAAATTGTCGACGTGAGACAAACTTTTCACGTGTTGCGGGGGCGCTAGGCGAGGCGAGAAGGCAGCACTTTTAGAATTTTATGGAATTTTATGAATATGAATCTAATGACACCACAAATTTATCTACTAACATAGCATAGGCAATATTGTTCATTTATTAACAACTTATGAAATAATAATCCTGAAATAAATAATTTGAATGGAATTAAATTAATAATACGGCTATTTTTGGATAACTCCACTTTTCGTTTGGCCGTGGCTCCCCGGCTCGGTGCTGAGGACTGCAACCCACATAAATACCCGTGTGGAATAGACGGCGACCACCTGGGACACCACGGTCTATCCTGTCAAAAAAGCGCAGGCCGCTTTTCACGCCATGAAGCCTTGAACGACAAGTTGCGCCGCTCTCTCGCTACCGTCAACGTGCCGGCTATTCTAGAGCCGAACGGTATCGCATGTGACGATGGTAAGAGACGGGACGGAATGTCGCTCATCCCTTGGAAGATGGGTCGGGCCTTAGTGTGGGATGCAACGTATGTCGACACTCTGGCACCCTCCCATCTGCCATTTACTTCTAAAAAGGTTGCTGCTGCGGCTGAGACAGCTGAAAGGCAAAAAATTGTGAAATACCGGAGTATCGGCACCCAATACAATTTTGTTGCATTTGGTGTTGAGACCCTGGGTCCCCGGGGCGCTCTCTTTGTACAGAGAACTTGCGAAGAAATTGGTCGACATTACAGGTGACCAAAGAAAGAAAGAAAGAAAGAAAGAAAATACATTTATTACACATAGCACACCACGACACAATAACAGTTACAATTACATACAAAGGACACATTAACATTTAAAATATCTTAATTAAGACAATATGTAGTCTCCCATAGTGGTGTGTGGTGCCGCCACCTCAAAGAATAGCACCACCCCATCTCTTCCCGTGGGTGTCGTAAGAGGCGACCAAGGGACAAATCCGAAAGGTGGGCAGCAGCATCTTTCTGGGTAGATTTACATCAACTGCACTGCGATCTCCAACCCGCCTGCCAAGCGTGGAGATTATGGCAATGACCTCCCCTTTCGTGGGAGAGGCCCGAAGTCCTGCAGTGGACTGTTATGGGCTGTGATGATGATGATGATGTAGTCTCCCATCACACTGTCGGTGCCGCAGCGGCTAGCGCAAATGGTACCCACTCAGCATGTGCTGTGAGGCGCAAGAAACGACTCACAGCGCTGGTATTCTGTGGGCCCATTGTTTGGGTACGTCACGAAGAGCTGGCAGCCACCTCGCACAAAGAATAAGCATTGTTATTCAGAGAGGTAATGCTGCCAGCATCTTGGGTACGCTTCCACACGGCCCAAAGTTTTTACATATTTTAATTTAGGTAATTTATTTTTCTTTTTATTAAACATATTAATTATTATGTTAGTTGATATTAATAAACAAATTAGTTGATATACATGCAAAATCCACACATCGAAAAAACCACACAACTAAACTGAACTAAAGCCTTAAAACCCGAATGAGTCCGGAAATTGCCGACGTGAGACACGAACTCCGTACGTGTTTGCGGAGTTACTAGGCGAGTGGGGCAGCACTATAGGCGTGGATACAGACTCTCCACATGAGGACTCTTGGAGCGTGAGACCGCTAGGGCTCTTTGCCTAATGGGCACTCGGGAGGCTATCGATCTGCATTTGTTACTTTCACAGCTTAATATACCACTGTAATGCGGTGCAGCGAGGATTGCGCTATGAAGATATATTGAGCTCTTTTGGAGTGGAGAGGCGGCTGATTGATTGAGATACTGCGGTTTAAACAAAGAGTTTTATGAAATATAGTGTTTTAAATTCGATTTTTACTGCGTCCGAGGGGAAAAGTGATACTACTGCTGCAGCCGGATTTAAATGCACCACAACTTAGAATTAAATTTTTCAAAATCAAAAATAATAACATTTTACCCTCGTCAAAAAGATCCCTTACACATTACTTTTAATTACAAAAACAATACACTGGAAACAGTAAATTCATTCACATTGTTGGGTGTAGATATAGATAGACACATAGATTGGAAAAATCATATTGGGAAAATCTGTAAAAAAATATCAAAATTTTCGTATGCGCTACGTGTAATAAAAACATCTACTAACTTAGATACTGCCCTTGCTACTTATTATGCATATGCTCATGCGTGGCTGAACTATGGAGTAATCCTGTGGGGATGCAGTACAGATGCACCTACACTCTTTATTTTGCAAAAAAAGCTGATTCGGATATTGGCAAAAATTAAACAAACTGAAACATGCAAACCACACTTTCAGAAACTGAAGATTCTTACACTTCCGAGTATGTATATTTTTGAAATGTGTAAGTTCGTAAGGAACCACCTAGGCTCATATCCCAAACGTGAAGATTTGCCTACAAACATGAGTTTGCGCTACAAAAGCAAGTTAATGCTTCCAGTGTCTAGACTAAAGATCCACAATACAAGCACATATACCATGTCCATCAAAATATATAATAAATTACCTGAAACTTTGAAAAAAGAAACAGATGGCAAAGTTTTTATTAGGAAGCTTAAGAAGTTACTCTTAGCTAAGAGTTACTATAGTTTAAATGAATTTTTTAATGAGAAAAAGTGATATCAATGACTTATTTTGTATTAAGGCTCTATATCTGTACTTGTTATGACTTAGAATATAATTTTTCTAATGATTTTTATCGGTTATTGACATTTAATTTATTAAGAATTGATTGTTGACAATGTACTTAAATTTGATAAGGTGAAATTTAACTTAATTTTATTTAAATACTTGACATATTTTAATTTTTGATGTATCGCTAATTGATTAATTAATTAATTTGTTATTGATGAACATGTAATAATTTATGCATTATGGAATTTAAATTTAATTGTTAAGATAATTTTGTTTTCTATATTTCTTATTATTTTTGCAGTGCCCTCACAGGGTCACATGAGATACTTACCTATTTTTAAGATCTAATGTTATTATATTACCATGTGAAGCAATAAATAAATGACAAATGACAAACACTCTTTTCGTGAAATAATTATGTTTAATGAGTTTAAATCACTCACTGTGCTCAGCTGTTTACATTAAATTAATACATAAAATAGACAAAATGAATGGATTTTTACAATAAAAGTAGAAGAGGAAAAAAGGCACTATCATCGTACATACGCATTAAAAATTTAAAATGTTCACACCGATGACCCCCCGGAATTAATAATAATAATAATATAATAAGTTCTTTATTCATATAAGATTTGTACATTACTTAGTTAGGCACACTTGTAGTACGTAGAATTAGTATTTGTACAAATTAATTGTACCCAGAAATTCGAGTTTGGTTCCACCTTTGTAATGCGAAGGGATTGGAACACGTTGCCTGCGTTTGTGTTTCCCGATCATTATAATCTGGACGCCTTCAAGGCTAGAGTGAATAGGCTGTATCTAGACAGGCATGCTCCATCTTCGGCTGCATCGTCGCTTACCAACAGGTACGAAGTAAAAAAATAATAAAAATAGTATAAAATAGATTCTGCAAGTGGCTGTTGATAGCAATTTTTATTTCTAGGAGTTGTGTACTAACATGAATCCGATCGAACAAGAGAATATTGCCTGTTCTTGTTGCTTTTTTAGTTCTGCCGTAGGAATGAAAATGGAATTCAGAATCTATCTAGGTACGAATTATCTATTGATCAAGTCTATCTATTTCCAAGCCGGGTCATGCAATGTGGTGGTCATCTTGGCGTTCATGTCCCGGTTATGCTGTCGTGCACGAGGGCCCGGGGTTCACCTTGACCATGATCCAAGATTAGGCAGATCAGATAATTACAGTGGAGCGACTGCCACCTGACCATATTCGATAATGGTTACACAGTCAGCCACTTGAATGTGCAGGTTTCATCACGACGTTTTCCCTCACCGTAAGAGTATGCCCAAGAAGCGATGGCTTGACGTAGGCAAGAATTATATGCGCGCCAATAGCCTCACCACTAGGGATGCCGAAGACCGAGCGAGGTGGGCCAAGAATAGCACGAAAGCGGACCCTGGGCTCTCGCGTTCTGCGCAGGAGCGCAACTGAGACATGACGCCAAGATGATGATGATGAAGATCATCGGCAAGCATTCAATTAATGTACGCAACTCAGAAATAAGTCATTGGTACAGGGCCGCAATGGGATTCAAACCCGGTGCTCTGGCTTACGAGTCCGATACGGCCACCGACACTCCTACCTATGGCACGCCGGCCATACCCCGGCTCCATATTGATTAGTTAATTAGTCCTAGCTGCTCAAATTAACAAAATAACACACCCACCCACTAACATCGAAACTACTAAATTAGCAACTCAATCCAACGCAGTCATTAAAAAATCCCAGGGCAAGCTATTTCACTCAGGCCAATGTAACTAATGCGCATAAATTTTTACCACAAGAGTGCTTCACCGCGAAAATATGCAAAATAACGTGTAGCGAGCCACATGTGCTCTTTATTAGGAAGAGTGGAGATTGCAATAAGGGTGGTAAGTTCGCCCATTCGCGCGCTGTAGTGCCCGTAATGACTGCCGTGAGTGCCATGTTTTTCTCTATTAGCATTTTGCATACATGGTAAAAGAGTACCCGTAGTATCTACTTAATGGAAAGCCGTTCATCAATTTTTTTTGTACTACGTAGTGACAAATGAGCAGACAACGCACCTGATGGTAAGCTGTAACTGTCGATAAGGGCGTAGCCAGAGCATTGGTTAGAAATTCAACGTAAATATCTCAGAAAAGTGTCATTGCTACATGGCCGCAGCGGGATTAAAACAAGTTTTGGCTTCATATGGGTGGGAATCGTTTCTTCAGTAATAAAGCAGCAACCAGGCAGCCCGGCAACCCGTAGTTCAGAGCTCACATTACGCTGACAAAGACGAATGCCGCGAGACGACGCTGTAAGATGCAATTCCGCGGCGCCATTCACTCCCGCACGCTATTATGGCAGCCATAGTGTTCCGTGAGCGTCTGCATATTGAATTCCTTGTAATTGCACTGGAATTATGATTAAAATTTGTTATCAAAATGTATTTTTTCCCCTCTTCTTTTGCCATTGTAAATATATTCCTATGAATAAATTCCCAAAATTAAGTTAGTCATCATTATCCTAGCGCTTATCCCAGCGCTCATACTCATTTTTTTCTACTTCGCCCGGTCATCGGTATCTTCGGGTTATATGGCGCTGTCCTAATTGGCCTCGGGCGAGCCATGGTCGCACGAGCGTTGCCAGTTAGGACAGCGCTTAAGCCTTTGGCTCTCGCATCCGACTCAGCGATGTCGTTCCATCGCTTCTCAGGCCTTCCAGATACCGGCAGGATCAGACACCTATTTCCCATATTATCGTAAGAAAGTGTATCTAAACATGTAGATAGTACGTACAAAGCTGTGCGTCTGTTTCATTCCGACGCATTGCACCAGAAACGCAAATTACCTTAGGTACACGTCAATGAACGCTATTTATGTATTCGCTTACTTGTAGAGTTTCCATGGTGTTTAGGTATTGTAGCATGTGTGCTCGGGCAGGCCTTAGGTAAGGACGGGTTTTAAGACAGGTAGGTGTCCGAGGCCGTATGTTTGGACGGGCTCTAAGTTAAGTAGGCGTTCGGGTTGGCCTGGTGCTCCTGTAGGGTAACCGGGGCTTTAGTCGGTTAAGTAGGTTAGAGCAAGTAGGATGTAGGGGTGTAGGCTTAGATAGGTCGGAGCAAGTAGGACGCAAGCTGTTAGCCTGCGTCTATGAGCACACATAGCACTAGCTAGGTAATAATTCGAATGCGTTCCATTTGAATTTGATGTAAGGTATCCTATGTATTTTGTAGGATTCTTCTAGAGAATATAACTTCAATTAGGCATTTGCATTTTTACTTTAATATCAGTATATCACTCAGTGCTACAGTATCTATCTATAGATAGTACTTAGTAGTTTGCACCACTCTTGCACAATGTACTATAATGAAGTCTAGGTGGGCGGGGATATTGGCTAAAATGGAATAGTCAAAGCCGCTGCAACAGTTTTAAATCGTTTTCTTCAAATTAATGGTTGCCAATTGTTCAGGGCCGAAACCATAGCCTCCTTCATCTTACAAGCCATGCTGTAGCACGGAACGGCAACGTCGCTGTGAACCGATTTACTCACTGTTTATATGTCAATGTGCGGGAAAATTATGAATTTTATGATGATAAATTAAAAATATATTGGTGAAACTGTAAATTAACGCGTTTGTATGGACCATATACGAAGGTAAATAAAAGTAAAAATATTTATAATTGCGCCAAAATTGGATAAATACGATTTTTAAAAAACAACCCTTGACTATTTTTGTTGTTCGTTTTTTACTTTTTTCATAAATCAAATTCTGTTTTATAATCATAATCTTTCTCTAATAGATGCAAAGGCGATGTTGCATTTGAAAGATGCAAGTAAAATTATGATTAAACCTTAAAAATGGGCAAGAAGCTGTGCCGAAGTTTTGCTTTCCAAAAGATGTAATTCTATTGAACAAATTGACTTCTGCTATTCCCCAAGCATGCTGGAGGCCTATCGAAGGATCCTTCGCATGCAGCAAACGTTTTCGCAGTGTGAAAGTTATCACAACTACTTTAAACCACGATCTTTGATTACTTAGATCGACGATGATGGGACCGTTGAAAGAGTAGAAAGGTACAATAGGTAAGTAAGTAGTTAGTTTTCATATGCTTAGATACTTAAATAAGAATGTTTAAAATGTATTATACCTAATAGTAAATAAATTGGGCAATATTTTGGCTGGCATAGATTATTTCATTTCATAATAGATTTTGGCTGCGACTGCGTCCTCATATAATTCTGTTATAACGTTCTGGCCCCTTTTACGGGAATCACATTAAATTTCGGGATAAATTATAGCAAACGTGCTATTCTAAGCTATATGCTATATAACTGCCAAATTTCATTAAATACCGGTCAGTAGTTTTTGCGTGAAGGAGTAACAAACATCCATTACATACAAAACCAAACATATATTATACTTATTGTATTTCGCATTTATAATAGTAGGATAATATTATTGCAAGTAAATAGATAGGTAAATAGTAGGTACAGGAATCTATCCAATTTCATATTATCTAACTAATGCTTATACTTAATCACTTAAATAACTAATAACATTAAACGACGACGACCGCGAAGAAAGTTTTACAGTAATTTTCAGGTTCACTAAAATTAAAAAATGCGACGTTGTCAAACTTCTGCGCATGTCTTGTAAGATGAAGGAGGCTATGGCCGAAACGCTTGGGCCGTGGGGACCAGGCGCTCATACTCTCTTCAAAGAGTTGTCTGTGGCGCCTGGTTAACACTTCGCACGACCAAAAGGTCAATACCTTGGCCAAAGGATTAGCCTCGCGATACAGCGAGGCAATGCGGCCATCCTTTTGGGAACAATTCCTTTAACCAGGGACTTGAGGCAAGTTTTTTATTTGTAAATATGATTTTATAATTTAGTATTAGCATTATTTAATTTATTTCCGTCATCTAAATATTTCTATTTCTAATAAAAATTATTACATTGTTCAGCAACTATCGAGAATCTATAATAATTAGCCGACAGAAAAAGTCGGATAACCCCCGACCATGTTTACATATACGCAATTATTTTTAAACTACTGCACCAGGTCGTCCCGTGACCTGCAACTGCGTCAAAATACCTGGCTACTCGTAAGTAGGGTTGCCAACCCTACTATATAATATAGTATCCTACTATATTAGGAGTCTACCTACTATAAATTAAAAATTAAAATATAGTAGGCAAAACTACTATATTTAATTAGCAAAACATTACCACTTACCGCAACACGGAACGTGTCCATAAGATCCTCAAAAGAAAAATTTTCCTGAACGATCATGAGCCTTGACATTTGTATGACGTGAAGTCAAACTCAAGTCAAATAAAACAAAACAGCTATGAAGCTCAATGTAGCAGAAAATATACATTTAAGAAATAATATAGGTACGAAAATTTTATTTAAAAAACCTACTATATATTTTTTTATTAATTCCCTACCTACTATATTGTTATGGCTTCTAAACCCTAAAATACTATATTTGGTCTATAAAAAGTTGGCAACCCTACTCGTAAGCCAAGGTACGCGGTGAGAAAGTCAGAAAATAACTTTTTAATATTTTTTTCGCCGCGATAGTGTAAAGCAGCACACTGCTAGTTGGAAACAGACATACTGTTAGCGAATTGCGCTCTCAAATACCAAGTTCGCAAAGCTTTTTAAATTAAAGCAGAAGAAATGGTGGTTGAAGCTACTATGCTCTGCGGGTCTATTTAGTTTCACCCCGACTGCGACGAAGCCCGAAAGGTTCTTTTTATATTGTACATATTCATCATCACAGCCCGTAACAGTCCACTGCAGGACTTAGGGCCTCTCCCACGAAAGGGGAGGTTATTGCCATAATCTCCACGCTTGGCAGGCGGGTTGGAGATCGCAGTGTTTAAATAATACAATGGAAAACGCTGCTTCCCATTTTCCAGACCACGGAGACTCTTGATCTTTTGCCTCTTTTGTACATATTATTAGTGTAAATTCATTAAAAGCTAGCTACATTATTCCCGAATGACATAGTATACTTTTCATACCGGAAAAATAATAGGATTCCGCGGGGTAATCGAATGCGCGCGGGAGAAAACCTCTGATTGCTTACCGCCCGAAACAATTCAATTAAATCCAAATCACTGCACCAATTGTTCTAGGCTAGGAGGAGGATAGGTATATGTGACAGTGTGTGTACAGTCCCAATTTTTCCCTCTTTAACTCAGTCACAGAATAACATCAAACCCTAAAACATCTCAGCAATCCGTATCCCGAAATACACGTCTGCTCCACCGTCGCACGGTGCAAATAAACACAAAAACCTCGGCGAAAGCAAGTGGAATCACTTACGGAGCCCTAATTGGAGTCCCGACAAAGAGGAGGCGCTTTTGTTCGGTTCATTAGAGCCGGCACTCCGGCGCAAGGAGCCCTCGATGGAGATACGGCACGATGCAAAACACTCCGCGCTATCTACGCTTTTATGCTGTCCTGGTACAAATTTAGAGAAAAACATGTATTTATAGGAGTATAGGTAGCGAGTTTTGGTTTTGTCTTTTTTTTATCATTCGCCGAATTCCAATAAAGTAGGGGTAAGATCACAGGTTTGAATATACGAGAATCTTAGTAATATTTTTTAGTAAGAAGAATCGAACAAGCAGTTCACTTGTGATCTAAGTGATCTCCGCCTTCCATGAATATCCGCAATACCATGAATGTGTTAACGTTCGTATATAAAGGAGGTGTTTCTAGAGTTATAATAGATTATCATATAACCATGTAATAGTCTACTCTTGGACCTCCCCCCCTTCCCCTTAAAGCATTAAGTCCCTCAGCAGCTTCAGAGACAGCACCAAAACGATCAGCGGCAGTGATTTTTTGTCAGAGATGTGGTCCCTCACTATAAAGCTCACTTTCAACAAAAGCACTGCCCGCCCAATGGGAAAGATAATATAATACTTTACGCCAAAGGGGATAGGAAAGGTTATGGTCGTAGTCTCACTGCGCGATCGAATGAAAAATGAGGAGTTCCATAGGTGAATATCTATCACCGACATAGCCTGAAGGATTGCAAGGCTCAAGGTGCTGCTGGCGAAGCACATAGCTCAAAGAACAGATAGCTGCTGAGGCAGTAACATCCTCGAGTGGCGACCACGTACCCGGTCACAAAATCAGTCTTTCTGGAGACCTTTGATGGAGGGCTATGCCTAGCAGTCTTTAGATAAATGTTTGTTATGTAGATTTGTCGTCGCTGGTCGTTTTGGTGCCGAAACCGAAGCTATCAAACATAACAGAACGAAACGGAATAGAACAGAGCCGAGCAGAGCGGAGCGAATAGGAGCGGATCGGAGCTAGGTGGAGCAGAGCAGAGCAGAACTGAACAGAATATAATAAAAATAACAAGGGTGTTCTCTATAAACTCCTACTTACTAACACTCTACAAATCCCCAGCAGCTAGCAACTATCTAGATACACAATAGAAAAAAAAAACTCAACATCGATTGTGTTGTTACATCGAGTTTCGCCGGGAAATTGGCTCTTTAAAAGTCCCGCGCTTATTAATCCCGCGGGAACAGTTCCCGGGGACGAGTGGCCACTCGAAATCATTGTTGTGATCGCGGCTTCCCCGCATCGTAACGATCCAATCGATGACAGAGCCGGATATATAGTAAGTTGTTTGTTTATTCTTTGTGGGAATACATTGTGTGATACAGTAAAATTGTGGTACATACAGTAGGTATCTGAAACGTTCCAAATAATGAAACACCGTTAGAATCAAAAGATTAGAGTACATAAAAACAAGAAAAGAGAAAAAGTTTGACGTAGAGAGGCACCCAGCTTAGTCCTCACAGTGGCAATGTGGTCTGCAAACTTAAATGACTATGAAACTTAAGTGCACGAATATTAGCTCGGTTGGCATATAAAAAAATAAGTCTTTTTTTGTTTAGGGAGGTAGAGCTCGTCTAGTGTAAAATGACGCGCCCCACTACTTAGTTAGTTGATTTCGATGTGTGAGTGCAAATATTGATAACGACACTTCATCTGTGTGAGAGCCAATGAACGACGCGTGCTCCTACGTTTGAATCTCACCGGCAACTGAATGACCATTTGTATATGTATTGCGTCCATATTTTAAACTTGCTTGTGTGCGTTAATGCGATAGTGGGGCGCGTCATTTTAGATTAGACGAGCTCTACACGGGCGGACGGTCCACTGATGGAAAGTGGCCACCGTCGTCCAGGACATCTGAACGGGAGCGGATGCGAAGCCGGCCTTTAAGGAACCTGTAGACTGTGATGCTTTAACCCCATTCATAAAGAGATACCTACATTGTTTGAACCCCAAACAACAACGTAGGAGTATTATTTAATCCACACCATTCTCCCATCCCACCCTATCACCAACAAATCTTCCCAGATCAAAGCCCCGACACTCAATTTGATTACAATCTGCAGGGCCTTCGCAAACGTGTGCGTGCAGTTCTACAAAAGCGCAAACTACTGAGAACTCATCAAATCAGACGGCATTCAGTGTCGGAACAATGCGGGGTGAGGGCGGGGGGCTGCGGGGCGCGGGGGCGGTTATGCACTTCAAAGAGCACCAACTATCTGACAGAGCGACCACTACAAAAGCGTCACCGGCAAAGTTCCGTTGCCATCCCACAATTATCTAAATGCGAGGCGAGGTGTCGGCGCCGGCAAGGAGTAGACGGGGCCAGTAGCGTCATCGACGAAATATATAAGGCGTTATAAGTGTTTGTAAAAGCCTAAATTGAATAAACGTATTTGAATTTAAAGTTGAAACAACATTCTTTAAAAAGGGTCTTGTAGGTGTTGCTGATGCCCTTAGGCGGCGGCTACCACTTTCCATCAGGTGGATCGCTTGTTACAGGGACAGGCAAGCGGGCCATATACATAGATAGAGACAGTCTGCCTATCGTATTAAAGAAAAGATGGAAAATGTTTGCCTGGACGTGTTTTATATATTTCGCAGTGTTATAAATGTAACAATGGAAAACTGCTGCTCATTTTCCAGACTACGGGGACTCTTAGAATTCTTGCCTCGAAAAAGTTAGTCGCCTTATACGAATCAAATCAAATCAAATCAAAATTTCTTAATTGATTAGGACATTAAATATCTCTTTCAATCGTCAAAAAGGAGGGGGGTAGGAAAGTAGGAAGGAAACACACAGTGACACGCTGACCGCCCTATGTCTGTAGATAAACATATCCCTCGCCAACCACAACCGAACCGGGCTCGAAAATGCCAGACAGAGCCGGAACGCTATATTATATTATATACTCGTAGGTATGTCTAGTATAATTAAGAAAAACCACCTAAAACTACAGCAAGAGTAAGCCAGTCCACCAAGGCAGCACCCGTTCACGAGTATAACGCAGGGCCCAGCCATCGTCCAATTCAACCATATTTGAGGGAAAAGAGCGACCCGGCCCCCACGCCACCGCCAGACAGACTTTTAAGTGAGCGTGCATCACACATGCCACCCTACTCTATCCTATCCCTACCCTATCGCTACCTTACCCCTACCCTATCCTACCATTGCCTTAACCCTACCCTACCACTACCTTACCCCTACCCTACCACTATCTTACCCCGACCCTACCACTATCTTACCCCTACCCCACCCTATACTACCTTACCGCTATCTTACTCCTACCCTACCCTACCCCTACTCTAACTACTACCCTACCCCTACCCTAGCGCAGACAGGAGACACCATGTGTGGGAGAGGAAGGAAAATTAACGCCGCTTCCAAGGTGGTTCTCTGTGGGGGAAAGAAACGGCAAGAAACCCACAGAGCCTACGTTAATTCTTTTTTTTTTTTTAAACATGTCTTATGTACTAATACATTATTTGTCCTATATACTATCTTAAAAGTAAATACCTGTATAGAACAGCAGTTCAGTCCCATGGACTTTTGTCATTTACATATTCAGATATACTATAATAACTTTTTTGACATAATTTGTTTTTTATAGCGACTTTAAATTTATTCAATGGTAAATTCTGAATATCTGTTGGAACCTTATTATAAAAGCGTACACATTGACCCATAAATGATTTGTGGACTTTGGCTAGACGACAAGCACCAGCAACAAGCTTATCTTTATTTCTCGTATTAATATTATGAACATCACTATTCTTCTTAAATAAGTGTAAATTTTTATGAACATACATTAAATTCTCATATATATATTGTGACGGCATTGTCATTATATCAATGTTCCTGAATTTATCTCTTAGTGAAGTTCTAGGTCTCAATTGATAAATCGCGAATAGCCCTTTTCTGCAATACAAATACATTGTGCCAGTCGGCAGCGTGTCCCCACAGCAGTATGCCATAGGCCATAATACTGTGGAAATAACTAAAGTAAACTAATCTTGCTGTAGCCTCGTCAGAAATACTCCGTATTTTCTTTACAGCATATGCTGCAGAACTTAGCCTTTTCGCCAATTTATCAATGTGAGGACCCCATTGCAATTTATTATCCAGGGTAAAGCCTAAAAATACTGTAGAATCAACAAAATTCAAATTTTCGCCTTTTATTTGTACATTAGTGGGCACTGATCTAACATTTGGCAAAGAGAATTTTAAACATTTTGTCTTCTTGCCATTCAGTAATAAATTATTAACCGTAAACCAGTTTACCACTTCTGCAATAGCCTTGTTCACGTCTTCATATGTTAATTGTTGTCTTTTTACTTTAAATACTAAAGATGTATCGTCCGCGAACAAGACAATTTCATGGGTATCTTTTACAAAGTACGGTAAGTCATTTACATAAACAAGAAACAAAAACGGGCCCAAAATAGATCCCTGGGGGACACCCATAGAGACAACAGACCCCATAGATCTCTCTCCGTTTACATCAACTTTTTGAATTCTATGACTCAAGTATGAATTTAGCAAGTTCAGGGCCAAGTCCTTTATTCCATAATGTTGTAATTTCCTGACCAAAATGTCATGATTAACGCAATCAAAGGCTTTGGATAAATCACAGAAAACCCCTAAGGCATCACGTGATTCCTCCCACGCCCCAAAGATATGTTTAATAAGTTCAACACCTGCATCAGTTGTTGAACGACCGCGAGTAAACCGAATTGTTTATGATGCAATAGGTTACTTCCATAAAAATGAGCTTTTAGTTGATTTAATATGATTTTCTCAAATATTTTACTTAGAGTCGGTAAAATTGAAACTGGTCTAAAATTTGTAGGATCCGTTGTATTACCAGTTTTCAACAATGGAATAACTTTACTGTGCTTCATCAGGTCAGGAAATTCACCATTATCAACACAATTATTAAATATATTCGCTAAGTGGACAGCAATAACATCAATTACAGAGCTAATAATTTTTACCGACATACCATCAATGTCGGCAGTTGCTTTCATTTTTATGGTTTTAAAAGCCTTAACTATATCTTGAGGTGTTGCATGCTCGAACTTAAAATCGATGACACTCTCGGGTACATTTTGTTTTAACAAGGATTCAGCGAGAGCAGGAGACGAACTTAAGGATTTCGTAGTTGACACTGGAATGTCTGTAAAAAATTTATTGAATGCCTCCGCAACTTCCGAGTTTTTGGTAACAACATTATCATTTATCTTTAAACTGTACTTAGTATCGCGATTTTTTACTTTTCCAGTTTCACTATTTATTATCTGCTATGTGGATTTTACTACATCTGTGCAATTTTTTAGTTTGTGTTTAACGAAATTCGATTTAGCTGTAGCACAAACGCGTTTAAATAACTTCGAATAATGTTTAACATACTCAGCAAATTCTACGCTATTATTATACGCCCGTTCTGCATAGAGCTCATATAATTTATTTCTACTCTTATGTATTCCTGCTGTCGCCCAATCGCTAAACATAAGTTTGCTGTTTACTGCCTTCACCTTTGGTTTGAATATACTATTACTTTCAGTTTTTGTCATGTGTAAAACTGAATTATAATATTCATTTGTATCATCAAAATACTTTAAATTAGATGATTTCTCTATAATGTTATTTCTAAAACTGTTTAGACGGTTGTTGTTAATTGGTACAAATTTAATAGTATTTTTTGTTTCTTTCCTCATATTAACATTAAACACAGCTAATTGACCACAATGATCGGATTGCAATTTGTTTATTACAGACTGGCTACATGCCTGGATATCACAAAAAATGTTGTCTAGACAAGTTGATGTAGTACTTGTTATTCTAGTAGGCTCTAAAAATAAGTTGATTAAATTATGACACTTAAATAATGATATTAGCCTACCAGTATATTTACAAGATACGTCTAATAAATCTATATTAAAATCTCCACAAACAACAATATTTTTATTACAATTGCTAACTTTAATAAGGGCTTCGTCCATAATTTTCTCGAACAAATCAAATGATGAAGCCGGAGGTCTGTATACGCTCATTACAATAAGTCGCTCAAGTTCTATACAGGCAATTTCAGCAGATCGTTCAACAGACAGCTTGACAATATCAGTGCGTTCCTTGCATTTTAAGCAATTACGAACAAGGATTAGGGAACCTCCATGAATTGCCTGCCCTCTTGTAAACGAACTTGCAAGTTTATGGTTGTTAAAGCCAAATATGAGCTGGTGATCTTTTAACCAATGTTCAGTAATGCAAAAAATATCAACATTCTCACCGTTCATGAATAGCTCAACTTCCAATTCTTTTTACGTCATGCCTTGGATATTTTGATGTACTAAGTTAATTATACAATTTTGTTTATTATTATAACATTTTACTTTACGTACATCCAAAGGCTTATTACCACTATTTACTAATGACTTTATGCCAGAGCAGTCCTGTATATTCTGAACAATATCAAAAGATTTATTGTTCAATTCTAACAGTGGACTGTTATATGCTGCTGATATGATACAGGACGGCTCCTTTGTCTTACATACTAGTTTAAACAGTGACCCTTTTTGTCTATTAACAAATCGGCACTCTGGTCATATCTACCTACGGTAGGAGAAATCAATAAATTAATATGGTACGCTAACATTGTAGCCAGTTTGACTTTGTACCTACGTCGAAGATACATAGTATCTTCTGTTAAAACTACTTTATCTGTAAATTTATTACAGTCAAAAAAGGTAAATACGTCTTTCTGACTGCAAGTCAAATTATACATCAAAGTATTCAACTTGTGAATACGGTCATTTTCAGTATTATAACAATTTTTAACGAAGGGAAATGCGCATAATACAATTTTTCCTGCTGACAATCCTTGCAACGCTTCAACACCCTTTATTATGTAAAATTTTCGTACTTTAAGGCTATTACTTATTAAAATTACTATATTTACATTTTGATCAATATGTTTTGAATTTTTTAAGATTTTTTGTATAATACCGCCGTACGACAAATCAGGCATGCAATAATTGGTTACTTTGGAATTCGTACAGTCGTTTAGTAACACGCCCATATTTTTGCCTATTCGATCTGAAAAAACTAGAGTCCTTTGTGTCTGCACATTAGTTCGCAATGTTTGCGCCGGCTTCGCGCTAGCAGGCCTGCTGGGTTTGCCGGGGATCGTGACGGTGGCGGCCACGGGCTCTGATGTATCGGCCGCGGGCCCGCAGGCGGTGGCCACGCGCGGCCGAACGGCGCGAGGCGGCAGCGCTCTCGGCGCGGCGCGCGTTGCTACCCGCGGGGCCGGTACCGGCTCGAGGATAGCGTGCTCGGTGGTGATGGCTACCGCGGGCTGGATGTGGGCCGCGGGGGCCGTAGAGCGCGTCGATCTCCTTGCTATGGTGGCATAGGAGGTGGCCGCAACGGCCGGTGCGGCTGTGGCCTTGAATGGCCCGTCGACCGCGGGCTGGATGTGGGCCGCGTGGGCCTTAGGGCGCGTCGTACTCCTCGCAGCGGCGGCATAAGATGTGGCCGCGACGGCCGGGGCGGCTGAAGCTTTGTGGAAGGTGAAAGAGGTGGACGCGAAAGCCGGGGAGGCCACGGCCTTACACCCGGCGACCGCGGGCTCCATGTTAACCGCGTGTGCCTCGGGGGCGACGTCAGTGTTTTGCGGCCGGGGCGCGGGGCGCTGAAGCTGCGAAGCGACACACTCACATTCCTCTTCTTTGGCAGTCATCAGTCGTTCGATCATGTCCGTGTTTTCATTCGACAATTTGACCATTTCAGAGGTAGCTTCTTTCCAAGTAATGATTTCATTTTGTGCTATTTTATATTTTCTATTTACTATCTTTAAGTCTATTTCCAATTTACGACACCCACGAGTGTAAGGGTTTAGTGCTATTCTACTCTGCCGGACACCACACGGCCACCGTACGCCTCTCTCGTAATTGACCTACTCAGAAAATGACTTGGAACAAACATAACGTTCTTCTAAATTGACTTTTCAAGAAAATGACCTGCCTCGCCAAAAGGCTATATATGTACGTTTAAATCTTTTAAAACTCCGCAACGGATTTCACTGCGGTTTTTTCCCGTCTGCGCGGCAACCCATCTGCGGCCACTCTACAGGGTGGAATTATTCAGACGCCCTTTTAAAATGTGCTTTTAGCCACCTCCTGTAATGCGACGTCGTTTCTGCAAATTGTAATGGCTCCGACAAGGATTATCAAAATTTATAACACCTTTGTGAGCTGGGAAAAATATCGCGGCGAGCCCGAGCTAAGAGGTAACTTATGGCGTCGTCTGGAGAGAGCGTAATGTCTTGAACGCTGGGCATTTAGGCGGCCTATATCTGGTTAAGTTCTTATTATTATACTAGCGGACCCGGTGCGACTTCTACCCCTGCCCGTACCGTACCGTACACCTGCCGTACACCTGCCGTACACCTGCCGTACACCTACCGTACAAAAACCTTATACCTACCTATCCTACATCTACTTTACCTTGAAGCATTCTGTTGTTGAAATACGCATTGAAATCCGTGGCATAGTTTAAAATATCTCAACGTATATAGATACATAGGGACAGACGGTGGGAAGCGACTTTGTCTACATTTATCGGAACTAACACACGACGTACCTTTGCGATTTGTTTGCCTCGACATTTTGGTCGGGTAACACCCACCGTGGTCACGAGAAGACGTCAGTCAGAAGACTACATTGTGAGCTACGTCGAGTGTTAGACCTGATAAATGTAACAATATTATCGGTGGTACTACAAAACTGTAACAGAAACTACCTAACATTTGTTTTAAACTAAGCTCGCGTTCTTTACACATCATCATCACAGCCTGTAACAGTCCACTGCAGGACTATGGGCCTCTCCCACGAGAGGGGAGAGCTTATTGCCATTGGAGATAGCAGTGTCAAAATATAGCCATGAAAAAAGCTGCTGCCCGTTTTTCAGATTACGGAGATCTAACTAGATCTTTTGCCTCGACAACATTAGTCGCCTCGTACAAGACCCATGGGGTTGTTGCTATTCTACTCTCCTTTACACATATTGTTAGCAGTATGGTATCAAACCATCATAGTTCGGTTCAAACGACACAGATGACGCTATCTTGAGTCACGTGGTCGCGGGCGGGCCGGCCGGGCCCTGCGCTGAAAAGCAAGGGCGACACATTCGAACGTTAGCTGTCAGTGAACCGAGGGGTTGTATCACCAGACAACCAATTCTTATTAGCCTTACTATTTCTTACGTTAATTGTTTTATCATAAGTTTATTATCATTAAGTTTGCCAAAGCCCATACTCTTAATAATATACCGATTTAAGTAACACATGGTTTGTATATATTTCTGATCCTAACATATCAGAAGTGACAAGTGACCCAAATCAAGCGCCCATCGGTAAGTTTCTGCTCTTTACTTTGAACGCTCGCAATGGAAGTCTCACATACGCAATATAAGGTATGCTACTGAACCGACTGAATATTGCGTAATTATGTTACACGCAGAAAAATACGGCTTCATACAGTCTATGAACCGAAATATAGCCGATCCATGACCCGCCAGGGAAAAACCCTAAGGTACACAACTGTTAGGTATACCTACGCAAGAGCGTTTCTCGTCTTAAACTAAACCTTACGTATATAAGAGTGAAACTCTAATTTCTCTCACATGCATAAAGAAAGTGATACTAAAGAAATTCCCATGTTTGTGTGTAGTGACTATTTCTAACAAAAAATATTTTACTTTACCGGCCTGTGTGACTACTACTAGTATCCTAGCCGGTTACGGCCAACGACTGTCTAGGTGAAGCAGTCCGATCCCCGTGTGATATACACAGGTGTCGATTCCCGTCCAACAAAGAATGAATTTCTAATGTTTCCGGTCTGGCCGTATGAGCCTAGACTAAAGTTGTATTTTGCCTCGTTGTGGGTCTAACCATAACACAATTATGTAGTTGCGACTGTTATGTATAATGAATGGTCTGTGAAAAAGTAAAATATTAATTTAATGCTCTCCTCTCCTTAGTCTAACCCTATCTACCCTAACCTTACATTCGTGTACCCTGACATATTCGACTTAAAATAGTATAAAAGTATTAACACTATTACATACTCGACGAAATGATGTCGGAATCCCAAACTCCGCCGATACATTCCCAGAACGACGACAACGTAGAGAATGCGGCAAAAAAACCATCCACTTAAAAACAAAACAAAAAAAAAAGGGCGCGCTCGCTCACGCTCTACCACACGTTCGCGCCGTAGCTCGCGATTTCTTGTAAACAGATCGCATCGCAGTGATCACAGCTATCAGTTTGATACCTCTGAATCCGACGATTACTCAAGCTGCCGGGGCTCGATGCAGCCCCTGGAACGCGCCTGGGACGCGCACGCGTTGGCGTACATATAGACTTTATCGAGACAGAAGTTGACGCCTACATTGTACCAGACGAATTCCTAAACTATGACATACTTATAGGACAGAACTTGACAGAGCGGCCTGACGTAGTAGTACATAAGGATAGCACTTGTCTGATACTTTACTATTCAAATACACAAGATCTACTAAAGATCCAGTTGTACAACACTAATGACGTGGACATTCAGGGCGTATGCAGCATCGACTATACCTGTAGCGATACTCTCACTGGACATGTCTATATCTCCGGGAACTCATGTTTCAAAAAGGGAGAAGAGTTTATGATATTACTAATTACAGTTGGCACAGGACAAATAATAGTAGTAACTTTTTCGGATACTTTAGTTCGCTTAGGCAAGGGTAGGTTACTAACTCGCGCACATATGTTGCCGATTAACGTGTCACAAACAACTCTGCCAACCGAAGTCACAGTGAACAGAGTCGACACCACTTACCTTCCACATACTGAAACTTATAAAATCAAACAAATAACCGAGGACATGCTCAATATTGGACCAGATGTGTCAGACACAGAAAAGGGTGAACTTCTCAAGCTATTAAACGAGTATCGAGACAGTTTTGCGCTCACGATAGACGAACTAGGTAAAACGACTATGCGAGATGCATATCAAACTGTCAGATAACTCGCCAGTAATATACAAACCTTATCGTTTACCGTACAGTGAGCGACTAGTCGTAAACCAACTTCTGGAAAATGATATTATTAGGGAGTCAAATTCACCGTACGCGAGCCCCATAGTACTAGTGAGAAAGAAAAATGGCGAACCACGCTTGTGCGTTTATTACAGGGCTCTTAATAAAAAGACAGTAAAAGATTCTTACCCCATGCTCGTCATAGACGATCAATTAGATCGCCTAAGTGGGAAACGGTACTTTACGAGCCTAGATCATAAGTCCGGATACTATCAAATTCCGCTAAGCCAAGAATCAAGACACCTCATCGCGCTTATCGCCGACGGCCATTTTGAGTATACAAGAATGCCGTTTGGTTTGGTTAACGCACCTGCGGTATTTCAGCATATGATAAATAAAGCGCTCGATGACTATCTGCGGCAACCACGGTAAGCAAAGGCCTAAGAAAGCTCAGAAAAATATTAAGTTCCCAACGTGAGGCCGGCCTCACGCTGAATCTTGACAAATGTTTCTTTTTCCAACGCTCCCTAGATTATTTGGGCTTTGAGATAGGCCATGAGGGACTAAGACCAGGCAAAAAGAAAATCGAAGCGGTAGCCTCATTCCCAGCACCTGTTAGTGTACATCAGATCAGGCAGTTCATTGGCTTAACAAGCTTCTTTAGAAGGCTTATACCTAACTTTGCAAATACATCTAAACCATTAACGACTCTTACAAAAGCTAACACACCATGGTGCTGGAGGGATGCGCAACAACACGCGTTCGATACCCTTAAATAAAAATTAATACGAAGACCAACACTGGCTCTATATGACCCGAAACATATAACGGAGTTCAACTGTGATGCGAGTAAAATAGGTATTGGTGGCATCCTTTTACAGAAGGCAGATGAAAAGTCTCTTCTCAGACCGATCGCCTATTACAGTAAACAAACAACCAAAGAGGAAGAATATTTACATGAATTGGAAACACTAGCCGTCGTTCAGTTCCTTAAAAAGTTCCGCACGTATCTTATCGGCTTATACTTTAGGGTATATACAGACTGCAATGCTTTAAAATCAACTCTATCGAAGCGTGACCTCGTACCAAGGATCGCAAGATGGCGGCTCCTATTACTGGAATATAACTTTACAGTGGAATATAGACTAGGAGAGAAAAAGAGGCATGCTGGAACACGAGATATGACCAAGACGGTCTTGCAGATATTAGGGAGTTTGACATACTCAAAATAGATACGCTGGATACATCCCAATGGCTGCAAAATATACAAATGACCGATCCAAAATTGAAGCATATAAAAACTATTCTGTGTCAAAATTGTACTGACATTAAGGATATATTAAATAACTATACCAAAAGGAAACACACCTTTCCATACCCTATACATGGACCACTTAGGTCCTTTCGTAAGAAGCAAGACAGGTAATACGTACATATTCGCAATAATAGATGGCTTCAGCAAGTTCTTTTTATTAGAGCGGTGAAAAACCTTAAGAGTAAGACTACTATAAAAATCTTACAGGATATATTCGATACCACTGGACAAGCTTTACCTCAGGAGTATTCAAAAATTACATTAATTTCATAGGCGTGAAACATGTGCTAAACGCAGTAGCAACACCACGTGCTAATGGGCAGATTGAGAGGTATAACAGAACAATATTAGATTCCATAGCAGCGACGAATCATGGCTCAGACAAAAGAGACTGGGACACACAGATTGGAAAGGTACAGTGGAGCCTTAACAAAGGCACGGGCACCTCACCACCTGAAATAGTTTGTGGGCGAAGAACAGTAAATACGAGCGAAGGGGCTATTCAAAATGCCCTCCAAAACGAAAAGGACAAAGATGTAGCTGACGTCGATAAAATTCGTAATGAAGCAAAAGAACATACAGAACGATCCCAAGCCTACATGAAAGAGCACTACTATCAAAACAAAGCTCCTACAAAGCTTTTCAATGAGGGAGATTTAGTAATTGTCTTCCCGCTGACGGAAAAAGCAAGACACTTATCTAAAAGTTTCAAGGCCCATTCAAGATTACAGCTGTACTGAAGAATGATAGGTATGAAGTATCAAATATACCTGGTATTAGCAAACGAGCCTATAAGAGTATATATCCAGCTGATCACTTAAAAAAAAAATGGATAACATTTGACGATGACGATACTGTGTGACGGTGCAGACGAGGATACTAATAGCGATAACTACGACAGAGATGACACAGAATAATAACGTATACATATATATTACTGATGACGATATCTACATGCGGGTGTATTATAAATGGTCGCCGCTTAACACGTATAGTCTAGCTCAATATATTGAATGCAGGGCTGACTCCATGGAAGTTATAGTTAACTAATCGTATATAAATTTAGATTACCAGGACCACCCTCAGTCTTGCTTCCTCTCCTTCCCAATTACCCCCTCTCCATCCACACCTACATATTATGTTACAGGGTAAAATACTACATGATGCTACCACTGGTAGAAAATAAATATCAAACCAGCCTCAAATAGCAAAGCCTGAACCGACAACAATGCTATGATATCCATTCACACAAGAAACGATAAACATACGTACCCAGTACTAGCTACAAATGTTGAAGAAGAGATGTATACTGAAATGAAGATGTCATTCACCCATAAGTAAATCAGATGATGAAACAGTTGGACTGCTAATGATGCTCACAGTACTTGTGCTTGGCGAGGCCGGAGTGCGACGGCACATACGGTATCCACAATACATGTGAAATTATAACAACTCAGTACTCACAGTATATGTGCTTGGCGAGGCCGGAGTGCGACGGCACATACGGTATCCACAATACATGTGAAATTATAAAACTCAGAACTCACAGTATATGTGCTTGGCGAGGCCGGAGTGCGACGGCACATACGGTATCCACAATACATGTGAAATTATAACAACTCAGAACTCACAGTATATGTGCTTGGCGAGGCCGGAGTGCGACGGCACATACGGTATCCACAATACATGTGAAATTATAAAAACTCAGAACTCACAGTATATGTGCTTGGCGAGGCCGGAGTGCGACGGCACATACGGTATCCACAATACATGTGAAATTATAACAACTCAGTACTCACAGTATATGTGCTTGGCGAGGCCGGAGTGCGACGGCACATACGGTATCCACAATACATGTGAAATCATAACAACTTAGTACTCACAGTATCTGTGCTTGGCGAAGCCGGAGTGCGACGGCACATACGGTATCCACAATACATGTGAAAGTATAACAAATTGGTACCCACTCACCGTATATGTGCTTGGCGAAGCCGGAGTGCGACGGCACATACGGTATCCACAATACGCGTGAATTGAAAGCAAGGTGGTATTCACTGTATATGTGCTTGGCGAGGCCGGAGTGCGACGGCACATACGGTATCCACAATACATGTGAACTTTTATATCTATTTTACACTCCCACTCAATTTTTATTCTCGTTTCCCTAAAAACATAAAGTTGAAATCTACGTACCACACAAAATTAGAACCATTCATAACTATTACTGTATAATCTAAGTACAAGAAACACCCCCTAAAGTCACAATTATCATACAGTACAAGAAAGTTATTAAGTAATTATTACAAATAAAAAAAACACCCCTCACAACTATCATACAGTACAAGACAGTTACTAACTAATTATTACACCTGCACCAAGCCAAGACCAAGCAAAATACATAGGCGAGTACTCGTACTTACATTTATTTCTCACACCTACAGATAAAAGGCTGACCAAAAACAAGCAAATATCAAGTACTCGCCCTATAGCTGATGTCGCTCAGGGCACTACGAAGACCCCACGGCGTGACCCCCGCAGTCAACGAGTTCACCCAGCCAAACACCGCGACTTCCGTGTCGGCGAAATACACCGCGACAGCGGAGTACATTGTTTGCGCCGAACAGTATTTACACCAAGCAACTCCAGCTCCACAAACCAAGCCACGAACGTACTCATAACACTGTACTGTCCCCGAAAATCATGATAAATCGTAGTATATAGCGTCGCCGCTGCGCGCGGTCCGCAAAACCACTGATAGTATGTACACTAACTCTACCTGTATGTGTTCATAATGAGTTACATAAAACAATAATAAACGTTACATATATCACATTAGTACTCTAAATGGTAAACTACACGTAGGCATACCTACTATTAATTTTAATTCATCTATTTAGATACTTAATTTCTTTTTTTGTCTCTTTTTTCCTTTTGTTATATAAATTGTATTTGCGTATTGTATAATATATAATTTAGGTGTACTACACTAAGGATATCGGAAAACAATTATCTAAGTTTGTGCATATAACTAAGTATGTACCTCTGTAATGTCCAATAAATTAATGTAAGTCAGCTCGACTGCAACTTGTACAACGATTGCTTACTACATGTACTTAGTGACTTTTATATAGTTATTATAATAATAGCACCAATTGTATGAGGGCATACAAAACGTTCGAATGGCCGAATCGCAACGGAATGGGGACATTCCGGGATCAGGAAGGCCGTCTGTTAGCAGTATGGTATCAAACCATCATAGTTCGGTTCAAACGATACAGATGACGCTATCTTGAGTCACGTGGTCGCGGGCCGGCCGGGCCCTGCGCTGAAAAGCAAGGGCGACACATTCGAACGTTAGCTGTCAGTGAACCGAGGGGTTGTATCACCAGACAACCAATTCTTATTAGCCTTACTATTTCTTACGTTAATTGTTTTATCATAAGTTTATTATCATTAAGTTTGCCAAAGCCCATACTCTTAATAATATACCGATTTAAGTAACACATGGTTTGTATATATTTCTGATCCTAACAATATTGTTCCATTTATCGGGACTTACAGATGTATATCGCGGTTTAGTTTGCTTGGCAGGTTTAGGCTTGACAGAGGTGAAGCCTAAACCAGGCAATCAGTACCGCATAAGCAACCCCTTCGTGGAACCTTGCTTTAGATGATATTTTACGAATGAGTACAAATTACGAACAGCTGACAGAAAAAACTTTTCGAGAAATGGGCTTCCTGAGAAATGACATTTCAAGGAAAGGCTATAAATAAATGTTATTGCTCCAAATTTAGGTAAAAAAAGAAAAGACTATTGAAATAAAATTACTTTACGAGAATAAATATTTTTGGAAAGGTAATTTCGAGAAACGGCACGTGCTGAGACGCGGCTTAGAATAGATTTTTAGTACTGGGTTTTTATTGGCTGCGATTGTAGGGTAGGTAACTGTAATAATGTTCTATGTGACCACTTCCCATCAGGTGGCCCGCTTGCCTGTTTGCGTACTGTATGACATATAAAATGTAACTGGAATAAAATAATAGTACGGAATACAATTTACATTGGATATTGAGACATGAAAGTCGTACAAGGTCATGACTTAGATTAAAGTTTAGAACCATGCAAATATGCAATGCACCCGTGGTATTGCAAACGTCCATAGGCTGCAATGACTGCTTTTATTTATGAAATTCGGTAGGCAAACAGGCAAGCGGGCCAACTGATGGGAACTAGTCACCATTGCCTATAGACATTAGCAACACTAAGAGTATCGCCAATGCGTTGCCCACCTCTATAACACGTTGATCTGGCAGCGAAAAGGCAAATGCCCCTCCACTGCCAAAGCCACGGTTCCCCAAATCCCCACCCCATGGAGCACTGGAAACCTTACTCACCGGCAGAAACACAACACTATTTAAACGAGTATTGTTTAGCTGCGGTATTCTGTAAGGTGGAGGTACTTCCCCAGTCGGGCGGCTCAAATTCGAAAGGGATACCCCGCTATGCCCTACCTCTCTAATGTCTTTCCATCAGGCAGGCGTTTGACACCTTAGTGGTCAGAAAGAAACAGGCAGGCCAGGAGGCACTCGATTGTCTCTGTATGTATGTAGAGAGTATATACATATGCATAGTACCGATCACTACACAAATGCATTCGCGCGCCCTGTTAGACCTCATAGTAACAGGTATATCATAGGTATCAGAAGCTTCATATTAATATCGTTGCTATCTCCGTGTTAAGTGCACACCAAGTGTACCACCCACACAGCGCTCACTTGCATAGTAATTGGGAGTCTCGCGACAGTAATGCCGATTAATCCGCGACCCGTAATCAGTTTGAACTGCTAAGCGCGATCGGAGCCCCGTGTGAATGCAGGACTGGCGTATACCTACGCTTACCCGCTGCCAAGTACGGATTGGGGCAGATTATAGTGGAATCGGCGGGTTTCTGGCAGCTAGTTTGATAACCTAAGCGGCATACGTCGGAAAACTACTATGCAATTGCATGACCTTATTTCGCTAGCCCCTTCCGCCATCGAGAAACGAGATCCAGGTGAACGCTTCAAAGAAAAAGCAAAGAAGTTAATTTGTGATCCGCAGTTGATTGAAGCTAAGCTGCAGAGCCTCGAGCATCGGCGTAGGGTTGCGCGTTTGTCGGTCTTCTACAGGTTGCATTTCGGTAAGTGTGCGAAGCAGTTGCACGATTTCATTCTGCCGGCCCCTTTCCGCCATCGAGAAACGAGATTCGAGTGAACGCTTCATCCTTGTCGTGGATCTTCGAGCTATCCGCTTTGCTCACGAGCCTCTTTGGTTCAATATTTATAATGCGTTAAGGCTAAGGAATGTAACACGTTGCCTGCGAGTGTGTCCCGTAATCATTATAATCTGGACGGCTTCAAGGCTAGAGCTAATAGGCTTCTGTCTAGTTTCTAGACAGTCATGCTCCATCTTCAGCTGCATCGTCACTTATCACCAGGTGAGATGGCGGTCAAATGCCTGGCTAGTTTAATAATAATATACTCAAATATTTCTCAAACTCCTAAATTTACTTTACTAAACAAAGCCCAGAACCATCCTTGATGAAATTGGAATTTAAATAACGGATTGGATCTATTGGACTCTGTACAGAGGCGGGGACACCCGGGGACAATGATAATAATAGATACTTACGCTGTAGGCGGTGTCCCAGGAGCTTTTAGAAATTTGGATATAAATAGGCCGAGAATCGATAAAAGTAATAAGACTGAAAAGTATAATCTAATCTAAATCTAATAAGTCGAACAAGATGAGGCTCGAGGGGAGGCTCTTCGAGCCGTGGAATAATAATAATAAATAATTTATTTCTTAAATAAACATTTGTAGTGGGGACATAGACATAGACATAATATTAATTTAATTTCTATATTTAATTTCTATTAATTTCTACAATATAAATAAACAAAATATTTCTTACTAACATAAATTAGGTAGATAAAAAAAAATTAAAAAAAAAAAACAACCCCTCTAAAAGTGATTAAATTCCACTTACGTGACCCACAAAACAATACTTGTCTGCCCATGCAATACTAAAAATAATTTGTGTTAGGTTGTGCACGGGAAGACGTTTCGTGGGTCTCCTAAAGCTCTACTATCGCAACAAAGTGGAATTTTTCTTGTACTCGATTGCTCATATAATAAGGTCCATTTTTGTATCTCTTATTTACCCCGTCTCTACGGGGTGTAGCATCCGATGAAACCTGAAAGGCCCTTATGGCTACAGGTGCTCTCAGGGGGTGTTTAGCACGTATGCGCCTAGGTTTCTTTTGGCGAGTCGTGCATAACCAGTCCGGCCGACCGGCTGGTACTCATGAGAGTTCACCTCCTCCCTCCCAACCGCTATACCGGAGGGTGCCCATTTCCTTTGCGTTAAGCGCAAAAAAAAAAAAAAAACTCGGATTTTTGAAAAGCGGAGCGACGCGTGACTTAATATAAGTGATACAAAAATAGACCTTATTCTATGAGCAATGTTTTATATATCACTTTGATTCGCTCTTACACTTTTTGTTTCTGAATTCAGTCACTGAATTTAGGAATGTGTAATAAGCGAATTAGCAATGCTTTCGTTTTGACGGACGCGTAGTGCCGATCGCCCAAAGAAATTGGAATGTCCAATTTCTTTGCGACCGCCTCTCTTCTGTAGAAATTTTTTTTTCTCTTATTGTCACTTGGAACCATAAAGTTAGATATCAAACACTTTGCTTGAAACCCTGTGCATTCCTCTTAAAATCTGAATACGGGTCTGAGTTTTGGTTTCTATAAATTTTTCAATTGAAACCGTAGACAATACAGCAACACAGTAATAACAGATTAAATTCCTCGGAAATTTAATGAGTAATTGGTCAGAAAATTCGTAGAAATAGCGATAGAAACTCCAATACGCGACGCAAATATTCCGCCCGCCGCCGAGTAACACTACCGCGCCGCATAAGATTAAGCCTTCATTACTGTTGTTCGGTAACTTGCCAGGAATCCCGCCTTCAAAGCGAGATTTGCCGACTGCGTGAATCTACCCTCTACTAGGGGGCTCAAACATTCGCCTACCCGCATATTTTCGTCGCTGTTTTATGCAAATATACCATGTACTCGTATGTGTAGTTCCACAGTCTTTGTTGGCACCGAACGAGGGGAACAACTCAAATTTGTTTGATGGCCCACGTTAATGGCGTCAGAGTGGACCGAAATAAATCCGTTTGAGACAAACAGATAATGGACTATGCACGGACCTGGAAAAAATATGGAAGCCATTCTACATTAAAGAGAAGTGAAGCATGAAAGGCACGACAAATCTTGACAATTTATTTTGTTGTACATCACCTACACACGCACACACATACAACAAGAGACCTATTTTCGAACCGCTTGCATCTACACGAGCGCTTGTTGTGTTACCTGTCTCTATCGCATTCGTGTTAAGTTGCTAGGGATAGAAAAGGCAAGCATTAGAAGGCGAACCTCTTGTACCTCGCTGTCGCGCCAGTGACAGTGTTAAAGAATATTGTGGTCAAAACTGTCAAGCCGACCGCAGGGCTGGCTGGTGGTAAACAGTAGTTATTAGGTAGGAGGCTTTTAAAACAAACACCAGTCCATAATTAACATACCTATATTTACATTAACATGGTTGTCAATAAATATCTGTCTTCAACACATTTTTGTAATTGCTTATTAATTAGAATTTGGAAAACACATATTGCTGGCAGCACGGTCTAGTGGAGAGAGAGCGCAAAAGTTTTGCTAGTTGGCAAAAAATCAATTTCCTCCAACCGACACTACACACGAGTCGCTAGGTTGGTTTGAAGAGCATACACACGGACATGCAGCCTGACCGACCAATGTCCAACAAAAACACGCAACACGTAAATGGGCGGCCATTTTTATGCTTCACTCTCGATATTAGAGAGTACCCGTCCGTATTTCTTTCAGGTCCATGGGACTATGTAATATTACCTTCCATATTTAATTTCTTCAAACAGTCGCCGCGTTGCGAGGTACCCGCTCGGAAATAAACCGGTCGCTCGGCCATCAAAGGGAAATATAGAGTATTCCGTCCATCTGTATTGATGTTCGAATTAAATCGCGTAGACATTGGATTTTCACCTCTGTAGTATGAACATAACGCTTTTAGTGAATGAAAACTCGCAGCAATATCGCTTTTTGCGTTGCCTGATTTGCTTGAGCAGAACCTTGAACTGTAGCATCGAAAGTGTTGAGATTACCTACGTGTTGGATTTAGGAAGATAAATAAATTTGCTTATAATATTCACATCTCCAAAGTAAGCAAAGCTTGTGTTATGGGTGCCAGAAAACTAATAAACTCATATATTTTTTAAATGCATACTTATTATACATACAACACTCAGAAATGTAACAGCAATTAAAAGTCATCATTTAATTTTTGCCCAGCCGGGAATCGAACCCGGGACCTCTGCGTGGCAGCCGGCATGTTAACCAACTGAACTACTCAGGTCGTCTCATAACGATATGTTGATTAGCTAAATATAAGAGAACGGTTCCAGTTGTGCTCTCGCGCACGATACCTTTGCGATTTGTTTTCCCAATGTTTCGGTAGGGTAACTCTGGTCACGAGTAGAATGAGCGACGTACCTTTTCGATTTGTTTTTCCGACGTTTCGGTAGGGTTACACCCACCGTGGTCCCGAGTAGACTGTCAGTCTATCCATACTAATCGAACAAGTACGTCGTCGTTTATTACAATAATATCTAACCATTAACCGTCAACTCGTTCCATACAATAGTATTCCTCTTCAACGGAATAGCAACAGTATGAATATTAAAACACATCGTCTGCCGACGCGGTTGGGGCGCCGCCACGCGGCCGCTCCGTTTTACGGCTCCATATCCGACGGAGACTATATGAATTCCAAATGAGCCTCTTGAGCCAACTGCAGCTAGGATCACACGCTCCGATATTCATGCAAATCTTTGTTATTAACTATTACGCGTTATGTAGACATATCTTGGCGTTAATGTCCTGGTTGTGCGTTGTGCGAGGGCCCGGGGTCTGCTTTGACCATGATCTAGGATTTCAAGCACAGGTAGGGGACGATGGGGGAATTGCGGACGCGGGGTAAATACGGACTAACATGTATCTACTCCATCCCTGCCGCCCGCGTTCCGCCGCCGCGATCACGCGTTACGTTTCGCCATCTTTAGTGCCTACCAAACATTCCCGACAGACGGCTGCGCGCACGTTTCAAGGTAATTGAAATTTAATTTTTTTTGTGATTTTGATGTAATTTTTGATATTTACTATTTTGAGTGTTATTAAAAAAGAATAAGTGTCAGTAAAAAGTCATATTTTCTATCGATTGCAAAGTTAATGACGAGTGAATAGCAGATCCGTTTGCAAGGATAAATTTTGTTAACCTAAAAATGTTGTTGTTGTACTTTTTCTAACTCGTTTGGGTCAATTGCGGACAAATGGCCAGGGGTAAATACGGACGTCCGTAATTACCCCATTATTTATCGAAATCTATTATTTTCATATTCTTTTTTGTAACTACCCCATTATTTATCAAAACCCATAGCAGTATTTCTTTATTCCAGATGCCTCGAAAATATATTAAGAAAAAAGGACCAGCTTACACTATTGAAACTTTACAAAGAGCTGTGCAAGAAATTAAAGAGAAAAAGACTCCTTTTCGACAGGCGGCAGAGAAGTATGGCATTCCCAGAGCGAGCCTTTTTGATCAAGTGAAAAAAGTCTGTGTTAGTACCATACCAAAAAGAGGAAAGAAGTCAGTTTTCAATGAATCTCAAGAAAATGAACTGGTCGAATTCATTTTAAAATCTTGCAAAGCCTTCTTTGGGATAACAATTCCTACCCTAAGAAAAATAGCATTTGATTTTGCCGCTGCTAATAACATAGCAAATGACTTCAATAAAGAGACCAAAATGGCAGGTATGGATTGGTATTATAATTTTATGGCTAGACACCCCAATATATCACTTCGAAGACCAGAAGCTACTTCAATAAATAGAATTACAGCATTTAATCAAGAAGAAACAGATATATTTTTTGAAAATTTAAAAATACTCATGATGAAATACCAATTTAAGTCGAATTCAATCTACAATGTTGATGAAACGGGGATTAGTACTGTACAACGAAACTCCAGGATTCTCGCACCGAAAGGATTAAAACAAGTAGGTAAATGTACCAGCGCAGAACGTGGCTCCTTAACCACAGTTGTAAATTGTTTTAATGCTGGAGGCACATACATTCCCCCATTTTTCATATTCAAAAGAAAGCGAATGAATGCACTGCTTATGAAGGACAGTAATAGTAACATGGTAGCTTGTGTTTCTGACTCAGGCTGGATAACTGAATCAATTTTCATTGATTGGCTTCAGCATTTCAAAGCATTTGCAAAACCATCTGCAGATGATCCTATTTTACTAATACTGGACAACCATGAAAGCCACGTTAGTTTGAGAGCTCACGAATTTATTCGCAAGAATTTTATTCATGTTTTAACTTTGCCACCTCACACATCCCATAGAATGCAGCCTTTAGATTTAACTTTCCATGGCCCACTAAAAACAGCATATAACAGAGAATGTGAATCCTTCATGGTCAACCATCCAGGCACCAAAATTACGGCATATGATGTTGTAGGCCTTTATACAAAGGCTTTTAATAGAACCACAAATACTAACAAAGCTATTAATGGCTTTAAGTCTGCTGGAATTTGTCCAATTGATCAAGATAAATTTAAAAACACATTCGAAAGTTTTGGAGATATTTTTACATCAGTGTCTCCTCTTGAACAACAGATACAAACAAATACCAATTATTCAAGCCAAAGTGAGTCCCAGAATGAATCTCAAGTTGTTTGTGATGCTTTCAATGAAAATATTCAAATATATCAAATAGAATCTCAGGAAATATTTCAACTTTCCAATAACGAGGCTAACTTTGACGATTTAAGCGAAACAATACCTACGTCTGCATTAGTGGGTGATGTTAGTGAAGCTGGTGTAAATCGAAGTATAACAAGTCAAACTTGTCCAACTTCCTTAGTACCACTTAGTGATGTAGTGCAAGTACCAACTCTAAAACCTACTCGTACAAAACGATTAGTTAAAAAAAAACATTCTATTATTTTCACTAGCACACCGGAAATAGTAAACCTAGAGCAAAAAGAAGAAAAGAAAATAGATAGAAAGAGAAAGAACCTGGAACAAGAAAAGACCTAAACTACAAATAAGAAACCAAAAAACACGAAAGAAAAACGACCAAAAGGATTAAGAAACTTAAACAATTTTGAATGTGATAAAGAAAATGATGTATATTTCTGCATTTATTGCCAGGAAAAGTATTGTGACCCACCCACCGAAGACTGGATTATGTGTTCAAAATGTAAGAATTGGGCACAAGAGAATTGCAGTGCTGGGTCTTCTTCAAGAGGCTACGTTTGTGATTTCTGCAAATGAAATGGGACCTTGTCCGTAAATACCCCATGTTGTCCGCAATTAACCCAGCACTGGTCCGTATTTACCCCGAGAGCTAAGGGTAATTACGGACATATATGTTTTTGTTTTTGATTAAAATTTAATAAATGTTGATTGATCTCATATAATAATTAATGTTGATTTGATAGGTAAACAACTATAGTTTAATAATGAATAAAGACAGACTGATTATTATTAATGGTTTGAGTTTTATTTGTGATTCCGCTTAAGCGTCCGCAATTCCCCCACCTTCCCCTAATTACAGTGGAGCGACTGCCATCTGACCTCTGTGACCCTGCTACCAGAAGAACCTGACCAGATTGGATCATGGTTACACACTCAGTCGTCTGAATGTGCAGTTACATCACGATGTTTTTAAGAGCAGCATCAGTTAGTGTTCAACTAATGTACATAACTCAGAAAAGAGTCATTGGTGCATAACCGCAGTGGGATTCGAACCCGGTATCTCTCGCTTATGAGTCGGGAACCTCAACCACTCGGCCACCGACGCTCATACGTGTTACATATAGAGTAGGTGCCAAATAGATTGGCTATAGCGGTCGTCGAAATCTCGGTCGGAACTAATTCATATGTGGCGTGATTGCTGTAATACTTCAAAGGGTCATATGTTCAAAATTGTATGTTGAACTTTGTAAAATAACAGTTTTAGTGAAAACAGGCTAGCTTCGTTGCCAATGACTTGTAATGGCAGATGGGGGTAATTGCTCTTTCTTCCATCCGCCGCGGGTTGGATGCTCATCCCCACTACGTAGACTCTCTGTTGGTGTCCACGCAAAGGTTCGAAAGAAAGTTTCTCTTTCGTACTATACGGATGTGGATTGAGAGACTATGACATGGGATCGTTCAAGAGATATATTAGAAGTCTCCCTACAGGCGGGCAACGCATTGGTGGCTCCCCTGGTGTTGCTGGTGACCACTTGCCATCAGGTGGCCCGCATGTCTGTTTGTCTGCCGTATTACTTTTTTTTTCGTGTCCGAGTGCAAAAGTATTGTGATCTACTTGTCGAGGAAAGTGTCCTGGAGCCATGAGTGAAATCCCCATAAAATCTGTGGAATAGTGTGGGAAATAGAACAAAAAAAAACTAAAAACGTAAAACCTAGCCGAACGATCGGTCATGTCAACAGAGTGATATTGCGCCCCCAACGTACCTAAAACCGAATTAAAATGTCTCAACCTTGTGATAAGTGTAATATAGTAATAAACGAGTTGCTGTGTTTCATTAGTTGCAAGTTGGACGTAATGGACGAAACTTCGTTAAACTTAATTTGCGAGTCAAATTTCTCGGAAAGTGAAGTGGACAGTGCGAAAGTGGTTTTAAATAAATATCTGAAAAACAAGCGTACTCTTCGTAAGGGGGAAGGTCGTGTGAAACGCGCTATTCAAGATATTATCTCGACTTTGAAGGAGACAGAGCCAGATCTACTTCCTACGTTCGTTGCAAAGGATTTGAGGAGGCTTCCTCCTGTGACTTTTGACCACATAGACGTGACGAGCCTTTTAAAGGACCTTGTAACCATAAAACAAGACATTAATAACATCAAATTAAACTACTCCAAAATACAGGTAACCGAAGAATTACATAGAGAAATCATTGGGATTCGTAAGGACTTGGAAGAAAAATCCGACCCGCATAATATCACTATTATCGAAAAAGAAGAAGGTAGGTCGACCCTAAACTCAACGGTTACGGAGCGCGGACCGTCGGCGCGACCGGCGCCGGCGACGCGGCCCGCGCGTACATCCAGTCCCAAGTCGTTCGCGCAGGCAGTGACGTCAGCCGGCCCGCGGCCTTCGCCGACCGCCGCGCGCGCTCCAACGGCCGCGCACCCGCCTCCCGTACCAGCGCAACGTAATCAAACCGAAAGTAGTACTCGAAAGAAGAAAACAGGAAATAAGACGAACAAAAATAACCTGGGAAAATCCACCAAAACATCGGACAAAATTAAAGTAGCGGTCAAGCAATCTTATCTTTTTGTGACGCGATTTGACAAGTGCACAACTGCAGAAAATATAAAAGAATTTATCACCGAATCGTGTGAAATAGCTACTGACGTCGAACTAATTGTTCCATTCAAACCATCACTTTATTCGTCGTTTAAGATAACTGTGCCATCACACAAATATAGTGTATTTGCAAACGACGACTTCTGGCCCGTCGGAATTGAATACAGAGGATTTAGACAAAAAAGGTTTAACCCTAAATACCTACCTAACGGTATATAATTTTCATACCTACCGTCACCGTAGTTTAACCAGTCTCCGGGTCTCGAGTCGCTATTCTATTAATATATTTAATTATGGAAAATCAAGAAATTAATAGAATAAAAATGATAACATTTAATTGTAAGTCTATTAAACGAAGTATCGTACACGTGAGAGAGCTATGTGACGAGTACGACATTATAGCACTACAGGAGCTGTGGCTTATTCCGGACGATATAGTCTTCTTATCAGAAATACATCCCGATTTCGCATACTACGGAGTGTCAGCGGTGGATACGACAAGCGGGCCGCTGCGGGGCAGACCGTACGGCGGAGTCGCCGTGCTGTGGCGCAAGGCCATGTTTCCAAAGGTGGCGCCTCTCGACAGTTGCAGTAAACGGATCGCAGCAGTGCGTATTAGCGTCGAAAATCGTGAATTTATAGTCATGTCGGTCTACATGCCGACGGAATGTGCGGAAAATCTACCATTGTTTACCGAGACATTAGGTAAAATAAGTGCAATAGTGCAAGACAGCGACACCGAGAGTATCTTTATGCTCGGCGATTACAACGCCGACGTAAACAGCCGCTTCGGTGAGGAACTGAAGTTATACTGTGTGGACCAGGACTGGGTATGTGCTGACATTTGTTTACTCGGGGAATCGTCGGAGACGTACACGTTCCGAAGTGAGGCGCACGGGTCTACTAGTTGGCTTGATCACTGCGTGGCTACGTCGAGTGCAATGGAACTTATTAGTAACGTGTACGTCGTCGATGACGTCTATTGGTCTGACCATTTTCCGGTCGCTTTTATCTGTGACTTAAATATAATTAAGAAAAAATCATGTGATGTGTATAAAAATGTATCTGTAAACAAAGTAATATGGGGTTCTAGGAATCCGGAACAGATCTTACACTACAAAAATCTCTGTAGTAAGTATTTAATACATGTTAACATTCCATATACTCCGTGCGAGGGACTGACATGTAACAACCACGATCATAAGGACAGCATTGATGTAGTCTATAAAAATATAATTAGTTGTTTAACCAAAGCCGCTATTAACTCTTATAGAGGCAAAAACTGTGTTCGAATAAATCGTCAAATAACTGGGTGGAACCTACATGTAAAACACTTGCATTATACGGCAAGGCTTCACTATCAGATGTGGAAGTTACATGGCAGACCCAAGCAAGGTATTACCTATGAAAAGATGCATAGCTCTAGAAAAGAATTTAAAAATAAAATCAGCTGGTGTCAAAAAAATGAAGAGCAATTAAAAATGGACATTTTAGCAAAACATAGACATGCTAAAAATTTCTGTGACTTTTGGAAATCTACTAAGCGCCTTGACAGGAAACCTGCACTTCCAATAAGTGTTAACGGCTCTCGGGACACTAAAGAGATTGCGAATATGTTTGCGCAACAATTTAATATTAAGACTGACTCGTGTATTGATGACGGGACGTACGCGCAGCGCTCGTCGCAGCCCGCGCCGGAAACCGAGGTGGAGACGAGATTCACTCCGGAACAGGTGTTCATGTGTGTGCGAAACATGAAGCGAGGAAAGTCACCGGGGCATGACCATCTTAGTATTGAACATATTATTAACGCTAGCCCCCTTTTATTTCATAAAATGGCCACTCTATTTAACAAATGTATCGCACACTCTCACTTGCCCGATGCTCTCATGCGCACCAACGTAGTGCCTCTCGTAAAAAACAGAACAGGCGACGTCTCCAACTTGTCAAATTACCGTCCTATATCGCTAGCTACTATATTCTCAAAAGTTTTGGAAAGGCTCCTATTGCCGAACCTCTTATCTAATATAACCCTTAATGACGCTCAGTTTGGTTTCCGTAGTGGTCTTTCGACAGACATGGCGATATTCGCTCTGAAAAATTCCGTGAAAAGTTATTTGAAGAAGAACACAGCAGTACATTCTTGCTTCCTAGACTTAAGCCGCGCTTTTGACACAATTAACTATAATACTCTCTGGAACAAGCTAAGGCGTACGGGAGCAGCGAGAGATATTTCATGTCTGTTGGAATTCTGGTACGGGAACCAGACCAATGTAGTGAGATGGAATAATGTAGAATCCGACAGCTATAAGTTAGAATGCGGGGTCAGGCAGGGTGGACTGACGTCGCCTTTACTGTTCAACCTCTATATGAACGACCTAATCGAGGAGCTCAGCAATATCAAAGTGGGATGCTACGTTAATGGACACTTGATAAATAACCTGAGCTACGCGGTCGATATGGTGTTGCTGAGCCCCTCGATCCAGGGTCTCAGAAAATTAATAGTAATCTGTGAACGATACGCTATGATTCATGGCCTTAAATATAATGTGAAAAAGTCAGAAGTTATGACATTTGTGTATAAGAATATGCCAAAAGTTACCCTACCGGTTTACCTATGTGGAACACAGCTAGCGGTTGTAACCAAGTTTAAATACTTGGGCCATGTGGTCACGGATAGGCTGGTGGATGAGGAGGACCTCGAGAGGGCGCGGCGGGCGCTGGCCGCGCGAAGCAACATGCTGGCGAGGCGGTTCGCTCGCTGCTCGAACGACGCCAAGGTGACTCTGTTCAAGGCGTACTGCCAGGGGTTCTACACTAGCCACCTGTGGTACTCCTTCACTAAGTACTCGTATAACACCTTAAGAGTACAATATAACAACGCCTTCAGGGGCATGCTGGGGTTACCGTGGAGGTGTAGTGCGTCTGGTATGTTCGCTGAGTACAGAGTTAACGATTTCTTCGCAGTATTGCGAAATGCTAGGGCCTCCTTCGAAGAGAGAGTGCGTACGTCCGCGAATAGAATAATAGTATCAATATACTATGGTTTCTATCTATTTGATAGCAACTTCAATAGTATTATTTATAATTTATATTAAATATAATTTTTTTAGTCTAATGTGATTTACCATTAGTAATTTAACATTGACATTGTGAATTTTACATCTAGACATTTTAATTACATTTTTGTAATTTTTCTTGGTTGACGTTGCGTGTATGACATTATTATTATTATTATTGTGTTATATGTGACATTATTAATTATGTATTTATGGGACCTATGTACCTGAAATAAATGACATTTAATTTAATTTAATTTAATTTAATTTAATTTTTAATTTTAATTTAATTTAATTAATTAATTTAATTTAATTTAATTACAGATTTTTTTACTGCAAATTTAAAAACGAATACGATAATTATAGCAATTGCTGTGACTATGTACAAATTAGTTTCAAGAGAGGTCATTGCCCTCTATTACCAATGTATTTGGCACCTACTACAGTAGCTGCTTGCTCAGCTGAATGCCTGAAAGGCACTTACGGAATCGCGCATACATTTGCATTGAATATTAAAATAATGGCGCGCGGATTTCAGCGAAGAGCACTGAATTTTTCATGCTGTAGGTATTTAATTTTTTGCCCTTTATAGCGTGTTTCTTATTGAAATGTTATTGTTATGGAAATTTTTCCGAGAGTCGATTGAAAAGAAAAAATATTTCAAATAATTGTAATACTCGTCGATGGCGTTGATTAGACACGATTCTCAAAAATAAATCTCAACGAGACCGTTAGATGTATAAAAATGTAGACATTTTGCGCTTTCCTCTCAGAAAAGGTACTAAGACTAACACCCGGTTTCTGAAACGCTTGTCAACGCAAAAATTACGTAACAGCTTGTTAATCTCTGATTAAATGCATTTTGGGTTTCTGAAAGGGCCAAAAGCTTGTCAACGGATTGTCAAATCTCCAATTAACGGCTGATCAATGTAATTTTGGGTTTCCGGACAGCTTTTTCTCATTTTAACTGTATGTTATCGTCTTGTTATTTTAATTAGCGAAAATCGACTAATTAGCCGATTGTCAAAAGAAATTATTGACCCACTAGAACCTGTGACCCTATAACATAAATATTGTTGTAAGTTCTCTTTTCTCGCTCTGTATATTTTTTGATAATTTTCGATTTTACACGATGACTATACAATCGCTATCAATTTCATCTAAAAGTTGAATATCCCGCCGCTATCAAAAGGCCGCTAGGGACAGAGATAAATCAATGCGTTAGACAGAAACAAAACATATATGAGTTAATGAATGTGACTGATTTTAGCAGGGATAGCCAGACGAAAAAATAAATCTCTTGGTAATGGTCGATTAGAAACCCACAGTGATTTAACAGCTTGTTAAATGTGACAGTCTGTTAGCTAATCAATGATTTGAGTTTCAGAAACCGGGTGTAAGTATTTTTTCACGAAACACTTTTCCGAATAACTTCGGTAAACAAATTCAATACTTGAGAATCCTGTCTAAGCAGCGCCATCTAGTGAGGCACGCCGAACTAATTTTTTTACTTTTATTCAAAAGTACGGAAAAATCCTAAGTAGTAATTTTCAGTTTTTAACTTAATACTGCATCTTTTAAAAGTAATGTTTTCTTGTATGTCTGTACTGAACTTCTTTGCATTGTTTAATTGTACATTCATAACTCCAACTTTGATGATTTATTTTTTTCTTAACCTAAAATCAGTAGAGGTGTGTGTGGTATATAGTGACCCACCACACCGGCACAAACAGTGAGCCACCAGTCCACTGTGTTTAACCTCAAGATTCTGATTTTCTTAATTATTTTACCTTAAATAACCACATAAATCCTATAATTGTCTATATTCCTTGTCGTGGTAACCTATAATTAAGGCTGCACTTAGAAAGAGAAAATATTTTAGCTAGAAGATGCTATAACTTTGTTAGTGTAAGTCTTGTTGGTTGTCCTAAATAAATAAATAAATAAAAATCCATAAACGGTTATTTTTTTAGAGTTACTCAACAAATATGTGGTAACAGTAACAGGTTACTGCCATCAGTCTTCGTGAATAGGTACATGAATTGACTACCCGGCGCGTCTTGTTTCGCGTGGTTTAAAATTTAATGAACTCTGCCCCACTCCTACATGTACCCTACCCTACCCCTATCCGTGCTCTAACCGTACCCTACCCGTACCCAACCCCCCCTCATTCCACTAAGATTCTCTGCAAGGCTTCACCAGTGGATCGAAACCCAACCCCTTCCCCTACCATTTTTTACATCGATTTTTATATAGAACCCCTACCTTACCAAATCACCACTGTCGGTAGATGCGTAAAATATATCTAAAGAACTCTATTGTTAGTTGATTCTTTATTTTTATACAACTTTAACAGATATCTTCAATGATTGAAATTAGAAAATAAGTTAAGTGATGTTGTCATTGATTTATGTTGATTTATAGTCTTCACAGCTATTTTGCTAAATAAATCTAATTCCTTACACATTTATAAAGAACGTATTATTATCTAACTTCTCTACTATGCTAATAAGTACAAAGAGGACACATTAATAATAGTGATCTCATTCTTCAGACTCACTGTATACTCCCCGGTTCGCTGTAGACCAACCCCCTGGTCTAATGTGTCCCAAGAGGTGGACACAATGAGTCATTTCCCATCTTTTATAAAAACTGCATTACCATTTTTTCTCTAACTCTTTTTCTATAAACTTATATGAAAAATGAGAGTCAGATATATAGTCGTGCATTTGTTAACTTTAGGTCTGTAACTTTTTAAAGATTTTATAGGGAATGAAACACACTTTTCATAAAATCCGTGCGGTGCAGTCAGACTAATGTACGAGTATGAGCTAAACCAAGATTAATTAACAGAAAGAATTTGTTTTAGATCGTGATTCTTCAAAAAGAGCAAAAATTATACAGCTACATAGTGAAGAGGTCATAAACTCCCATCATTAGCTGAAGATTAGAGATTGCAGTATTGAAAATACACTTTCTGTCCCAGCTTAGATGCGCTAAAGAGCTTCACTAAACAATTGCAGCAGTAACCGCACGTGTGCGTTTTCTGACGAGCCAGCTCCGGTCACCTGTGGTGTCTATTAGTCTTTTAGATATTTCTGAAAATAAATAAAATACTTATGATCGGGTCGTGCGACGGCTCGCGGCTCGGTAGGGGCCGATCAAACAGCGGCGCGAAACACCGCTTTGTTGCATGTTGACGCTCATCACACAATGGAAATTTGAGCAATATTGTATGGCGAAAGAGGCGACGCGGCTGCTCCAAATGAAATATCCTATAAAGAGTCTATACAATCTCTCTCTATAAAATCGTGTGTGGTGGCTCTGTATGAGGTTTCAAGGCTTCGGTACGGCTCGCCTTGCTCTTAAGAAGAAAGTAGAGCTCGTCTAGTCTAAAATGACGCGCCCCACTTCTTAGTTGGTTGATTTCGATGTGTGAGTGCAAATATTGATAACGACACTTCATCTGTGTGGGAGCCAATGAACGACGCGTGCTCCTACGTTTGAATTTCACCAGCAAATGAATGACCAATTACAACGGCATTTGTATATGTATTGCGTCCATATTTTAAACTTGCTTGTGTGCGTTAATGCGATAGTGGGGCGCGTCATTTTAAATTAGACGAGCTCTACTAGGCTTGCATTTAACCTCAACTCACCTTATAGAAAGCCACGATGAGGTCGAAGATGTAGCATGCATGCCTAGTAGATACCTATTCAATCTTGAGTTAAGGAGTCTAAGGTTATACTTATTTGGGAACAGTGAGTCAGGCAGAGAGTTCCAGTTCTTTGCAGCGCTATAGTACCTAACCTGTGGACATATGCAATAGCAGGGATATTACTAACTGTTGCCGTGTGAAAACCTTTTCGCACCCTTCTTGAACAACTTCTCGTTGAACTCACTTGGGAAAACCTCAGCAAGGAGCTCGTTTTCGTTTCGAGACTGCGTGGATGAAAGTTCCTGTCGCACGATATGGGATCATTTCAGGGTGTGAGGGTGAATTTCCTGTCGATGGCGACACTTCTATTTTGTTCTGATACTTTGCTTGCTACACTCACAGGAGTCTCGGTGACCGAATGGTGAAGGATTCTGACTCATAAGTGAGAGGTACCAATGACTCTTTTCTGAGTTATATACATTAGTTGAATGCTAAGCGATGCTCTCATGGTGAGGGAAAACATCATGATGAAACTTGCATATATGACGTCTGAATGTGTAACCATGATCCAATCTGATCAGGTTCCCCTGTTAGCAGTCGATCCACCGTAGTTATCTGATCTGCCAAAGCCTGGATGATGGTCAAGGCGGCCCTCCCGGGCTCTCATGCGCGAGAGCACAACTGGGACATTAACGCCAAGATGATTATTTTTGACGTCCTGAGTGGATCAGCATGGTTAACATGCCGGTCACCACGCAGAGGTAAGAGCCCGAGATGAATTTTAATTTATGTTACGGGTGTAGTATGTATAATAAGTATGAATTTAAAAAAAATACGTGTTGCACTCGGGGACTGCCGCGGTAAAGCTATTGCATAGCATTTTTTATCAACTTATGCAATTATATACATACACGTTAAGGTTCAACTAGTCGCGGGCTCGAACTCACTCGTGGACGCGGCCAAAAAGCACACTGTCTCACCTAGCATTGTGTCTAAAAGAGATAGAATCAGTTATGAGCAGTTAGCAGCTATTCTACACGCATACGTCTAGTCGCACGCACACAAACACCGTGCCGAAGTTTGTCGAACTGAAACGACGTTAGACGATGCACGGCTTTCAACGCCGCACCGCTGTGCCGGTCGGAGTGGGGTGTTAGGTTTTTTTCGTTATGGAATTTCTTGATTCGGTCGCCGCGCTCAAAGCCCGCGATAAAAGCTATGCAATAGCTTAAAAAAAGGTATATACGTAGTTTATCAGTATTATTATCTACACAAGTTTTTCTTACTTTGGGGCTAAATTGTGCTGTGTGAATTTGTGAAGTTATTAATATTAGTTTGCTTGCTACACTAACGCTACTGCCATAACGGGGTAGCAGCCCTCCGCGCGCGAGTCAGACCGACTCGTTTTTTAAATAAAGCAGTTATTTGCTGCGCTGTAATCAAAGGCTGTACTATTCAGGTCAGGTGAATTACAGGCGTTGAATGCATGCGGGCAACTGCAAGGGGCCAGCCTTTGCTTTGTGTCGCCTTCTAGGCGTGTGCGCACTAATTTGAATCCTCAATGGACTAATTTCGCACTCCAGCGCCATGGCGTTTGCAGTGCTTGCAGTCAAGCAGTGCTCTGCGGTCTGACGCCTGCAGTTTTGCAGCCACTTGCATTTAATTACGACTCTCGGGCTATTGACGTGCGATTCCTCCTTGGCGACGCTTTGGTGGGTTCAACTCGTGGGCAAAGGGATTTGTGCTATATGGGTTTATTTATTACTACCTACATTTTATAAAAGAAAGTACCACGCTGCGTCTGTTTGTCTGTTTACGATAAACTCAAAAACGATTGAACGGTTTTCACCAATAGACAGAGTGATTAATGAGCAAGGTTTAGGTGTATAATTTGATAAGGTCACTACTATGCGTGCGCAGCCGGGGCGTGATGCTAGTAATTATTATTTGTACCGTTATATAAGAACATAAAAGTGCTCCATTATGTAAGCACCTATTTTTGCTTAATTAATTTGCATGCAACGATTATGAAAGTACTTTTTTTGGTAAATAGTTCGGCTTCGTAGAGCGGTCTCTGTCGCAAGTGCGTTAGGAATTTCGAAGCCGGAACTAGCCGATGCTCATTATTTAATTCCGACTATAGTAACACCCACCATGCTACTAAATTAGAAATGAAATTTCAATTTTAACGTTTCCGACGTGATTCGGAGTAGGACTTCGTTGAACGAGTTCCATCGGTGGCTTGGATTTTACATCAGATCTATATAGAGCAAAACCATTATTTTGGGGTAAACGTTGCGTTTAGACTGGACCAGCGTTTTGCTAAGAAAACAGACATGATAGTAGAGTAGTTACATCTCGAGCGAATAAACATTCTTCACTCGGTGTAAACCCACTATATATAAAAGTAAAGTTCAAGTATACGGACCCCGGGCCCTCGCGTGCCGCGTGAGATCGTAACCGGGATTGATGCCAGGATGATGATGAGATCGTAAAGTAGAGATGAGAGAGTAAACTTCAAACGGTAACCACGAACTCTTATCATTTCTTTGCAGGGATGTGACACTTTCGTGATTCACTATTTGACATCGTTATTGACGACCTGAGTGGTTCAGTGGTCAACATGCCGTCTACCACGCAAGAGGTCCCGGGTTCGATTTTCGGCCGGGCAGAAATTGAAATGATGAATTTTAATTTCTGTTACGGGTCTGGGTGTTCTATGTATAATAATGTATTTAGTATGTATTTAAAAGTATATAAGTAGTTTATCAGTTACGTAGCACCCATTACACAAGCTTTGCTTACTTTGGGGCTAGATGGCGTTGTGTGAATTTGTCAACGAGTGTTTATTTATTTATTTAATATTAGAAAACATGGCTGTACACGCATGGTTGTCTCTGCTTTAATATTTTACGGACGAATAAAAAATGTATCATGCCATTAGCTGTGCCTCGTGGCGTTGCTTTCTCTTCCTTTTGCACATCAAGATGGCCGGACACAGCCTGACATTGTTTATAGTAATCATTTGTTCCAAATACACCTTTGAATACTTTGGACCGACGACCTGGTAAAGATCGCAGGTATGCTGGATGCGGAAGGCACAGGACCGGTCTTTGCGGAGATCTCTGGGGGGAGGCCTATGCCCAGCAGTGGGCGTCTTTCGGCTGATATGATGATAATCTAGTGATTATAACTCCAATTCTGTTTTTTTTAACTTAACTTTTATTTTTTTATGTACTTTTATTATCTTGTTTTTTTTTTAATGTACCTAATTGTCGTATCGTGGTGTCTACGTGTAATAAATGTCTTCTTTCAATATACAGATTCAGTATTTTATGTTGTTTTGGCATTCGTCTCCAACCGCTCCAAACAACATCCACTCCAGCTACCGATAAGATAAGAGCATCCTTTCATAGTTCTAACAACACCGTTAAGGGTGAAATTCGTTTGCTAACTTTACGCGTTGCCGTTTCGCGCGTCGACCTCGCGCATATGGTTTTGCATGTGTAAATCTGACAATGGCGCGTTCCGATCCATTGGGCGTATCAGATCGGTGAGTGGACATCGAACTGATTTCCTTTCCATTGAACACGCTCGCGCTTTGCCAGGGGCCCTATAGAGATACTTGTTGCGGATTGCGGACGTCCGCATCCACATCTGAATAGAGTAGAATAGAAAAGCATTTATTTGGTACTCTACACACATCAACTTATACCTAAACAAGAGATATCAATAAATACAAGTTCATTTTACCAAAAATACCACTTAATATATAAGTTGTATGTGTGTGCTGCAGCAACACAAAAGGATCATGGCTCAGCGCAATGTCACCTTGCATCCTTATCCGTCAATGCTAATATATAGACCTGGGTTAATAATAGAGAAATATACATTTACGGATGCAAGTCGTTGTCAATTGGAAAGGTAGTTTACATATTCGGTCTGGCTAGCCAAAATGAGCCGTGGTACCCAACTGGAGGATTTTAAGGAAATGACTGTAGCTTGAATTCAAAGAATTCTGTTGAGTCGTTCAGTAGTCACGCAAGAGGTCCCGGGTTCGATTCTCGGCCAGGCAGAAATTGAAATGATGAATTTTAATTTCTGTTACGGGTCTGGGTGTTCTATGTATAATATGTAACTATTTAAAAGTATATAAGTAGTATATCAGCTATCTAGTACCCATAGTACAAGTTTTGCTTAGTGTGGGGCTAGATGGCGCTGTATGAATTTGTCCACGATTATTCATTTATTATTCTATATCATCATCACAACCCATATCAGTCCACTGCAGGACTAAGGTCCACTCCCACGAAAGGGAAGGTTATTGCCATTATCTCCACGCTTGGCAGGCGGGTTGGAGATCGCAGTGTTATAATATAACAATGGAAAACGCTGCTGCCCATTTTCCAGTCTACGGAGACGCTTAGATCTTTTGCCTCGAAAACATTAGTCGCCTTGTACGACACCCACGAGTGTAAGGGGTTGGTGCTATTCTACTCTGCCAGACACCACACGGCCAATTATTCTGTATACTCCACTTAAATTAGTTTAATTTAGTTCCATATGCAATGCATCCGCAACCACATCCGTTATTCCACAGGTGTGTAGCGGCTTTAAATTCGCATCCGCAAACTACTACATGTCACTTAACCCAATTCCCGACATTCCCGGATGTTGGTATCGAGCTGTTTCGAGTTGTGTTCATGCAGCACGCTAAACTGCGTGAATAATTTGAGTTCCATCCAAAGGGTTAACGATTTCAACGACAAACTTTGAGTCGGTGAACTCGCAGATGTACGTAGATGCAGGTTGATGATTAGTTTGCTGGCGCTGTGCTAATGGTATCTATATTATACAGGGTGTTACAAAATATATGTATGAAGCTGTGAACTGGATGGAGTGCTAAACGTATGAAAACGATAGGTACAATTATTATTGTCGTACGTGGAATAATTGTACCTATAGTTTTCATACATTTAGCACTCGATCCAGTACACTCCATACTATTGACAGTCTCTAAAATGTACTCAAAAATATATCGAACTACCCTTTACAAATTATGTTCGCTAAGATCTCTGAATTTACAATATCGTCAATTTTTTTATACAAACATATATATCCTAAAAGTACCAAAAACAAACATCTATCAAAATAAACACATTTTCGCATTTGTGTGCCAAAATGCGTGACACAAAAATGACCCTTATAACGCGTTCCAATTTAGCTATTGTATTTAATTTTTTATTTTATTTTTATTGTAGGATATCCAACAGCACAATTTACATTTCATGTATAACAATAGTTCATGTATATTTTATATAAGCCAATAATAGGATATCACAACGAGTTTAAACAAATGTACGATTAACAAAGCAGACGTATGCCATCATAAAGTAAAAGCAAAAATTACAAAAACAAAAAAGAAAAGTAAAAGCAAAATGGTGCTAAAGTGTAGGTTTGATATTTAATATAAGTGTTAGGTATACAGCATATAATACATAATGTTAATACACAAATAATTGGATAATTGAATAGATACAAAATACATAATAACATAGATACATTATACTTACTAAATAGTTTATCTATCTATCTACTTATATGTATGAGAGTAGGCTCATTCAGGCACGTACCTTCCGAGTGTAAACTTTATCCCTTTAGTGGATCTAACCTATATTTTAGTATATCCATGATATTTTTTCTAAACGTGGGCTTAGATAGTGCAAAAATATCTACCTCGGAGAAAATTTCGTTGTACGTTCTTGCCACTCGTGAGAAAAATTCGTTTTGACCATAATTGGTTCGACTAGGGCACATTCAGCAGTCTGTAAGATGATTGTCTTAAGCGACGATGTGGTGTATTTATGCAAATCAGAGAAGTTAGACAGGGACAGTTTAAATTTGAGTTAATTACGTCATGTAGGAACAAATTATCAAGAAGAATACGTCTATCTTTCAATGTTAGTAATCCATGATAACTACAAGCACTTTCGTACGAGTCAAAACTTCTTTTTGATTTGAAATTTAAGTACTTGATAAATATAGTTTGTATTCGTTTGATTTTCTTTATGTAAATGTTGTATTTCGGGTTCCAAATTACGCTTGCAAATTCTAATATGCTACGAACGTACGCATAATAAATTACTTTAATGCACAACATATTAGTAAATGGCTTGCATATCCTCATTACGAATCCTAGATTTCTATAGGCACGATTAATAATTCCATTGATGTGCTTATCGAAAATCAATGTAATGTCCAGCGTTAACCCCAGATCACGCACTTCAGAGACTCTTTGGATTTCGTGATCGTTGATAAAGTATGCATGAGTAATAGGTTTTAATTTACGTGTGAATGTAACAACCACACATTTGCTGATGTTAACGTTTATTCTGTTACGACTATAATACTCTGCTAGCCTGTTTAAGTCCTCTTGCAAATACAAACAGTCCATTGCTGTATTTACTTTCATAAATACCTTTTTGTCATCTGCATATAAAAGGTAGTTTGAATATTTAAAATATGTATCTATGTCGTAGAGATAAGCGTTGTAGAGCAGAGGACCCAAATGGGAGCCCTGGGGGACGCCAGAAGGAACAGTAACAAAATTGGATTTATGACTGCCCACAACGACAGCCTGCCGCCTATTAAAGACATATGAAGTGAACCATCTGTGAAGATCTCCATGAACGAATTTTCGTTGTGAAAGGTCTTCGCTATAGCCAGGGAGCGCCTCTGGGCATGACTTTACTTACTTACCTTTTGCCCGCATCTTCATTCACGTAAAATTCATTTATTAGGTTTAAAACAAATTTTTGGACCTCTAGCCCTCACACGCGAGAGCACAACCTGGACATTATCGCCAAGATAACCATACCAGGCCATACCTGGTATAGATAGATAGGTATAGGATTTGAACCGATACCCGAGGTAATGCATTGTCAGCGTCGGCTGCATGGAGGCGTGCGTTTGTTTAGCAATAATTGGAAACCGGATTAAGCTGTGTGTTTACTCACAGCGACGCGCTGCGAAGGCTCATCAATCCGTTTTTATTTGCCCCCACTCAACGGGATTAGGTTTGTTGTGTTGGCCATTTCGTTTGCTTATGATCAGGTTTCGTAAAAATATAGAATGAGATACTTACATACTGCTACTAAGTTATCTGACCCGGTGGCAAAAATTGGAACGAAAAAATTTTTATACTATGCAGAAACGAGCAGACAGTCATGATGGTAAGCGGTAACTGTCGCCCATGACATCTACGATTGTTGAAGGCAACAAAAATGCAGACCCGAATGCGTTGTCACATGGTTGTCACTATGAAAACTAAGATAAAATGCCTGTAATTGTGCAGAGGTCATAAACCTATGCAGCATTTTCGAGTTTACTTTTGCAGAGGTAATAAAGCCCGTCAATCAGTCTGACCATAGAAAAATAAGTAGTTAGAAAAGCTAAGTAGGCGGTGCAAGTGCGCCACAACTATGAGCAAATGGGCTACTTTCTTCCAAAAGGCGCAAACGCGCCGTCAGTCACTTGCGGAATTCAACGGAGTGCACATCAAAAAAAGCTGTGCCTAAAGTGTTAAAAATGCCATCTTGCGCAATAGTTAATTGCAAAGCAAGAAGCTAACAACTTCTAAAACAAAAGGAGTGATTTCAATTCACTGTTAAGTCTAAAAACCCGTTAATAAAACTTTTATTTTAGGAAAAATATTCACCCGCACTCAAGGACACCATGCGCCCAATCTAGTGCTGTGCACATAAACCGACCTTATCGATAAATTACTTTGTTTATCGATATAATATATTTGTAGTATAGTAGATTTGACATCAAAAAAGGAGAAGATTCTTATTTCGATTGAATGTTCTTTTATTGTAGGCACGTGTGTTCCTACAAATTTTCGTCAATTGCGGACTGATTTTGATATTTGTTTTTAGTAGGGGCACGGCAGGGTATTGTAAGGGTACGGTAGGGGCACGGGTGGGGTAGAGGTAGGATGCAGTTACCTTAACACTAAAATAAAATAAATACCTAATCGAAGAAAAATTCACACAGCGCCATCTAGCCCTAAACTGAGCAAGGCTTGTATTATGGGTGCTAGATAATTGATGTAGTACTTATACACTTTTCTTTAAATACGTACTTATTAAACATAGAACACCCAGACCCGTTACAGAAATTAAAATTCATCATTTCAATTTCTGCCCGGCCTGGCAACGAACCCGCAACCTCTTGTATGGCAAACTAGCATGTTAACCACTGAATCACTCAGGACGTCACACACTATCATACGCCTGACATAACTTTGCCGTACTCCTGCCATACCCCTACGGTAAATCGACCGTACCCCTACTCTCTCTGTCTCCTCTCTACGCGTCCTTCAACCCCGCCTCACCCCCCTCAATATAATAACATTTTCAATTCATTATGATTAAATGTGTATTAAATAATAAATACCATAATATTAGTAAGAATTTTATCGAAATATTAATATCGATAATAATTCGAATTTGTCAATCTCTAGCGTAAATGTAAATTCAGAGAGGATTTACAGCACACACGCAACGCAATGTGTGTATGTGGTAGTGACCGATGGACTAATCACAGCGCTCCGTTTGACTTTGCGTGTGCGTGCGTAAGCCTGTGCATATTAAGTTGCATGAGTAGTGGTAAAAATAGTGGGGTCGGGAACGGCGGCATCGGTTTCGGTACAAATGGCGAAGATGCCATTTCTATCGTGTTCTGTGAGTCTGACCGTGGCAACTGACTGTTGCCAACTGAATCTGATATATGCAAGTCTATGGGCTTACCAGGACCTGCAACGGTGATCTATAGAGACCCACAGAACCCGGGGCAAGCCTATACCTACTGTCTGGTAGGTAACTAGAATAGGGTCTGGAATAAGTAACTTTATTCCAGAACTAAACTAGCTTCAAAGATATTTATCTAAATCCGTTCATCCGTGAGGTAACAAACATACTCGTACACACACAGATACTTTCACATTTATAATATTAGTAGAATAATAGGGAAGTAAAGATAATCCACCCAATACCCATAAACCCTACAAATCTCACGCAAAAGTCAAATTTTAACCTTTAACATAAAGCAGTTATGGCTTTAATTGAGTTATTAAAATACACATGCCAGTAAATCCGCTCGCTACAAATTGCCAAGCTAATTATTCTTTGCAAGGGTCGCAGCCGGAGTGTAGGCATTTTGTATCGCGCCGCGGCAAGCCCTCTTTGTGTCGCAACAAATGGGTTATTAACTTGCAAAGCAGGCTTTCGGTGCAACCTACCTATAGTAACATGTTGACATGTCGTGGTAACGCTATGTTTTTTAAGCGCGGCCATAGCTGGGAGGCTTTTTAGACAATTTACCTACAAGTTTTACATAGGTTCGAAGGACCAAAATGTAGGGTGGTAAATACTACATTTTATTTGTTGATGTTGTGATCCGCTGGATATGTTTATTGTCATTAAAATTAATATGTAAAGACAGAGTATTTAAAGGAAGTAAAGCGCTGCAGTTAGCGCAACGTGACTTTATTAGCTTGCTCGTACATAGGTATTACAGGTAAATTTAGAACAGTCCAATACTAAAGTACATATAACTAAATAGGGGCAAACACAAATATGGACAATGCGATTATAAAAAAGACCCCAGCTGAAATGAAATGAAACACAATGAAATATATAAACAGACTGTCGTGGTAATTTTATTATCACATAGGCATCATATCTAAGTACTTATTACATTAATTACCTAAATATTAAATATTTAACACTATTTGTTATCACTTCATGATGGAACTCCATTATTATGAATTAAATATTAGGTTTAGCCAATAATAATAATTAGAAATTCAAAGAGCATTAGGATTCATTCAAAATTTTAGGACGAAAGTTTGTTAGGAAGGATGTTAGTTAGTCTTTTACACAAAACCTACTACCGATTTAGATGATACCATGTTGTACTGCAAGGCTTACATCTTAGAGTATCTACTGAATACTGAATTACCAAAACATATTGATTTGTTTGTAAAACTTACGTAAAATAAAGGCCATTAAAGTTGCAGAACCTCATAATTAGCCCAGAATTAATCCTTGCATTGAAAGCTTGCAGAGGACTTTACATAATAGTTTTATATAAGGTAAGCAGCTTATGTCATCGTACGCTGATGTTAGCACATAACTGACACACATAACTGACATCTACCACACTGTACGATCAATTTAGCGCCACATAGTCACTGTAAACGAGTTCTCTGTTATACATTGCGCGTTGGGCGTGGGCGTAGGCGAGCGGTAATCCGTTTTCCATTACGCCGTTAGTACGTGACCCAGCCTCTAAAACCTGATGCCTGATGGACGCAACATACAGCTATGTATGTACATATGTGTGATGTAACGCTTGTTCGGTTTAACTGGTATTCTGTAGGGCTTTTGGTTAGGATTTGCATGAGCTGGATGCTTTTTACATGTCGTTTTTATGGCTTGTGTGCGTTGGTTTGGAGTGAAGGGTGAGGCAGTCAGGGTAATGATTAGAGGCAAGGCAAATGAGGTATTATTAGCTTAGTCTTCAGAGGAAATCGTTTTAGAAATTATTTATTGATTTGAATGTGAAACTCTACAGGTCTATTGAGATCTTTTACAGGTTTTTTAGTGTCAGTTTTAAAATTGGTTTTGACTAATATTAAATCTGTTTTAACTATAATAACAACTTCACGCAAGTAAATGGGAGATAGACAGTCATCAGTAAAGGAGGTCAAGGAAGTTTAGTTTAAAAAAAAAAGAGGTAAGTATTGGAGCAAATTTTAATTAAGGTAAGCGCGCTCTACCATACGTACGTATTTATATTATTACCCTAGTGTCCTGTAGCTCTAATTAGTATAAATAAGTACGTTTGAACTACCTACATAACATTCAAATTGCACATTAGTGCTATTACCTAAAATTGACGTGTGTCTGTCGGCAATGCAGTGGAATAGCAATTATATTTCATCTTTGTTTTGTTTGTATTATTAATAGTATGTTTTTGTTTAAAAAAAAATAATTTCTTGAGTGCCAATTATGTATCCTTGGCGCACCTGGCGTTCATCGTGTTACCAATAAAAGTATTCATTTCATGATCAAGTTCCGAAAGAAAGACACGGGAATATGTGCCTAAACTTGCCGGTATCAGGAAAGTGGTCCCGCGGAAGGGCCAAGAAGGATTGCTACCGCCGAGTTAGCCGTATTCACAATGGCTCGGAAATCGGATTCGGATACGGATTCGACGAAGGACCCCGCAAAAGTTCTTAGGAAAATGTGGTTTCAGTTAATTTTGATGAAATTTTCATATGTTATAGAGAGTAGAGTTTCCGTGGAATCTATCGGGATTCTGAATAACAGTTTTCGAATCGATCGACACGGATTCGCAGCTCACGAATTTCGTGTCGAATCGTTCGGAAACGGTTTCGAATCATTGTAAATACGGCTACAGATGCGAGAGCCAATGGTTACGACACGAAGATGCACGAGACCGGGCGAAATGGAAGAGAATAAGTCGGGAAGCAGACCTTGACAGAAGCCGGAACTGTCCGCTCTGATGATGATGGTGTTCATTTTGATCGATATGGAGCAGGTAGGAACTTGTCGCCGCATTCTTCCGGCGCTCTTTTTACATGGTTTAATAATCTGTCATCGTCAGATTGTAAAAACTGTCGGAAAATGGTTAAATGTGCCATTCTAATGCTATTTGTCACTGAGCCGAGTTGACAACTCATTGGAAAATTGTTCGGTGAAGTTTGTGGCAATTCATAAATTTTCTGTCTAGTTTATAATCTAACTCGGACCGTTTTCGTTTGCATACACCCACTTTATCCCTACCTTCCTCTTGAATGACCCTATCTATTGATAATGGATACAGCTAAGAAATGGAATTCGGTGAATGCGAGTGTGTTTCCTGATCATTATTATCTAGACGCCTATATGGCTGGCTTAGAGTGAAAAGGCTGTTCCTGGACAGGCATGCTCCATCAAGGGCCGCATCGTCACTTAGCACTGGGTGAGATGGCGGTCAAATGCCTGGATAGTTTAACTAAAAAACTGCGTTAAAATCCGTTTTGTGGTTTAAAAGATATAAGCGTAGATACATAGGGACATGCGGCGGGAAGCGGCTTCATTTTATGGTGACAAAGGAAATTTTTGCCGCTTTCGCGGTATACAGAGGTTTCGATTACAGGCTTCGATTTCCTTTCAACAAGCACACTATCCATTACCGCCGATCCCCACATTCCCCAGCGCCAAGCCAACAGTTTAGCAGCAATAAACGTGTGATTTATCAATTAGTCGCAACAATAGTTTGCGTATAACGAGCCGAGGTATTGTGTGAGGCGCTGTTATGCACATAATGCATTCCGGCACGTTGCGCCGCGGTGCTGTGGAGCGCGGGAGGTATAGAAGGCAGCACTTTAAGTTACCCGCAACCAGCAGTATTAGTATTAGGTATTAATACCGGGTGGTAGGACTCTGTGAAGCCTGAGGAGTCAGCCTGGGTGAGTTTTTATGCTATTTTACGAGTAGCGACGAGGGCGTCAAGCGTAGTGCGGTCGGCTGCGAACATTATGGGTTTTTTCGCTACTCGTGAGGCAATTATCTAGGCTTTAGACGTTAAGCAAGCCAGATGGTAGTGCGGTCGTAGCTTAGACTTATTTCTTTATAATTTTTTAGGTAGGGCTCTGTCAAGCCTGAGTGAGTACCACCGCCTTATCTATCTCTGCATATCATGTTTCTGTACAATGCTTGCATTGTTGAGTTACGGTTTGTAGGATAAGATGGCCAGCGCGATTCCAGCCATGAGGCATTTCATCTTAGTCCTCACAGTGACAAGGCACTTGCGGTTCTATGTCTGTTTGTTGCCAGCAACCTTAGTGCATGTATAAGTCTGGGTGTAAACAAGTATGTATTTAAAAAAGAACGATATAAGTAGTTTATCTGTTATCTAACACCCATAACACAAGGTTTGCTTACTTTGGGGCTAGATGGCGCTGTGTGAATTTGTCCAAGAATGAAAAAAAGAAAAAAGCTTAAACAGTGCAGGTTGAGGTGCTGCCTTTTGTACCTACCCACGCTACGAGTAGGCATACAGAATAGAGAATGTGCACCGGATTAATCGGTATAGAAGGTCTGGATGTAGTGGTGGCGTGCTTGCGAGACCGATAACCAAAGTTAAGTTATGCACGCAGAGTCCGCGAACAGGATGGGTGACCGTTTAGTACTTTGAGGTTAGGGAGATCGCCATTGTTTAGGTCCAGCAAAATCCGTTCAGTAGTTAAAAATTTATCGCGAACAGACAAACAGACAGAAGCTATGTGGGCTTTGATTTATAAAATGTAATGATTGGCCTTGTGGTGTCCGGCAGAGTATAATAGCACTAACCCCTTACACTCGTGAGTGTCGTACAAAGCGACTAATGTTTTCGAGGCAAAAAAATTAGAGTCTCCGTAGGCTTTAAAATGGGCAGCAGTTTATTATTGTTATATTTAAAACACTGCGATATCCAACCCGCCTGCTAAGCGTGGAGATTATGGCACTAACCTCCCTTTTCGTGGGAGAGGCCGTAAGTCCTGCGATGGACTGTTATTAAGTGATAAATTTATAGGTACCTATAATTGATAAAAATGGTTAAACTTTACGTTAAATGCAGTTTTGGTACAGACTAGTCATAGCGTAACCCACTCTGCGTATATGCAGTTGGATTCACTGTTTGCTTATTTTACAAGCAGTTCTCATGTAATTCGGATATCTGTCAACCTTCAACTATCCCCGGGACCCTTTCATTTTTTGCAATTAGAAGTAGCATATGCTACTTGGGAATGACGTAGCTTCAAATTAGTGAAAGAATTTTCAAATTTAATTCAGTAGTTTCGGAGATTACCCCCAATGTACGAGACGACACGTACATTGGACTTGCATACGCAGCATTTCCCGCGCTGACCCCGATATCGGTTGTTTAGCGCGCCTAGCATCAAATCAGTGTGTATTTGGCAATTAAGTAAGCTAAGCTACTTACATATATTATCAGTCATTAGTCTTTTGGAGGCAGGCGACGCATTGGTAACGTCCCTGGTGTTGCTGATGTATATGTCGCAGCCGGATGGTTAAATTAGCCGGTTAATTAAATGGCTAGCTTTTTAAGCAATTATTTAATTGAATATTTGCCAAATTCATGAACTTTGAAAGTTACGTTTAACGAACGATATTGCCCCGAGTTTACGGAGCTCCTCCATGCATTGTCACAACATTAACCTAACCCAACCGAATTAAAACCTAATGCAAACTATTATTATTGTTTGAGATTATTGTGATTAAGTTAGCATTGTGACAATATTTGGAGGAGCTTCGTAAGCTCGGGTCAATTTCTTTCTTTAAACATTACTTAAAAATTCTTGAAATTGGCAAATTTTCAATAAAATAATAGCATAAGAAGCTAGCCGTTTCATTAACTGGCTAATTTAACCATCCGGCTGCGACATATACATCAGCAACACCAGGGACGTTACCAATGCGTCGCCTGCCTCCAAAAGACTAATGACTGATAATATATGTAAGTAGCTTAGCTTACTTAATTGCCAAATACACACTGATTTGATGCTAGGCGCGCTAAACAACCGATATCGGGGTCAGCGCGGGAAATGCTGCGTATGCAAGTCCAATGTACGTGTCGTCTCGTACATTGGGGGTAATCTCCGAAACTACTGAATTAAATTTGAAAATTCTTTCACTAATTTGAAGCTACGTCATTCCCAAGTAGCATATGCTACTTCTAATTGCAAAAAATGAAAGGGTCCCGGGGATAGTTGAAGGTTGACAGATATCCGAATTACATGAGAACTGCTTGTAAAATAAGCAAACAGTGAATCCAACTGCATATACGCAGAGTGGGTTACGCTATGACTAGTCTGTACCAAAACTGCATTTAACGTAAAGTTTAACCATTTTTATCAATTATAGGTACCTATAAATTTATCACTTAATAACAGTCCATCGCAGGACTTACGGCCTCTCCCACGAAAAGGGAGGTTAGTGCCATAATCTCCACGCTTAGCAGGCGGGTTGGATATCGCAGTGTTTTAAATATAACAATAATAAACTGCTGCCCATTTTAAAGCCTACGGAGACTCTAATTTTTTTGCCTCGAAAACATTAGTCGCTTTGTACGACACTCACGAGTGTAAGGGGTTAGTGCTATTATACTCTGCCGGACACCACAAGGCCAATCATTACATTTTATAAATCAAAGCCCACATAGCTTCTGTCTGTTTGTCTGTTCGCGATAAATTTTTAACTACTGAACGGATTTTGCTGGACCTAAACAATGGCGATCTCCCTAACCTCAAAGTACTAAACGGTCACCCATCCTGTTCGCGGACTCTGCGTTCATTACTTAACTTTAGTTATCGGTCTCGCAAGCACGCCACCACTACATCCAGACCGTCTATACCGATTAATCCGGTGCACATTCTCTATTCTGTTTACCTACTCGTAGCGTGGGTAGGTACAAAAGGCAGCACCTCAACCTGCCCTGTTTAAGCTTTTTATTTTATTTTATGCTTGGACAAATTCACACAGCGCCATCTAGCCCCAAAGTAAGCAAACCTTGTGTTATGGGTGTTAGATAACACATATACTACTTATATAGGTTTTTTTTAAATACATACTTGTTTACACCCAAAATTATCCATGCACTTAGGTTGCTGGCAACAAACAAATATAGAACCGCAGTTGCCTTGTCACTGTGAGGACTAAGATGAAATACCTCGTGGCTGGAATCGCGCTGGCCATCTTATCCTACAAACCGTAACTCAACAATGCAAGCATTGTACAGAAACATGATATGCAGAGATACATAAGGCGGTGATACTCACTCAGGCTTGACAGAGCCCTACCTAAAAAATTATAAAGAAATAAGTCTACACCAACAGCTGGCTTGCTTAGCATCTAAAGCTTAGATAATTTCCACACGAGTAGCGAAAAAACCCATAATGTTCGCAGCCGACCGCACTACGCTTGATGCCCTCGTCATTACTCGTATAATAGCATAAAAACTCACCCAGGCGGACTCCTCAGGCTTGACAGAGTCCTACCACCTGGTATTAATACCTAATACTAATACTGCTGGTTGTGGGTAACTTAAAGTGCTGCCTTCTATACCTCCCGCGCTCCACAGCACCGCGGCGCAACGTGCCGGAATGCATTATGTGCATAACAGCGCCTCACACAATACCTCGGCTCGTTGTACGCAAACTATTGTTGCGACTAATTGATAAATCACACGTTTATTGCTGCTAAACTGTTGGCTTGGCGCTGGGGAATGTGGGGATCGGCGGTAATGGATAGTGTGCTTGTTGAAAGGAAATCGAAGCCTGTAATCGAAACCTCTGTATACCGCGAAAGCGGCAAAAATTTCATATGTCACCATAAAATGAAGCCGCTTCCCGCCGCTTGTCCCTATGTATCTACGCTTATATCTTTTAAACCGCACAACGGATTTTAACGCAGTTGTTTTAGTTAAACTAGGCAGGCGTTTGACCGCCATCTCACCTGGTGGTAAGTGACGATGCGGCCCTTGATGGAGCATGCCTGTCTAGGAACAGCCTATTCACTCTAATGGCTGGCTTAGGCGTCTAGATAATAATGATCAGGAAACACACTCGCATTCACCGAATTCCATTTCTTAGCTGTATCCATTATTAATAGATAGGGTCATTCAAGAGGAAGGTTTACAAAGAAAAAAGGGTAGGTAGGGATAGATGTACGCAAACGAAGTCGCGCCAGGTCTGAGTTAGATTATAAACAAGAAAGAAAATTTATGAATTGCAACAAAATTCACCAAACAATTTTCCAATGAGTTGTCCACTCGGCTCAGTGACAAATCGCATTAGAATGGCACACTTAACCATTTTTCGACAGTTTTTACAATCTGACGATGACAGATTATTAAACCATGTAAAAAGAGCGCCGGAAGAATGCGGCGACAAGTTCCTACCTGCTCCATATCGATCAAAATGAACACCATCACCATCTGAGCGAACAGATCAGTTGTTTTTTGTAACAAAATTGCCTAAGTATCTGTTAATTTGTGTAATATATTTTATTGTAATAGGTTAGTATTTACGTTAGAAGCGCAATTTATATAGTGCACTTAAGGTTTGCCTGTTATTGGCTTTACATTTATGTTAATTGTTATTGTTACTATAGTTTAAGAGCATTGTAAAAAAAAATGTAAATCTGTTGGCAAATAAATAAATAAATAAATAAATAAACAGTCCCGGCTTCTGTCAAGGTCCGCTTCCCGACTTATTCTCTTCCATTTCGCCCGGTCTCGTGCATCCTCGTGTCGTAACTCATTGGCTCTCGCATCAGACTCGGCGGTAGCAATCCTTCTTGGCCCTTCCGCGGGACCACTTTCCTGATACCGGCAAGTTTAGGCAGATATTCCCATGTCTTTCTTTCGGAACTTGATCATGAAATGAATACCCTTATTGGTAACACGATTAACGCCAGGTGCGCCAAGGATACATAATTGGCACTCAAGAAATCATTATTTTTATTAAACGAAAACATACTTTTAATAATACAAACAAAACAAGGATGAAATATAATTACTATTCCACTGCATTGCCAAGCACTGCCGACAGACACACGTCAATTATTATTATTATTTTTTTTTACCATACTGAAGCACTTTATTGATAAAATAATTTACATTTATGATAACAATATACACTAATACCTACATCTAAAATAACTATAAAATACCTACATCTATAGTCAATTTCTTTCTTTAAACATTACTTAAAAATTCTTGAAATTGGCAAATTTTCAATAAAATAATAGCATAAGAAGCTAGCCGTTTCATTAACTGGCTAATTTAACCATCCGGCTGCGACATATATAGGCGGCGCTGACCACTTTACATTAGGTGACCATACCTGTTTGTCTGCCATATTACATAAAAAAATATAAAATATATCAGGGTTTTAGCAGTTTATCAGTGTCTATCATTTATCAATCTATAGTGCGGTTCAATCCCATACACCTAACATACAAACTTATAAGCTTTTCCTTTGCATAATATTAGTAGCTATAGCTTACCCTAATAATACCTATTATAAACACAACCATAACATGACCCATTTGTACAGTCAACTAAATACTCGGAATTCCACCAAACTGACGCCAGTGCGAGTCAGTTGCAAAGGCCGCCTCCAAACCACAGCGTGCCACCGCCGACATTCTAGGCAAGTTACCTTGTAAGCTTCATACAATTATAATAATTACACTATGTCCCGGGGTCTTGAACCTTGAGCATGGATCTAGGATTTGCAAATCAGGTAATCAGGTAGTAGAGCGAGTGCCATCTGTCCTACGTGACCCTGTTAACAAGAGAACCTGACCAGATTGGATCATGGTTACACATTCAGTCGCCTGAATGTGCAGGTTTCATCACGATCTTTTTCACCACCGTAAGAGCATTGGTTAGTTTTCAAGTAATGTACGTAAGTCAGAAAGAGTCATTGGTACTTCTACATGAGGGCAACGGCGTTACTCTTGCTTACGAGTCGGCCACCGAAAATTAGGCTCCAATTACAACTATCGCTGTGATCCCTTCCAAATTAGTTGTGATAAACAGATTAATGTCCGCTATTGGCATGAAGCGTGGAGATTACGAACGTCCAATGCTGGACGTTGTCTTGGACGTCTGCCTCCACGTCTCATATGTCGGGACTTTAACGCCAAGATGATTCCAAGATAATCCATGGGCGTGTCTGGATGTCAAAACTCAGTAGATCTTTGGGTTGCTGCTGCAGTAAAGGTAAATTCGGGATGAACAGGAGTTGCAGCGGTGGGTGTGAGAGATGGGGAAAATAAAAAAAATATGTTATCCTTGGAATGTTTAACGCTTTGTATCATCATCATATCAACCGTAAGATGCCCAGTGCTGGTCAAAGGCCTCCTCCAGAAATCTCCACGAAGGCCAGCCATCTGCCTTCCGCATTGAACTGGTACCTGCGACATTTACCAGAGCGTCAGTCCACCTTGTGGGAGGTCCCACGCTGCGTCTTCCGGTACGAAGACGCCACTCGAGAACTTTTCTGCCCCATCGGCTATCTGTTCTGCTAATTTGTATGCTTCACATTTGAATACTAAATCCAACTGCATCTGCGACATCTAACTTAATTAGATCCCATCATCACAATCCAGAAATACACTCACGTCGCACCATTCTACCGCCGAAATATTTAATTAATTCTCCCATTTCCGGCGGCACGCGAAAAGAATACAGTCGCCACACTCTCGCCTGCAATTAACGTCAAAATAAGAATATTTCCGCTTCTTTTCCTCCCAATTATTGTGCGGAATTGTTTCCTTTATTGTAGGAGAATTTTCCTTAATAATATTGTAACGTCTTTGTCTGTTAATGTTCGTTTGATTATTACGTTTGATTGTTAGAAGGTTGTTGTGGTCGATAAATCAAAATTACTTGGCATTGACTTGAAATCGCGGATGAAATCGAAGGAGCGCGGACTGGATTGGTCACGTATTGATAGGATAGGTAAGAACTAGGTGCCTAATCCTGCCTGTATCAGGAAAGAGGTTCCAAGAAGCGATGAATTGATATCGCCGAGTCGGACGCGATAGCTAACGGCTTGCGACGTGAGGATGTCGAAGATCTGGCAAAGTGGAAAAGAAAAAGTAGGAAAGCGGACCCTGACAGTTCACGTACACCTACATTACCCATACCTACCATTTTTTCTTGCTTATAAACATTTCTCTCGGATAATTCTACCTATTGCTGAATTACAATCCGTAGCGTAGTTTAAAAGATCTAAGCGAACATAGATACCTACATAGACAGACAGGGACGGACGGGGCGGAAAGTGACTTTGTTTTGTACTATGTACAGAGTTCGTTTGTGAATACCTACGCTGAACGGGGTGTTGGAACCGTGACACCCACAACCAGACAACCACACCGCACTCTCGCAGTGTAGTATAAAGATCTTCTAACATCATCATCACAGCCCGTAACAGTCCACTGTAGGACTTAGGGCCTCTCCCACGAAAGGGGAGGTTAACGCCATAATCTCCACGCTTGGCAGGCGGGTTGGAGTTTTTAAATATAACAAGCGAAAATGCTGCTGCCCATTTTCCAGACTACGGAGACTTTTGATCTTGTGGCTCGAAAACATTAGTCGCCTTGTACGACACCCATGAGTGTAAGGGGTTGGTGCTATTCTACTCTGCCGGACACCACACGGCCAACATAATCCATTACAACTATTAAGTCCAGCCACCTGCGCAGCTGACTTATGATACAGCGGTAACACAGTCGTGACAAATGTGATGCACTTTCTGCAACCGTGGCGAGAGGGGGAGGAAAAGCGCGGGGGGAGGGAGGGACCCGGACACAGAGTAATATCAGGCAGAGAGTAAGCTTTGTAACTGAACAACAACGAGGATTTACAATGATAACCCACCCGCCCCGGTTTCACACGGTTGTTAACGGAGCTTCATTATAATATGCATGCATTAGGTATACATGTTAATTGTGAAAATGGCATCGAAATCCGTTGCGTGGTTTAGTAGTTAGCAGTTGTGCATTCAGACGCGAAAAGAAACTTTATTTTATACTATGTAAGGATGAATAACATATAGTGTTCGACCGAAGCTTCGACTTCGGCTATCTTCGGCAAGAGAAACCACCTTCGGTGAAATTTTCGGCTTTGGCCGGGTTATAATTGTCAATTTTCGAAATGTGATTATTTTTGATAATAAATTGCAAGGTAATTCTTTTTGCATGTCTGAATCTTCTAGAGATAATTTAAACTACATGCAGTCAATATAAACCTTAATATTAATGTTTTATAACGATTTATACTATTAATTGTGGCTTGTAGCCAATCCTAAACAAAATATCTTAGAGATTTTAAACCTGCCTTATACTTAAGGTTGTGATGATAGCTACTTAATCGGCTTCGACTTCGGCCAGAAATAGACCTTCAGTCTAACATTAGGAACGTACGAGAATTATCCACTTGTTCAACACAGCAAGCTCCTTCTTTCTGACGGGGCACTTACTCCTGTACCCGGGTTTTATCTTTGTGGCTCTTGGCTCTTCATAAATCGCCTAATGGAAGCCCGGCTGGTGTTAGAATGCGGGTATAACTGACTTTATATGTAAGAGGGTAATTTACTGTTACTTTACCCTACACGAAGTACCGCCCGCTCTCGGACGTTGTCAAAAACTGGTTCACCGCAACAAAGGAAGGTCTGCTCGTGTTTTATCACTACTACGGACCAAGTTCTTACACTCATATAAGCTGATATTTAGACATAAAACTTGATACAATAAAACGTTATACGTCATTTTTAAAGGTATTTAAGTATTTGGTGCAACCGGCTTAAAGTATGCTAGGGGGGGGTAATTTCACTCTGAAGCTACTGTACTACCTAGTCGCTTTGTTTGTTCATCTAGTCCGTCTTTAACGTTGTTTACTTACAGAGTATCTCATCTATTAGGTGTACTTGAAAGAAGCGGTACCTATCGCCTGAAATATTAGCAATACCAAAAGACAGTTTTCTTAAAAAATTACAAGAACTAGAACGTAGCAATAGGAATTAAATTTGTGGAGGACTATTAATCCACGTAAAATCCACAAGTAGGTATCACATGGTAGAGTAGGGTGTGATTTACCTTACCTTAGGCTAAGGATGTAATGAGGATCCGAATAAAATACTGTCTATGTCTATGTCTATTTATATTTAGATTATTTTTGTTAGGTAGTTTTAAGTTTTTAATATAATAAAGAGTTTACATACATACATACGAACGATACGATTAACCTCTAGTAAATCAACGCTTGAAACTGCACAGGACAATGACTCCTTTTTTTTTATAAATAGTTGACTGGCCAGGCATTTGACCGACATCCCACTTGGTGCCACCACGATGCAGCCGATCATGAAGCATGCCTATCTAGGACCAACCTATTCACTCTAGCTTTCAAGAAACGAGTCTAGGACTATCTCAAATTCGGGCAACACATCCGCGACTCCCCGAACGGGTTTCTATAATAATCTAATACTATTATTATATTTAAACTTAACCCCATCGAATGGGGAATAAAATCATTCGCACATCTCCTAAGTGCCGGCGGGAATCCGTTTCGCGGAATCAGAATCACTTTTCGCGGGCTCTTTATGGCTTTTCATTGTTTATGCGGCCCCAGTATTGCCAGTCAGTCGGGTGAATTATGCGCAGTGCCGCCATTACGGATTTACGATCGCGAACGTGGATAATATTGAAGTACTTATCTTTACCTGTCTTCTTGGGCTAAAACGGTCGCTCAGTCGCTGAAACTCTCGCTTGTCGGCTTGTTCGGTCGCTTCTTAGCTGAAACGATTACTTTTTAGCGAAAAGTGACGCTTCTTAGCTAAAAATTACCGCGCCCAAGTCAAAAGAGTCTCTTTTTTTTTAAACTGTCGCTCGTTAAATGTATCGTAATTTATTTATTTTCTTAACTCAATTGTACACTAAGAATCATACAAGGCCGTGTGGTGTCCGGCAGAGTTGGCCGTGTGGTGTCCGGCAGAGTAGAATAGCACCAACCCCTTACACTCATGGGTGTCGTACAAGGCGACTAATGTTTTCGAGGCAAAAGATCAAGAGTCTCCGTAGTCTGGAAAATGAGCAGCAGCATTTTCCATTGTATTATTTAAACACTGCGATCTCCAACCCGCCTGCCAAGCGTGGAGATTATGGCAATAACCTCCCCTTTCGTGGGGGAGAGGCCGTAAGTCCTGCAGTGGACTGTTACGGGCTGTGATGATGAATCATACAAGGAAATAAGACAAGGGTAAACGATACAACAGGCACTACTTATTTTTAAAAAGAAATTTCTTCCAGCAATGCTACAGAAGTTTATGTTTATAATGATGATCGCTATAAGTAATATTAAATAAATCAAAAGTTTATATGGATATCTTCATTTCTGTGACCGTCAAAAGTCTGAAATCTCTAATATTGAAAAATAGGGTCAAACCTTCTAATACAAATTAAGAGGGAATTAAGCCTTCTAACTCATACCTAACTTCCTTCAAAACTTACTCTATTAACTGAACCAAGTGAACAGAAAGGTAGACGCAAATGGCAAATTCATTTGATGCCATTCAGTACTATTCAGCGAGAAACTAGGTATTCAGTGAGATACTATTCACTGAGACGTATATAACAATACGTTATAAACCGTGAACGCAGCTCTACCATTATGAACGCTTATGCCGCCGAGGCATGTAACGTATGTATCTAGCAGAAACCGCACAATACATAACACAGACGGCCCCAGCGGATGCGCAAACCAACCTTATTACGATTGTTAATAGGCACATTTTACAATGCAGACGAGTGTATGAGTAAATTTAGTGCCGGGAACTCAGGAGTGAATACGTAACAAGTACCCGTAAAGTGATAGGCTTATTATTTAGGTACATTGTCTTTCTACAGAGAAGCGGATAGCCAGAAAAGTAATGCCCGATTGGACCAAACTTTAGGGGCCTCTTAAGTTGATATACGATATTTGTAACATAAAAAAGCATTGCACATACACCAACTCTAAGTGAAACTAAACTTGTCAAGTCACTCTTTACTGTAAAACACCAACAGTAAATGCCCCGCGTGTCCAAATATCTGCATGAAGAAGGATATCATGACACCAATCGATAGCGCTGTTAATGTGGCTTATATATTATCTGTGATGTGGCTAAGTTTTGGGCCACAAGAATAATATGTATCTTATTAAAGAAGGACACAAGGATAATGTTAAGTATTTAGGAGACACAAAATCGGTGTCATAGAGTTGAGAGTGACTTAGTAAAGTTGTAGTAAAGTTGAAAGTAGACGAGTTTCATTTTCACTTATTCAGGTTGGTGTTGGCGCACTGCTTTTTCTTTATAGAAATATAGGGCAGAAGGTTGAAAACTGGTCTGTCCACACGCTGCATATTTTAAACTTGCAAAGTCGTCCTCATGGAAGAAACCTGCTGTCTTAGTTTTTGGTTTTCACCACCATAAAAACCATAATCAAGTCAAACGTTGTACATTAAAACGGAATAGTAATAAAAACTTTTTCTCTTTCTAATTCCACGACTCACATAAATTATAAAATCCAAAGCAAAACATTCTAAAATTATCCTAAAAGTTGGTTTTACCTTTTGGCCATGATACTTGACTTGTGTGTATTCACTCGTACTTGACTTGCTCTAGTTACAGAACACCGGCCTGCGAAGAACAAGTAAGTGGTGGATTGTTTGAAGACGCTCGAAGTAACTCTGTTGCGCACGTGATCGACTTCAGTGGAATATTGCGTGTAACGTGGAAACTTTTTGTCTTAATGTACTCATGGTTGTGTAATGTAGGTACTTTGTAGTGATGTTATAAAGGCGAAAGTCGCTTGCATGTGCGTTGAGTACAGCGACTACGTTTATGATAGCTTCAAGAAGGTATTAGGAGGCATACTTAACGAGCATTGAACATGCTAAAACCCTCATAGTTCGAAACGGTCACCCATCCAGTTACCGGCTTGCTTAACTTTTGTTAACTCAAGATTCAATTCAAAATTCAAAATTTATTTATTGATTAGGACATTAAATATCTCTTTCAATCAACAGTCTTGCAAGCACCTTAGCGCTTGTACCTTTTTAGCTATCACATGTATGACCTACAACTCAAGACCAGCTTACAAATTTACACCACACTATCACAGAAACCGTGTCAAACATCTCCGTACAAGCTCCTCCGTCGATTCCATCAAGTTTGCTACATTTAGCTTTAGCGAAGTTGGAAGCGCGAGAACTTTGTAGTTTACAGCGCCAACTAGCGTGGCGAATACCAACTTCTGCTAGTCAATGAGTAGCCGTTAGTACTCAGTCAACATCGACCCTCTGGAGATATTCCAAGTGGCGATGGTCTAGTTTACACGGAATTGTGTTAAGCGATCTAATGCAAGCTTGGAGATACGTTGTACTGCTTGAGTTTGCTTGCGTTTTACCAAACTTTTGAACACCGCTTTCTGGAGCAGCTCAGTTTGGCGTTCATGTTTGAGGTCGCTCTGGACACTTTTAAAATCATGAAATCAGCAAATGTGTGTGTGCTTCCTGATCAATATAATCTGGATGCCTTTAAGGCTAGAGTGAATAGGCTGTTCCAAGACGGGCATGCTTCATCTTCGGCCGCGTCGTAACTTACCAAGAGGTGAGATGGCGGTCAAATGCCTGTCTTGTTTGTTATAAAAAAATTGCACTAGTTTTCGAGGCAAAAGATCAAGAATCTCCGTAGTCTGGAAAATGGGCAGCAGCATTTTCCATTGTTATATTTAAACACTGCGATCTCCAACCCGCCTGCCAAGCGTGGAGATTATGGCAATAACCTCCCCTTTCGTGGAAGAGGCCCTAAGTCCTGCAGTGGACTGTTACGGGTTGTGATGATGATAGGATGGGGAAAATTCCCTAAATGGGCTTATCAAATTTTCATATGATTCTATAAACGTTGACCAATGGTTATCAAAAATCAAAAACGTCTTACGACGAAATGCTACCAGTGTTAAGTCGTTCGTACAGGTTGATTAGTGGCAGTAGACATGGTATTTTTAACAATCTATCAAAAATATAGTAATGGTCGCCGGGTAGTAAGAGTTTGTAATAAAATTTGCCTTTAAACGATACAAAAATAAAACAATAGTCTTTATAACAAGTTATTGGATAAAATCTTTCGGATCAGCCTAGTAAAATGTTTTGCCTTGTTATGAATATTTTGAATCAAGTTTAGTGTAATCAGGCATCACTTTCTTCAATATCAGTTCAATAGTAAAACAAAAAAAAACTTAGAAATAGATTAAAATAGCACATAAATGTGATTGGACAAATTCACATATCGCCGTCTAGCCCCAAAGTAAGCAAAGTTTGTGTTATGGGTGTTAGATAACTGATAAACTACTTATATACTTCTTTTTAAATGCAGCGTACACTGAACCATCCAATCTTCGCAATTATGATGACTACCTACAGCCTAATTATTAATACTTACTAGGATAGGATATTACAGTCGCACAGGGACGAAACAACAAAGTTGTGTTTACCCTACAAACGTACAACAAGGAAACTCTTACTAAGTACAGTCTGTTCCCGATTCGGATGTGAAATAAGCTACTAGTCTGTGTTTCGTTCTGACTATGATATGGGATCGTTCAAGAAGTAGGTATCTATATTAGAGGTCTCTTTTTATGTTATACGGCAGACAAACGGCCTGATGAAAAGTGGTCACAGCCGCCTATGGACATCAGCAACACCAGGGGAGTTACCAATGCGTTGCCCGCCTCTGAAGAAATTTCTATTATACGTTTTGAACAAACCCATGTCTAAGTCAAAAAGTCTTTAGGTGCGGGCAACGTCCCAACGTAGAAGGTGACTATTCATTCGTCTCTTAAATGCTTCGGGTTATACTCTCTCGAAAATACGGACGGAAGCAGGGTACCTTTCAAATATATTCGGCTTAACTATTATTTGAATCGTAAAACAATTGTTATTTAATAATCTTACAAAATATAGAAAAGTAGACACAAAAACGAAGTTAAAATGTATAATGCTAGAGTAATTCCTACAGAGAGAGAGTGCAGTGTTTCCTTTGGACGATGACATGGGATCGTTCAAGAGGTATATTAGAGGTCTCTTCAGAGGCGGGCAATGCATTGGTGACTCCCCTGGTGTTGCTGATGTCCATAGGCGGCGGTGACCACTTTCCATCAGGTGGCCCGCATGCCTTGTTGTCTGCCGGATAACATAATAAAAAAATGCCCAATTGTACTACACTTTGGTGACACTTAAGTTGTCGCCTTTAGATGTTTATAAGCAAAAAAAGGAGATTGGAGTCACAAAATCGGTGTCGTAAAGTTAAGAGTGCCTTACCGAGTTTAGTTTTCACCTAACCTTGGTGATTGGTGCAATGCTTTTCTTGTTATTATATTCCAAATATCTATTTATTTATTTTAATAATGTTATACAGAAGGCAAACAGGCAAGCGGGCCACCCGATGGAAAGTGGCCACCACTGCCTATAGACATTAGCAAAACCAAGAGTATTGCTAATGCGTTGCCCACCTCTATAACACGTTGCTCTGGCAGCAAAAGGCGGGGCATTTGCCTCCACTGCCAAAGCCACGGTTCCCCAAATCCCCACCCCATGGAGCACTGGAAACGTTACTCACCGGCAGAAACACAAATTATTTAAAAGAGTAATTGTTTAGCTGCAATCAACTTAGGCTCGCTAAGGCGAACCTAAAGTTTACTTCAATCCGGCGTAATTAAAATAAATAAGAAAAGAAAACCTATTTTTCTTTTACATTAATCTAATCTCTTACTAATTGCAGATTAAGTTAGTAAATGTAGTCAGTCGAAAGACCATTTGGCTAATATAGGTTTTTAAAACTTTTGTGGTTATTCACTACACTTTTACCTCATATATTATCGGGTTTGTTACCACGGCTAGTAATATTTTTACCTCGATATTTGACACAACGGCACCAATCTACTCGAGACCACAACGCATGCAATTGCGTCGAAATATCTAGGTAAAAACAGTACTAACGGTGGTAACAAAAATGCGCGCGCAAAACCACCAATGTGAATGACGACATAAGCGAGGCAACAGACTGTACCCACAATAGCCAAGTTAGTAGTTGGTATTCCATCGAAGTGGAGGAAACTCCCGGGCAAAGTATCGCCTTAATACTTCCCGGGAAAGATTAATCTGGAACAGATCCTCGTTAACAAGTTGCCCCTCCAGAGTTGTCTCGACTGATAGATCGTTGAGTCGGCGCTAAGTCGCAGATTAGTTGGGGATTCGATGCAGCAATCTGTGGGGTAGTTTTGAAGCGAATTAATGTTGTTTGATTGGTTATGAAGCAGACCTAAGGCACTTTAATGAAGTTAATAAAGAGAGTAAGAGCTTTGCTTTGAATGATGTTGGCGGTAAAAAATGCACATCTGAGTGGTCCCGGGTTCAATTCCCGGCCGGGCAGAAATTGAAATGATGAATTTTAATTTCTTTTACGGGTATGGGTGTTCTATGCATAATAAGTATGTATTTAAAAATATATACTCGTATGTAGTTTATCAGTTTTATGGCACCCATAATACAAGCTTTGCATCCTTTGGGGCTAGATGGCGCTGTGTGAATTGTTGAAGCATATTTACTGACCACACACTTACTACACACCCTTGGACAAATAAACTTTGAAAAGTAGGGTCGATTATCTAACTCTCTAAAAATAGGATAAATTCGACCCCATGCCGGTCTCATTTGCTTAGGGGCTAGATGGCGCTGTGTGAATTTGCCCACGATTATTTATTATCATTATCATTATTATGTTCCCTGGACACAAGCTACCAATCCCCGACCAGCAACCTACAATCAGCAACAAACCGGCCAAACAGCCGCCCAAACCCACACACGGCGAATAAATCATCCAATTTCCTGCATACGCGGCACCGGCTATGGGTACCCCAATATTTGTAGTGTAAACACACTGGTTATTGTCGCCGTCCGTAAATCTCGGCCGATAGTAAGACCTTAATATCGGTGGAACCTGAAGCTGACACCATGGATCGGAAATAAATACGGATATATACTCTATAAAGTCATGAGTGAAGCATAAAACAGGCCGCCCATTTTTGTCGCTGCCTGCTTTGATAGTATCAAATTGATACTGCGTCCTTTGTCACTGGGGTGATAGCGCGGTTAAAATCAAATAAAATGGCGACAGATTGACAGACCTGGGAAGATATTCTCGCGCTTTCGACACGCGAATTCGATATTTTCTCTAGCCATAAATGTCTATTAAAAAGTAACTAAAATCTCTATTGATGGCAAAATCAGAAATAATTTATTGTAAATCTGTAGTAGGTACATTGTAAGGTGTTATTTGATTGAGAGCAGAACTATAACAGTTATAACAGGTACACATAACTTATTCTCAACAATATTTGCTAATTCTCTGCGGTCAAAGATAGTTTTCAACGACATTTTGAATAGAGATATTTACCTAGACAACTTGTCGAATTCGAAATATCACAGCGCGAGAATAGAGTGTTTAAAGTGTGTAATTCGTGTACAACAAAATAAATTATCAAGACATTGCCATACCTTGCATGCTTCACTTCCCTTTTGTGTAGAATGGCGTCCGTATTTTTTCCAGGTCCGTGGCCAACACTACATCCCGGTCACGGAAAGTATCACGTCCCGCTCACACTTGTTCCGGATTACGTGAGAGTGAACAGCGTAGCATGGTTCGAAATCCTTTGCTGGCCCTTTTGGCAGTATCCGCGCGATAAGCCAGCATCCGACCCGTCCGCCATTTTGAAAGCGAGGGTTGCACTTCGCATAATTAGGCCTATACCTAATAGAGGAAAAAACGTAGAAACTAAAAGGTGTATTTGTAAGTAAGTAGAAGAGTAAAGAAAGTGGGAGGCTCGGCGGCCGATTGGTTTGGCCGTGTGGTGTCCGGCAGAGTAGAATAGCACCAACCCTTTACGCTCATGGGTGTCGTACAAGGCGACTAATGTTTTCGAGGCAAAAGATCAATAGTCTCCGTAGTCTGGAAAATGGGCAGCAGCATTTTCCATTGTTATATTTAAACACTGCGATCTCCAACCCGCCTGCCAAGCGTGGAGATTATGACAATAACCTCCCCTTTCGTGGGAGAGGCCCTAAGTCCTGCAGTGGACTGTTACGGGTTGTGATGATGAAGCGAGAGGTACCGGGTTCGAATCCTATTGCCACCATGTATTAATGACTATTATCTTAGTTATGTTCTAAAGTTGGATGCTAACCGATGCTCTTACGGTGTGCGAAAGCATCGTGATGAAACCTACACATTCAGGCGACAGACTGTATAACCCTGTCAGGTTCCCCTGGTAGCAGAGTCATGGAGGTCAGATGGAAGACGCTCTACTGTAATTATATGATCTGTCAAATCCTGGATCCAGGTCAATGGGGACCCCTGGCCTTCGTGCGCGAGAGCACAGCCAGAAAATTAACGCCAAGATGATTATTATTATATTTTTATTTACATTAATTGTGCAGAACTTACTAATACTACAGAAAAGTATTTAGTATCAGTGAAACCAGTTTTATTGGAAAGATCATTAATAATATATTTTTAAGAATATAATTCCGGCAATGTTGAACGGCTGCGTTGACTGGCGCGTAGATGGTCTAATCTGGACATCCTTCACTCATACACTTTTAACAATCACTCATACATTTTCGTAACAATTGTCCCCGTAATAACTCACCGAAGTTGTGATGGATCGACTCTGGTTTATCGGTGTAGAAAAGCGAATTGACAAAATCGCAAAAAATAAAAATATTATGGAGTTAGATCTCACAATCTCGGTAGTCAACGTGAAATTATTCGTTGATGTTCATTTCTTTCCCCATACAAAGTTTGTTCGGCGATGAAGCTCACTTTGAGTTAAATGGTTAAGTTAAAAAGCACACAACGAATAATACGGAAACCAACGGACACTAAACGGAAATCATATGCAAACATAAATGCCGTAAAATTATCTTTCCTTAAAATTTAATTCCATAAAATTATTTGTTTAACAGTTTATTGTGCACAGTAACAGGTACGCAATATTGACATTAAGAAAAACAACACAACAGGAACAGCTTATTTCATAAGAAATATTAAATTAGCTAGTTCCACTGATACTAAAAACTTTTCCTTTGTTTTTTCAACTTAAAGTTCTCCGTCTCTAAAAAAATCAAGCTAAGCATCATATTATTGTTTAAAAAGTCACGTCAGACAACAACTGATAGACGTACAACTGCGACGGCAAAGACCTCGCACAAAGGCCTCGCAAAACTCGCAACTCGCAACGCACATTGTTTTGGATGTCATTACGAAGATGAGCCTGGCGGAAACGGCGCAACACTTCAGTTGCAGGCTCCATGCGGACGCGTTCCTGGCAAACGCAGCGAGACAAAGCCCGGGGCACAATGGGGCGCGATGTGAGCGAACTCGCGCCGCGCTAAACGCTCGTCTTGCTTGCGCCTTTCACGGGGAGGATGTGGGCTTGGAGTCAGCGGGCGAGGGAGAGATTTTTTTATGCTATGCAGTGACAAACAAGCGGACCAGCTGATCATCGGACCAGTGACGGGTAGTGGATAAATCTCGCAAAATAAAAAAATGTGTTTTAAGTAGTTTTAAAATTTTCTGCAGGTTTAATGCGGACGCGTTCAGGGCAAACGCAGCGAGACAAAGCCCGGGGCACAATGGGGCGCGATGTGAGCGAACTCGCGCCGCGATAAACGCTCTTCTTGCTCGCGCCTTTCGCGGGGAGGGTGTGGGCTTGGAGTCAGCGGACGGGAGAGGAGATTTTTTTATGCTACGTAGTTGACAATCGAATGGAACACCATTTCCATCTCCGCAGCCACTACAAGGCCACGACATGATATAATACAAAAAAGCAATGGAGATAAAAATGACAGTAGCTTCAGTTCAAATTACACATGTACATAGTGTTAATCATATTGGCGTCAACATGCCGGTTATGTTTTCGTAGGCCCGGGGTCCACATGACCATGATCCAGGATTCGGCAGATCAGGTAATTACAATGAAGCAACTGCCATCTGACCTCCGTGATCCTACCATTGGAACCTGACTGGATTGGGTCATAGTTACACATTCAGTCGCCTAAATGTGCAGGTTTCATTACGATGTTTTCCCTCGCTGTAAGAGCATCGGTTAGCATTCAACTTATGTACATAACGAAGAGAGAGAAGAGAAGCGGCCCTGATCTTATGGCAGTTAAGGTTACCAAGGTAAGCAACGCAGAGTCCTGGAACTGGATAGGTAGGTAGATCGATGTGGCGTACTTTCTCAGTAACGTTCATGGCATTTAGTACTTAAGGGTTAACGTTCATCGCAATTTTGAACTTCTAAATTCAGCATTACACTCTTCTAGATCTTTTATTATTTAGACTAGCCAAGCATTTGACCGCCATCTCATCTGGTGGTAAGTGACGAAACGGCCCATAATATTTATAAGGGAAGACACTCCCAGGCAACGGCGGACCCCGGGCGCCCGCGTGCTGCGCGGGAGTGCATCCGGGATTTAACGCCGAGATGATGATGACGATGACATTCGCAGGCAACGCGTTGCATTCCTTAGCCGTATATCACATACAAATATGACGTCTTTAATGTCAGAGTGAATAGGCTTTTCATCATCGGCCGCATCGGCACTTACCACCAGGTGAGATGGCAGTCAAATGCCAGGCTAGTCTAATATAAAAAAAAAAAAAATATTAATAAAAAGGAACCCCCCATCACCGCCGCTCGTCACCATAACCTTGGCCACTGTAATAGTGGGGCCTCCGCGTCCGCTGTACGCAGGAAATGGCGCGGCCTGCAGACACCCTTCATTTCCTGTGCAGCCCTCCGCAGCCCGAGGGCTCACAGATGTTAATCTGTGTTTGATGTCGCTATTAGCTCCTAATGGCCTGGAATACAGCTTTCTGATCTGGTCTGGGTAACGGATGCGGATTCTCTTGCGGATTGTGTGTTCTTCTTGAGGTCAATGCTTGCTCGGGTTATAGATCAGCCTTATAAAGTTACAATTACAGCCTGTTAATACTAGTAACAGACGCTCCGATTTGGCTGGAGCCGACCAACCGTCAGTTGCAGTCGATACTAGCCCTTAGTAAAAAATAAAGTCGCTTATGGGTGCGGGCATTGTCAGACGGTATAGACAGACAGATAAAAACATTCAACATTTTATCTTGACCGGAATAAAATCCGGGAATCAGCATGGAGCACAGAACAAGCTTAAACCCATAAAACCATCCCGATTACCCTACAATAAACAGCAATATTCATTTATACACCTAAAAACATCAAACTAAAAGACTCGTAACAATAAACAAGCAACAAATACAATATCTCATTAATTTGGAATCGACATCAGCTGACTGCTACGCTCGAGCGAGCTCGACAATTGGCATTCCTTTGCACAGTTTTTTGCGCCAACTGACGGTTGTCACGGTAACGACAAAGGCATTCGCCGCAGACGGGCTCACAACGGGAGTTGCTAACAACGGGGCTGGCTCACAACGGGAGTCTGCCGGGACCGGTTGCCGTTGTCACGAGGGCAGGGATGTTACTTCGTAGGCGTAACGGAAACTATCGGGTATAAGCAAAGACATATACTGGCGTAAATCAATGGATATAAGAAATAATTTCGTTTGGAGCGACTAGATGCATTGACACTCAAAAGTAATTAAATAAATATGCTTGGACAAATTCACACAACGCCATCTAGCCCCAAAGTAAGCTTGTGTTATGGGTGTTAGATAACTGATACACTACTTTTATACATCATATCATATCAGCCAGAAGACGCCCACTGCTGGGCATAGGCCTCCCCCAGAGATCTCCACAAAGACCGGTCCTGTGCTTTCCGCATCCAGCTGGTACCTGCGATCCTTACCAGGTCGTCGGTCCACCTTGTAGGAGGCCTACCCACGCTGCGTCTACCGGTACGTGGTCGCCACTCGAGAACTTTACTGCCCCATCGGCCATCTGTTCTTCGAGCTATGTGCCCTGCCCACTGCCACTTCAGTCTGGCAATCCTTAGAGCTATGTCGGTGACCTTGGTTCGCTTGCGGATCTCCTCATTTCTGACTCGATCGCGCAAAGAAACTCCGAGCATAGCTCTTTCCATTGCCCTTTGGGCAACAGTGAGCTTTCTTATAAGGCCCATAGTGAGTGGCCACGTTTCAGATCCGTAAGTCATCACTGGCAACACACATTGGTCAAAGACCTTCGTCTTGAGACACTGCGGTAATTGGGACGAAAATATGTGGCGTAGCTTCCCGAACGCTGCCCAACCGAGTTGGATTCGTCGATTGACCTCTTTCTCGAAATTGGACCTACCTAGCCGGACTATTTGTCCTAGGTATGTATAGTCGTCAACAACTTCAAGTGGAGTGCCTCCAACTGTCACTGGAGTAGGCACAACATGGACATTCGACATAATTTTCGTTTTCTCCATGTTCATTTTAAGACCTACTTGTTGAGAGGCACTACAGAGGTCATCGAGCATTTTGCCCAAGTCTTCCAGGGTTTCAGCCATGACTACGATATCGTCAGCAAATCTGAGGTGCGTGAGGTACTCGCCGTTAATATTGATGCCAAGTCCGTCCCAGTCCAGAAGCCTAAAGATATCCTCCAGTGCAGCGGTGAACAACTTCGGTGATATGACATCACCTTGTCTAACACCTCGCTGCAGCTGAATAGGTTCTGTGGTCTTGTCCTGGAGACGGACTGACATAGTGGCGTTTTCGTACAAACACTTCAGTGCTTCGATATATCGATAGTCAATTTGGCACCGCTGTAGAGACTGGAGCACCGCCCAAGTTTCGATCGAATCGAAGGCTTTCTCATAGTCCACAAACGCCAAGCATAATGGCCGGTTATACTCTTCGGTCTTCTGTACAACCTGCCGCAGCGTATGTATGTGGTCTATGGTACTAAAACCTTTTCGGAATCCGGCTTGTTCGGGAGGCTGGAAGTCATCAAACCTGCGTGCGAGACGATTCGTAATGACTCTCGAAAACAGCTTATAGACATGGGTCAGCAGCGATATTGGTCTGAAGTTCTTCAAGAGAGCCTTATCACCTTTCTTGAAGAACAATATCACTATGCTTCTGTGCCATGCTTCCGGCGTTTTGCCCTCGAGGATGACGGAATTGAACAGCTTCTGAAGGGTCTTAAGCACAGGTTTGCCACCAGCTTTCAGAAGCTCAGCCGTAATTCCATCATCACCCGGCGCCTTGTTGTTCTTAAGCTGTTTGAGAGCCATACTAATCTCGTACAGGCTGATGTCCGGGATATCTTCGGTGTAGTGTCGGGTCAACTTGGCTCTGGGGTCTTTTGCCATACTGGTAACAGGTGCCCGTGTTGTCGTGTATAACTGTCCATAGAACCTCTCGACTTCCCTCAAAACCTCGGACTTGGTCGAAACAACTCTGCCGTCATCCGTTTTCAGTCTCGTCAACTGGCTCTGTCCAATCGACAGATCTCTCGCAAAGACTTTAGAGCCTTTGTTCCGCTCGATCGCCGCCTCAATATTGGTAGTATTGAAGCGGCGTATGTCGCGAGTCAGAGACTTGGAGATCTGTCGATTAAGTCGCCTAAATTGAGAGACATCATCAGGGGATTGCAGAGTCATTCCGCGTCTTTCTTCGATGAGTTTGAGGGTGTCGTCAGAGATTTTGTTTGTTCTGTTTGTACGGCAGGCCTTATAAAACTTTGACCCAACCGTATAGACAGTTTCCACGAACCTGTTATTATAGTCGTCCACGTCGACGCACTCTCCTAGGCACTCGAAGCGATTTTGAAATTCGAGTTGAAAGCTCTCGGGGTTTTGGATTTGGATGGGTATAGGCCGGAGCGTGGACCTCATCAATCTAGATCTTTCCAGCTGGGGATTAATATTCAATGTGCCTCTTACCAAGCGGTGATCGCTGCCAATTTTAACGCTATTGATCACCGAGACATCATTGAATATATGCCGTTTCGTAGATAGGATGAAGTCAATCTCATTTTTTGTGACACCATCGGGACTAACCCACGTCCATCTGCGATGATCCGGCTTCCTGAAAAATGAGTTCATCATAAAGAGTCCCTCCTTCTCCATAAAGCCGGCCAGCATCTGGCCACGGGCGTTCCGACTTCCAATTCCAAATTGCCCCACTCTCAACTGGTCTCCGCCTCGTTTGCCCAGTTTCGCGTTGAAATCCCCCATGACAACGGTATAGTGTGTCTTGGAGGTATGCATGGCTGTAGAAATATCCTCATACATAGCCTCCACTTCATCGTCGGAGTGAGTCGAAGTCGGTGCGTAGACCTGTATGACCTTCAACGAATACCGCTTGGTAATTCTGAGTATAAGGTACGCTACCCTAGACGACACACTCTCGATTTTGACTATGTTGTTCACGAGGGATTTGTGGACGAGGAACCCGACACCACCTAGGGACAGTTGGTCGCCCTCCCGGAAGTAAAGCAGATTTCCGGACTTTAGGATTATCGAGTCCTCCCCCTTTCTTCGGACTTCAGATAACCCTATAATATCCCAATTTAATCTGCTTACCACTTCCTCCAGTTCCACGAGCTTTTCGTCGGTCCGCAGTGTCTGGACATTGTATGTAGCCAGGGCCAGCGGTCGTGCTTTGTGGTAGCCTGGTCGCATCCGGTGATTCTTCGCACCCCCTGCCCCGCCGTTACCGTGACCGCTACCATAGTCTGGAATAGCGGGGCCGCCGGGTACTGGGGGCCGTGGCCTATGTGTGCTTGTCATCAGGGGGGGGTTGCCATAATCGCCACGCTTGGCAGGCGGGTTGGCGATCGCAGTGAAGTAGATGTAAATGTACCCGAAAGATGCTGCTGCCCATCTTCCGGGTTATTCCCTTAGTCGCCTCTTACGACACCCACGGGAAGAGATGGGGTGGTGCTATTCTTTTAAGTGGCGGCACCACACACCACTTTTATACGTTTTCTTAAATCAATACATATTATGTAATAGGCTACACCCAGACCCGAAACAGAAATTAAAATTCATCAATTCAATTGCTGACTGGCCGGGAATCAAATCGGGAACCTCTACGTGGCATACGTTAACTAACTGAACCACTTAGTTCGTCATTGGGGGAGACTACTGGAATAATCTGATAATGATGATCCTTAAGGGCGCGAATTTTTTTTTATTCTAAACATTCTATATGAAATTTAAATTGTAATAGCGGAATTATTAGTAGGTAGTGAAGTTATCTATGTATGTATATTTAGTGTCTATAATAGACTACCACAAGACGTCGTTGACGCTCCGAGCACCGCATCATTCAAAGACAAATTACTCGATGGCTCGTCAAGAGTGCTTTTTATAGTTATAATAAATTTTTAAATCTCAATATCTCTAATAAACTTGTGTCTACACTCTAGTAACTATAATAATGATTGAAATATTATTTTATATTGTTGACATTTCTCTATTTAATTATTTTATTATTATTATGTAATATGACATTGCAAATGTATTTAATATGTAAAATAATGACTTGTAACGAATGTTATTAATAAATTATGATTATGAAAGAAGCATATTTTTCACCTATGCTCAATATTCGTCTAAGATACATAATGAAATTAGTTATAATTTAGATTAGAACAGAAGCTGAATACGTTATGTTTGTTTGAAAAAGATACAATAAATTTTATCAGACACATATTAAAACCAATTTCCATTTGTTCTTATGAATTGAATCTCTGAATTGCATTGCTTCTAAGGAACGAGTTGCCGCAACGTACGTAATACGTATAAAACGGAAATTTCCACTACTACCCATTACGACACGTACTAGATCCGTGTCCATAACCACGAGATTTCGTATCCTTAACACCCCTGGAGTCCGCGTTCCTTACACAGCTCACAATCTCGCGCGGAACAAATGAACAATCCGTGTCAAAAACTGAAATGGTTTATTATCTTTGTGCTCTATTCAGCGAGGTCCCGGGTACCTTGGGCTGTACGTTGACAGTATTATACTCTGCGTTGTAAGGAGTGTTTGTGGCGTTAGAATAAGTCAAGGAGATAATGGAATGATAGATGATTGAAGACTAAATGTGTTAATTTTAATGTTTTGAAGGATCGAGTTTCAATTCGACATCTTTCATCATCTGATGAGGGCTAGTAGTAAACTAGACTTAATTAGATGAGCTATTGATTAAGTTGAAGTCATTTGATAGAGAATGAAAGAAGCAGTAGTTGCTCAACGAATTTCAACACTCAAATAGCAGTAGCCTGGTCACATTGCCGTAGAACCAATGATCATATTTGCCATAGAACCAAAAACGTTGGGTAAAACGTGTTCTCGAGTGGAGATACTAGGTATGGCTAAGGATTGGAACACGTTGTCTGCGAGTGTGTTCCCTGATCATTATAATCTGGATGCCTTATAGGCTAGAGTAAATAGGCTGTTCCTAGACAGGCATGTTCCATCTTATCGTCACTTAGTACCAGGTGAGTGGATGTCCAATTAAAAACATGATTACGATTGGGCAGACACGATGTCAGACAGAATGCGTAAATGTTGTTAGTGGATGGTCTGGATGATACAACAGTTGACTGGAATGAGACATTTCCCGATTCCAAAAATCCACGAGATGGTGCTACTGCAACGTAAGGTCTGATGTCAAAACAAAGCCCTGTCATTGGCTGGAATAGATTCGTCATTATGCAGCAGTTGTTCCTGCCCAAAAACACGATAGTATTTTGACAACGGGCCTTGCGCCATCTGAAATCATGAAAACCCTCATTGGCTTATGATAATTATGGTCATTATGTTCTTTTTACAGAATGTGAGGATGGCTGGAGGAGATATGAATGAATGAATGAATGAATAACGCTTTATTGCACAATCAAAAGTATACAATGGGTAACTTAAATTAACAGCAGGAGAAGCAACAGGCGGCCTTATCGCTTAAAGCGATTTCTTCCAGGCAACCTTTTTGGGTAGTTAACTGTTAGATATATTTTAGGGAAAAGCTTCGCCTTTGTACTTTGTATTGTAACTATGTTTCTAATGTGTTTTGTGTAGTATAATAATGATACTGATTTTCTTAACTTCAGCAGTTTCCATTCGTCCCTCGAGCAAACAAAACAACCTCGCTAAATAACAAATAATATAAAAAAATAACTCTCAACAGAACACACAATATGAATATGAATACACCAGTGAAAGTGGATATAATTAATCATAATTCGCGAGTTTGTCCGCTTCGCGGTCTCAGGTGGACACGGTCGTTAAAAGCCGAACCGTGTCGCGTGGCGACGTACATTTATCAAGCCACGCAATGGGTTAAGCCACTTTTACTGGGACCGTCAAGGAAGCCATTAATTATTATCTTATACTTTGTGGTGGGAACCGACATGGTTGGAGTTTTTGTAAGTACGTGATGGGATCGGTGGAGAAGATATGCGGTGTAGAACCAGGGGTTCTATTTTTGAATCGCTCTCTTCGATTCGAACGGTTTTAAATTTTTAAAAATTTCATATTTGTAACACCGAAAGATTGCGGTTAATTAAACATACGGAAAATTGGCAATATCGAATTTATTAATGCCGAAAATGAAAATTGATAACCGCTCGAATCGAGGTGAGCGATATAAAAATACACCCTTGGCTTGAACATATTTTTATTCTTAACTTTTTTCTGTTGTATCAAAATAAAATTAAAGCTATAATATAATAATACTTTTACGTCATCATATTTAGTGCGTTTGCCAAATGAAATTAGCTACAAGAAGCGGTCATTTGTTATGATTTAGCTATATCCTTGGTTGCCCGGATTTTTAAACTTCAATTTATCTTTTGTCTTAAAATTTTACTTTTATTTTGTTATAATATACTTTTATTATAGGCACTGTTTCATAGTAGTGTAGTTAATTCTGAAAAATAAGAACTTAGAATTTAAACTCACGGTTAGTGGAAACTTGTTTATGCAAAAAATGAAATAACCGTTAAGTAGTTTTCGCGGTTAGCAAATAATTTACTATAACAAACTGTCCAATGAACTCGAGACATTATCGTGATACGATATCGATAAATATTTTGCCTCTCTTTCACATAACTCTTAACATCATGATCATCATCATCATTTCAGACGAAAAACGCCCACTGCTGGGCATAGGCCTCCCCCAGAGATCTCCACAAAGGCCGGTCCTGTGCCTTCCGCATTCGGCCAAAACCTGCGATCTTTACCAGGTCTTAACATATTACGGTTAAAATATGCCCCTACAATATAATCCGCAACCACCAAAGGTAAAATAATATTCTTGCTTTACCTAGTTTAAAACGTTAGGAACAAGTTTCCATCGCAAATGTAAGTTCTCCGAGAACGAGTGCCGAGTGGCTGCTAATTCTGCGCGGGGGAGGGGGGAAGGGGGGCAGGGAACTTAGTAAAAACTCGGCATATTCAAAGTGCACCATCACTATTCAGTGTGTGCAATCTTGCATTGAAAGAGTTAGAAGGGGTTACGGGAGGGGAAGGCACAAAGGGGCTTTTATCGTGAACTAGGGGTCGCAATACCGGTATATGTTTTCAAAACCGGGATTTTCGGTATTAATATGAGGTAAATAACGGGATCCCGGTATTTTCGGGATTTGGAGAAGTTGCTAGTAATTTATTATAAACTTTTAATTATTATATTTTTTATTGCATAAAAGTCATAGACAGACATAAATAGTTACAGGATTTCATACGAAAGGTTATTTTCTAGAAGAAAAATCTAATTTTAATTTGCCCTGTTATAGATTCCTCATCGATAAGTATTTTCTTTGATATTGAAGCAAACTATTATGCGTTTTGTTAGTCTAGATCGTGATTAGAATATAAAATTGATTTTAATAATTTTTCGTCCGGGATCCCGGTATTTTCGGTATCCGGGATCCCGGTTTGCGACCCCTATCGTGAGCGTAGTACCGAGGCGCGGGTGTGAAATCCTGAGTGGTGAAGGCAAACAGACTACACGTCTCTGTGTAGAGGTTCTGCGATGTAGAGACCGACTCTATGAGGCAGTAGAGTAGCGGTTTGGTGTAGGTCAAGTGGCGTTTGTGTTTTTTGTATAGATTCGGGGCAGAATAAGAATTTGAAAGAATATCTAAGATGCAAGGCAAAAAATTAAGTCGAAAAAATGTAGAAGCGGGTCCTTTGATGGTAGAGGCAGCGCCTTTAAGTTACTGGATCAAAATAATAATTGCAATTCCAATTTATTTAGATAAATATAACAAATTAAATCACTTTTTGAACAAATTTTATTAAATTGCAACCGGATTCGAATTACCCATCTTCGGGCAATGAATGCATCATTGCCTGAAGATGAGTAATTCAAAACCGGTTGCAATCCATCATTAAGTCACACCACAAAGTGTTAAATATATAAATATTACACGTCGAATGTAATTTACATTTAATTATTACAGTATCATTCTAATGAAATAATCTAAAACCATCGCAATATGTTCAGCAACATTAAACACTCCTTTGCAAAAAAACGGGAAAATTGGTATTTCATACAATCGAGAAAATTTGGAAATCTCTTTCTTCGATCTTGGATCCCCCCTGGGAACTTTCTGGGTGCAATCTGATTATCTATTACTATTATCAAATCGTATAAAATGGCCTTCAATCCAAAGTCTCTAAATTGTCTTAATAATATGAGAATTGCTCCTGTGCCCGGTTTTTTTGCAACAGGGTTTATTTGGATACATCCGGCGGGGGAGCGATAAAAACTAAGTAATAAAAGGAAATATTTTGAACATTTGGCATTGTAGTACGGTCTGTCTCAACAATATAAAACAAAAAGAAACTGTGCAAAGATCGGTGTCTGTGCACCTCTGGGGCCTAATTCTCGTGTCAATTCGACATATTTTCTAGCCACATATCTTCATTATTGATAACATTAAAATTCCTATTGAATACAAAAAATATTTCTCAACTATCTGCGACAGTCGTACATTGTCGAAGATTAATTTCAGTTACGTTTTAATACAGTTTTTTGTCTTTGGAGAAAATCTTGGAGTTGAGATGTCACTGTGTGAGAAGCGCCCCCCTGGACATCAATAGGACATGTTCATTCCAAAATGCAATACAAAATGTATAGTATACTGAGAAAAACTAATAAATAAATTTACATTCACATGGAAAGTATCTTGTACTGCGCAAGGAATCGGAACCGACTCAGCATATTGTTGCTAGTCGGACATGGACGTCATCCGGTTACTTCTACACCTTTGTAGTTACGACGCCTGCGTCAGTTGGATTTTGTCGAACTTACTATGTGTAAATCGTTTCTCTTGTGTATCTGTTGCAGCTGGATGGTTAAATTAGTCGTGTAGTTAAACGGCTAGATCGGTAATCAATTATTCGATTCGAGAACGAAATTCCCAAGTTTGCGGAGCTAATAAACGCATTGTTATACCACTATACAAACCTTCCCCACCTAAGTGACTTCAATAGCAATTTGCATTAGATTTTAATTCTGATAGGACAGGTTAGCGTTGTGACAATGTACGAGGCAAAGTCGTTCGTTTGACGTTAGTTAAACATTTTTGAATACCTATGGCATTATATGCAATTAAATAATTGCTTAACAACCTTGCCGTTTAATAACTAGACTAGACTAAGTTTAACCATCCGTCGGCGACATATCCAGAAAAAAGATTTTTAGCCTCAACAACTGGACTATGAAAGGGTATTATTACATTAATATAAATGACTAGTGGACCCGGCGCGACTTTGTGTGCATACATGTGCTTTACCCCTATCTACCCTTTTATTCTTGCTTCTAAACCTTCCTCTATCTATTGTTGAAAACCGCATTAAAATCCGTTGCGTAGTTTAGAAGATCTAAGCGTACATAGATACATCGGGACAGACAGCGGAAAGCGCTTTTGTTTCAAACTATATGTATAGATGTTTGCAACTAGCCAAACGAAGTTGCCACATAAATAACTGACAATATAATTAAATTAATTTTGCATAAATGAATATTTGTATTAGTTAAAAGTTGGCCGTGTGGTGACCGGCAGAGTAGAATAGCACCAACCCCTTACGCTCATGGGTGTAGGCGACACAAGGCGACATATGTTTTCGAGGCAAAAGATCAAGAGTCTCCGTAATCTGGAAAATTTTCCATTGTTATATTTAAACACTGCGATCTCCAACCCACCTGCCAAGCGTGGAGATGATGGCAATAACCTCCCCTTTCGTCCCTAAGTCCTGCAGTGGACTGTTACGGGCTGTGATGATGATTAGTTAAAACCATCCAAACATCAATTAAAAAGTCGGATAAATGGAAATGTTGTTAAAACTGATATTGCACGTTAATCTTACAAACAAAATAATTAAACAGTAAACAGTAAACTACAGTGGGTTTTCTAGGAAAAGGCTGTTATGAAAATTACAAGTTCCACGAATTAAATGTTATCAATAATTTCGCCTCGAGCGAAGTTCTGTTGGCCGAGTATTATTAATATTTATTAATTTTCTGGAATTTAATACCACTCAATATTATTAAACACTCGCCAAATAAAATAAAATGGTAGACATTCTACCATTTTATTTTATTTGGCGTAATGTCCCGGTTTTGTTCTCGCGGGCCCGGAGTCCGCCTTCACCGCTTTGAATCCAGGATTTGGCAGATCAGTTACAGTTTAGCGACTGATATCTGACCTTCGTGACGCTGTTGACAGGAGACCCTGACCAGATTGAATCATGGTTACACATTCATTCGCCTGAATGTGCCTGAGTGAGTTTCACCACGATGTTGACCCTCACCGTAAGAGCATCCGTTAGTGTTCAACTAATGTACTAATACATAGCTTAGAAAAGAGTCATTGGTACATGGCGGCACTGAGGTTCGAACCCGATACCTTTCGCTTACGAGTCGCACCCACCGGCGCTCTATATTTAACCTTATTTTTGTCTTGTGGCAATAAATGTTCTAATTCTTACATATTACTGATTTTTACCTCGTAATTTTGGTCAACGAATAGCTCGATATTTATATAATGTCTGACAATAACTGCGATAGATTGAAACAAATTAAATTATGTTACCAATATAGCGGCATTTTTTTGACGTCATGTTAATCGTGATCCTTACCGGTCTTAAATCAAAGCCAAAAGTCATCACTGTTGACCGGAGACCTGGCTCGTTCCTCGGGCAACGGATTAGCATCGCTATCTAACGAGGAAACGCAACCAGTTATCTGGGCACCATTCCGGGAGGCAGCGGTGTGGACGACTTTTCTCATTTTTACTATGTATTTTATAAATATTGGTGTCTATTATTAATATTTTAAATGACGGTATTAGTGTATATATCTTTACTATAACTGTATATATTTTATTTGTACCTTAACAAGCCAAAAGCACATACAAATAACAACCGAGCGTCTCGAACGAAAGGATCGCATTGAAAAATCCAAAGAATTCAAAGTAGCTAAAGGAAGTTGACGCCCGCTCTTGCAAACCTTTTACCCTGTAACCTGGAATAGCTATTATAAATGGAAAAGGTGAACGGGTGCCCGGTTCCATTCCAACGAACGACGCAATAGGACTTTGGGGAGCAGAGTTCGTGGAAAAAGCAAAAGTGATACCTCTCTTGAGCAAAATGTAGGCACTCGCGTCTTGTGTCGAGCGAATAGTGTATATAAATAATGTGTAAGGATAAAACATTCGTAAGATACAAGTAAAAGGGTTTTATGAGGGCGAGATTTTGTAGATAATTATGCATAGTTGTATATGAAAGCAATTATACGTATACTACAATAGGTTTAGGAGGAGCGTCGGTGGCCTATCGGTAAAGGTATATCCGGCTCGCAAGCGAGAGGTACAGGTACGAATCCCACATAATTTTATTCAATTTGGGATTTACATATGATGAATGTCAATAATAGTCTCAAGAAATGCTATGTGCCATGGCATCGTCGAAACGGCAACGGTTTGTTTGGCCCGGTGATGTTATGTGGTCAGTGCGGTCCGCGTATGGCTGATAAAAAGTAGAAAGATTACATTAAAAATCGTAACTAATTGTGGGCAAAGGCGGTCTTATCGCTGCAAGCGATCTCTACCAGCCAACCTTTGTCTAAAGAATCTATGTTCATCTCCAGGCGCTAAATATAACTGAATATAATTGAATTTAATCAAATTCTGTTTAGTGATTAAGCTGTGAAAGCGTAGCAGACAGACAACTATTTTCTATGGAGCAGGGATTACAACCCAAAATAAATAATGACCCCTTTACGAAAAAGTGTTTGCCAGCGGTATAAAAAAGAAGCAGATGAAATGCCTGGCTTAGGAACTATGTGTACTAATGAAGTACTGTTTTAAAGTGAGTAAATGACCTAATTCAATTGCGCCATAAGTATATAAGTTAGATAGTACAAATCTCACAGATAAACTATCTAGAAGCTCCTCCATTCCAGTAAGAGTCGGAGATTTGCCACTTGCGCTGTCGTCGAGGACTAAATACTCGCAACAAAGGCTTCCCTCCACACACTCCGTACAGTAGTTCCCACTCGGCCGATAGCGACCGCTTTGTGGCGATTGAGACCAACTTTTAAGGCTTTATGTAAGCTGTATCGGAACTTGGAGTTTATCATATATTTTGAAAGTATTTGCTAGGGTTACGAGCGCAGTGCTACTCGCAGTCCCCGCACGGGTGCTAAAAACGTCGTAAGACAACCGTGCGTATTGGTAATTAGAAAGAAAGAACATTTATTTCCAACAACAATAGCAAAACATTAAAAAATATACAAGAAAACAAAAAGCACATGAAAAGAATACAATTATTACAACATATAACACACGGGATGACTATACAGTGCTCAATATCTATTTTTAAAAGCGGGATTTTTACTGTACTTATTTATTGCAATCACGAAAATAAGTTATTTAGTACATATTTAGAATATTTACAATAAGAAATTAAAAATAAACACTGACACTAAAATATTATAAATTATAATAATTATTTTACATCACATATTCCTACTTAACTATTGATTTTTTGTGTAGTGTAATTGATAATGTGTTGTGGTGGTGTGTTTGTGTAACTCAGCATTATGACCCGGCGTGAACCGGAGCGCTGGTTTTCAGTGAGACCTGCTGAGCGAGGCACGTACAAATGTACCCAACGTAAAATTATGAACTGAATAAACTACTTATACTGGTCTTAATTATTTATTGTTGTTATGTAACATGTGCGTAATCACCAACGCATTTCGCATACGAATTGAAATTTGGAATGTGAAGAAAGCGACTTGGCTAGAAAACATCTTAGAACGATATGGAGGAATTGTTGAGGAGGCCAAGATATGCAAAGGGTTGTAGTGCCGCAGAAAGTAAGGTACTATAAAACAAAGCATATCAATAAATAAATCACTTATATAAAATCGTTCAAACGAGAATTAAAGGTATTATTAATTCGTGGTATATGTTTTTAGATCGTAAATACCTGTTTGAGTTACCGATGAAATATTATTTATTAATAATCATATACGTTTTTAATTACAAACAAATGTATTTCAATTGCCGACGAAGTCGCCAGCAAAAAAGCCATTATTTGATATTTTACTTTGAATGTTTACTGAATAGTTACGTTCGCCGAGAACTTACCCATCTTAAACTTACCTCACACTCTTAGCTTATTATTTACAAAACATGGCAAATAAAAATATCTCGGTTCACGTTTCAAGCAAACACAAATAAGAAACACGTCTGGGTACCTAAGTGCTAAGCGCTTAGAATGCTGTGAGATATTTATGGCTATTTACGAGGTTCTTAGACGAAAAGAAACACTTAGTTTAGAGCGCAGTGCGAGGCGAAATACAATGGAGAAATTTCATTGTTTCTTTAGTTCATGTTTTGAGATTTTTTTGCAATTACTCGGCTAGCATTTGGCCGCCATTTTACGTGATGGCCAAAAAGGGATGAGGGTGAATAGAAATTAAGATTAAATTCACTCCTCATAAGTAAGGGAGTAGGTAAATAAATACGTAATGTTTCACATGCTGTAGAAATTAATAATTTATTCAGTAATTTCAGTGTTATTAGCTCATATGAAGTGTAGCCCTATACATACGTAATGTTTCACATGCTACAGTCCTGACAAACCCTTCTAGATTCTTCCACATTCATCAACCGATCACATGTAACTTTCTTTCTTTTTTACATGAACGGCGGTTTAGGGTACTGTTAACCGACATCCGGAGAAGAACAAAGCTGCGAGATATAGTCCAAAACATCCTACATGCCGTGTCCTTTAATTACGTACAAGCATT